>CM044961.1:34415328-34817849 GCA_024516035.1 Bactericera cockerelli | reverse complement strand
GAGGCAGAGGAGGTGGGGGTGGAGGCAGTAACTATGGCAACTCATCGGGTCTGCGGGCGCCCAACTGGAATGCGATGAGTATGGAGGCGATTCAGAAGAACCTGTACGAGCCAAACCACCTGACAAACAGCCGGAGTGAGGGAGAAGTGGAGATGTACATGTCTCATCATGACGTGACTGTTAAAGGTGACTCTTGATTTAGTCCATTTTTTTTTTTTTTTTACTTTTTCCTAAACACAGTAGTGCCTTATTTATACAGCTTCATTGGGACTAAATGAGTCTCATCATTCCAGCAGTAGGCCTAAGATGTTTTGTTATATTTTTATTATATTATTCTTTATTAGGTAAAGACAAAGTACAATATTTACAGTACAATACAATGAAATTATAAAGAAAAAAATAAATAGATTGAACAAAGAAACAAGAACTAAAAAGCAAATAAAGCTAATGTCCTACCTAAAGGGCGGGGTTATTGCCTGTGGCAATCTCTTCCACCCAACCCTTATTGTTATGTACATTATGAGGTCTAATCCCAAATGGAAAAATATTCTGTTACTTCTTGGTAGGATTTTGAATATGTGACCTCTGGATTACTAGACCCCAACACAGTGGCGGCTCCTGACTTCAAGACTAGGTGAAGACAAATTATACCCAGAAGTATTGAAAAAAATAAAATTATTAATTTATCAGATCTTAGTTCTTATGGTCTCATAAACACAGCCCATTGTAAGTTATGGCTGTTTCCCTGCAAAGCATGATTTTCTCTCATACCAGTTTTGCATCATATAAGTTTTTTATAGGTACTTTTTTTGGAGAACACTTGGTACTTAATAAATAAACAAGGCCAGCAGAACAATTTGTCAACACTTGAGCTGGTACACAGCCATTCATTTTTCATAAGCCATTCAGGCTTGAACTGTATGGCTGTGGGGCAGGCATTTGCTTTACTTTTTTAGTGGTGGTTAGAAATTGGACATCCAGTAATCATAATATCTTTCATATCCTCATTACTTCTTAATCTGAATGGGGTTACTTTTAATTTTTGAACCCCATGATTTTGTGGGAATCTCATTGTTTCTTTGAAATGTTGTTATTAATTATTCATCTTAATAAAAAATATTTATTCATCTTAATAAAAATTATTAACTAAAAGTTGGTAAAAAGGAATTAAAATAAAAATATTAGGATTATACCTCAGTAGATAGGTAGGTACAACATTTTAAAGAGGGGTTAGAACTGGGAAGGAAAGAAAGTTAGTTGAAGACTAAAAATTACAATCCAAAACTGGAAGAAAATCCACCACCAGATTACAAAATAAATCTAAGAAAACATACTTACTACAAATATAAAATCAGCTTAAATTTGTGTTACCATTGATGTTTAAATGACTATTTATGAAAAACACAGATATTGCCTTATAATTTTAAGTACTTCACTGGAAGCTGTGTTTCTGACACTGAAAGAAGTACATAGCTACTTCATATTCAACTTATTATTAACTTATTAAGCACAGGTCAGATCAGGTAGGAATAATGTTTCTATCCTGTATCAAATACTGGGAAATAACTTTATTAACTAGTTACACCAATTAAAAGTCACTTAATTACCGTTGAGAAGATTTGAAAATAATCTAATAAAATTTGAAAAGTGCACACCAAGTTTTGTTTACATTCTAAAGATAAGAGATACAATGTTGCCAAGTTAATTTCATAGCTAAATTTCTACAAACTTCAAGAGCTATATCGTCGCTTAAGAAGAGGTACCTCGTAAGTCCGATTTTTGGACTTTTCAGGAGACAGTAAAAACTGATTATAAAGTTGTGGGTAGATTTGAAAAAAATAAAAAAATCAGTTTAACCATAAACATATACCTGTTTTATCGATTGAAATTACTATTTATTTGATAAAACTTGTATTTTTAGGAGATATCGAGCATACGAGGTACCTCCCAACTGATTCCTGTAAAATTTTCAGAAAAATCTGATTATAAAAACTGATTATAAAGTTGTGGGTAGGTTCAAAAAAAGTAAAAAAATCAGTTTAACCATAAACATATACCTGTTTTATCGATTGAAATTAGTATTTTTTTGATAAAACTTGTTTTTTTAGGAGATATCGGACTTACAAGGTACCTGCAATAGTTTACGAGGTCTCACCAGAAAATTTCAAAAGCATGTGTGCATTTTTTGTAGAGGTACCTCGTATCTGATTTATTTTACATAATACACATAATATAACTGATTGGAGATACGAGGTCTCACCAGAAATTTTCTTCAAAACAAAAATATCGATTTACGAGGTAAAACTTTAATCGAATATTGTGACATTTTTTGTATTTGAATGGTCATATGAAACCGATTTTAAAAAAATCGATATTTTTTTCTGATTCCAACGATACCAAAAACGCAATATCGAAAAATTCGGACTTACGAGGTACCTCTTCTTAAGCGACGATATTTTAAATTTAAAGAAATCCCTCAAATCATGTAAGACGTATATTTATTTAAAAAAATAATACTACACCGCCTGAACAGAATTTTCTCTTGAGAATTTCATTTCAACACGTCTAATTTCATGATTTTTTTTAAAGTGGTTCCATAGTCAGGATCTTAAACAGGACCACCATTGTCCCTATTTAAAAACTTCTTGGAACAACTAGATACCAGATTATCTTATTTGGCTCAATTTCGGTACCTACATTAAATAATTATTTCCGAGATTTGACTTCAATCGAGATGTCCTTTTTAAGACTATAGTTGACAAGATACATAAGTAGTTAAAATTTATTGGTATCGGCTATCGTTTAGGAACTATGTACAAAACTAGAACCCAAAAAATGAGAAATAATATCCAAAATTCCTGACATAAAATCCTGCTTTCCTAACGCCTACGTTATTATTATTATTTTTTTAATATTACAAGATTGTGCTAGATATGGGAGGCTAAATCATTGACTGGTTCCCTAGGTCTGGCATAATGCTACTGGCAACAATGTTAATATCAAAAACACATGACATCGCACATGGTGGCTTCGTGACATTTCGTATGAGGTCGTGTAGATAATGTAAACTGAATACAACTGAAGACTGTCCTCAGTAGCATATTACATAGATATAGTTCTTGCCTAATATTTCATGATACCTACTTGGAAATACTCAACTCTGATTGGTTGATTCAAGGACAACTGAAGACAATTTCGAATTGTCTTCACATTTGGTGTTCTCCTTGGAAAGTAACATGAAATGTTAAGCAGCATTGATCTATTTTACACAAAGCTTACTCTTTTTTTTTCTTTTTTTTTTTCTTTGAGTTGGATCAATTGTGCCATGTTCAAGGGATTATGAGTAGTGTTTTCACTGTTCAAAATTAGGTGAAAATGTCTTCAGTGTCTTCACCCGACGAGCCGCCACTGCCCCAACATCTTCACCATTAATTTTTCAGGACCAACTTATTTTCATTTTTTTTTTTTTTTTTTTTTTAATATTTCAAAAAAAGTCACTTTTTCTCTGAGATGCATGTAAACTTGACATAATTTTTTTTCTCTTTTTTCCTTGCTTTTTTTTATTGGTACAAGTATAAAATGATCTTTCTCCTTGCAGGTAAAAGTGTACCCCGCCCCATTCAGCACTTTGAGGAGTGCAACTTCCCCCCATACATCATGAAGAAGATCCGAGAGATGGGATTCCAGGCTCCCACGGCTATTCAGGCGCAAGGCTGGCCCATTGCCCTGAGTGGTCATGACTTGGTGGCTATTGCCAAGACTGGTAATTTTTCATGTCTCTTTCAACTATCACAATATACCCCCAATTCCTTGGAAATGCAAAAACCAGCTATGCATCACAAAATAGTGATTGATCCCAGTAATAGCCAGTATCACGAGGGTTCAAATTTGACTGGTCACCCATTCAAGTGCTAATTTCGCTGGACGTTGCTTAACTTATTAACAAACAAACCAAAGATCTCATCATCATAGGGTGGCGTCATCGTGGACGATGGTAGACAGACCGTGGAGGAATGACTCAGCACTTCTACCACTGTCTTAACAAGGAGGCTCATAATTGACAAGGGCCCCCAGAACCAAGCCAATGCTGGTCTACTCCCTGGTTATGGTCCCCCTCACAAAGTGGTAATTGTTTGGAGTATCCACTAAGAGCCTTCAACCAGGTCAGATAATAATAATAATAATGTCAAAAGCTTACATTTCAATGTGTCATTTGTTCCAGGTTCCGGCAAGACTCTGGGTTACATTGCCCCCGCTATTGTACACGTCAACTCTCAGCGGCCCCTACGCTCTGGTGAGGGACCCATCGTTCTGGTGCTGGCACCTACCCGGGAACTAGCCCAGCAGATAGAAAAGGTAAACTCTCCGGACCAAATTATATAAGTACATTTTCTTGGTGTTATGTCACAATTTTAGTGGGTATTGCAGAATCATAGAACTTTTTGTTATTTTAATATACAATATTTTTTATTTTTGCCCATAATACTTTCACTGGTCGCTGCTCACATTAAAGCAGCTTCTCATTTCTTCTCACTAGGCTACAACAATAACAATAGTTGTTGTTGTAGCCAAGCTGGAGGGGGAAATGATGATCTCCAGCCAACTTTATTCAAAGATGGCTTGTCCTAAACCATATTTTTTATGTGCAATCTACCATCGTGAGGACTTGGACTTTTTCTTTACAAGCCATTGAACTCTTGGGAAACTGCAAGCTAGTCTAGCTTGTGGAGGTTAGCTAGTCAGTTCTCTGTTTATAGTTCTCTAGCATGACACTGGTCTTCTTCCTGTTTAACGTCCCCTAGCCAGATGGTATGAGTGGACCACAAACATCCAAGTATAGAACAGAAAAAGATCTATGACGCTGGGGATCGAACCCAGGTCACCATGCATGCAATGCCTAGCGCGCTAACTCGCTCGGCCATGGTGAAATTTACATTGTATTTCTCCCATTATGTTTAATTAATTTTCGTACAACCATCTCCTTAACAGTGTATAATAATGTTATTGGGTGTATGTCAAACTTATTGTAAAGACATTTATCTGTTCTGCATAAGTATAACACTTCAGAATGTACAATTCATTTAATTAAAATCCATCACCACATATATGGAGTGTAATTGAAACTGAAATTGGAAAGAAGAAATTAAAGATGAAATTAATGAAATGAAACATTGAGAAAGTTAATATCTTCTTCATCGATGGAATTTGCTGTGTATTAGCAATCTACCGAAGGTAGACAGCCGCTATTGTATGTATTTTAAATATATTATAATAATAATAATAAATGCCCGCAGCACGGGTGTATATTTATGAGCCTAGCTCTATTTACAAACAGAAAACAAATAACATGAATATATCACACAAGAAAGGTTTAAAAACAATCGTATCACAGTTATATAAATTAAAAAAATCAAGTGAAGTTAAAAAAAAAAAAAAAAAAAAAAAAAAAAAAAAAAATATTACCAATTTGTTTCTCTCCAAAACAATTAAAATAATCCAAGGAACACACTTTTTTTTTTTGCAATATTTATATTCTAAATTAAACCACAACCCCCCTAAATTAATACACATGTTGAAAAAAAAAATTTAATACACATTATTATACACTGTTGTAAGACATAGTTGAACGAAAAAAAAAAAAATAATAATAAAAAAAAACCACATACACATGTTGAAATTTTTTTCTAAATTAAACCACAACACCTCTCCCCTCTCCCCCCTCTCCTCCTCCCCTCTTTCCCCCCCCCCCCTCCCCCCCTCCCTCCCCCCCCTCCCCTCATCAGGTGGCCAACGACTTCGGCTCGGCCACGGCCACGCGGGTCGCGTGCGTGTTCGGCGGGGCCCCGCGCGGCCCTCAGCTCCGGGCCCTGCAGGCGGGCGCCGAGCTAGTGATCGCCACCCCCGGGCGCCTCATAGACTACCTGGAGGCGGGCGCGGTGTCCCTGCAGGCCAGGACTAGCTTCCTGGTGCTGGACGAGGCGGACCGCATGCTGGACATGGGCTTCGAGCCGCAGATCCGCAAGATCATCGGCCAGATCCGGCCCGACCGGCAGGTGAGGGTTTTTTGGTTTTTCTATCTTTCTATCTTTTTTTTTTTTTTTTTTTTTTTTTTTTTTTTTTTTTAGATATGCAACATTACAAATAATAAAGGAATTAAATGGAACAATACTTTTTTTTTTTGTAAGGTAAATGTACCCCGGAACCGCCTTTCGCATTACTTCAGGGCACTTTTCCTTTACATCCATGCCATTCCGAAAACGGAAAATTTTCCGCTCCGGCCGGGATTCGAACCCGCAACCTCCGGGTCAGTAACCGATGCTCTTAACCACTGAGCCACGGAGGTCGGCTAAATGTAACAATACTAATAGCGCCTCATAGACTACCTGGAGGCGGGGGCCGTGTCCCTGCAGGCCAGGACTAGCTTCCTGGTGCTGGACGAGGCGGACCGCATGCTGGACATGGGCTTCGAGCCGCAGATCCGCAAGATCATCGGCCAGATCCGGCCCGACAGACAGGTGAGAGTTTTTTTTGGTTTTTCTATCTTTCAATGACAAAAACAGAAAAAAAAAAAATATTTTTTTTTTTTTACAAAAACAAACACAATAATTCTGAGAGTCTGTACCAGTAGTTAGAGTCTGTCCCGGTAGCTCTGTAAATCCAGAGATTCCAGAGCTCGTGGGTTCGAAACCCAGCCGGGACATGACAAGTTATCCTTCCCTTTGGGAATTTTACCACATAATAATATGTCTTCGGCTTACTGCTGGAATAAGTTATTGTACTTGTAATAATCCAACCAACTACTCTAACTTGCTTTACTAAATTTTTGATTAACTTGGAACTCAAACCATCAACCTCCAGATTACCTTATCGATCAAGCTACTGAGGTTGGTGTTGGGGTGAGTTTATTATTATCTCTAAGGGTATCTCCTTCTGAGGTTGTGAAGGTGTTTTTCTGTTCACAATGTGGGGAGGATATTGATTGGTGGACTTGATTGTCCACCAATCCACCATATTCTCTCCCTAGGCCTTTAATTATTATTATTTTACTGATGTTGCGTCCACCTATATACTAAGTTATATCACTATCTACCGACTTCAGTAGCTTGATCGATAAGGCGGCGGACTTGTAACCTGGAAGTCGGTGGTTCAAGTCCCGGTTTCAGCGTAGATTTAGTATAGCGAGTTTGAGTAGTTGTGATATCACGAAAGTGATCAACACAAATATGATAACTTTTTTTTATATCACTACCTTCTGTCTTTTTTCCTTCCCCGCAGGTTCTCATGTGGTCCGCCACCTGGCCCAAGGAGGTGCAGAAGCTGGCCGAAGACTTCCTGGTGGACTACGTACAGCTCAACATTGGCTCTCTCAACCCCACAGCCAACCACAACATCGTGCAGATAGTGGATGTGTGCCAGGAACACGAGAAGGACTACAAGCTGCAAGGTACAACTTCAACTAGACTTTTTTTAACTAGAAAAAAATCCAAGTTCGGTATTTCCAAATATTTCCAGTTTAGCTTCCCCACTATTTGTGAAAGAAAAATGCGTTTCGGTACTTTTAAATATAAACAATGGACTTAACCTATAAAAGAACTGGAAGCAAGAATTTTCTAAATCCATTTTGGTTAACCAAACTGCAAAAGATTTTTGCTCTTCCAAAAGAAAAATGACTTGCTTTCAGTTTTTTCATTTTATCCAGTTGCATTCAGTTTGGTTACAAAGAAAAATACGGCTTAATATAATAAATTCAGAGAGATAATCCAGAGAGAAGACTTAAGTTGTGATATTCTAGAGATAACAAATGTTCTCTCTGGATTGTCGAAGAAAAAATTTTTGTGTGGCATGACCTGAATAGCGTGTGAAGAAATAATCTAGATTATACTTAATAAAATATTTTTATTTCTATCATCCGTATCTCAGGTCTCTTGAGCCAGATTGGATCTCAGCGGACCAACAAGACCATCATATTTGTGGAGACCAAGCGCAAGGCGGATGACATCACCCGGAATGTGCGGAACAAGGGCTGGCCTGCCGTCGCTATCCATGGCAACAAAAGCCAACAGGTGAGCATAGATAGTAATGTAATGTAAAGCCTGCTGTGGCTATCCATGGCAACAAGAGCCAACAGGTGAGCATAGATAGTAATGTAATGTAAAGCCTGCTGTGGCTATCCATGGCAACAAAAGCCAACAGGTGAGCATAGATAGTAATGTAATTTAAAAAGCCTTTTTTTTCAACTTTATTTTTATAATAAACATTTTAACAATTCACACAATAAGTAGTTTCAATTACAGAGTACAATTTTTAAGGATGAATAAGATAATAATGATAAAGGTATTTAAAGTAAGTAATTCAATTCAATTTTATTTTTTATTGTACATGAAATACATAAATAGTATAAATACAACGTCACAATTAGATATATAGTAGTAAAAGAAATAAAGAAAAAGGTTAGAGATAAGTTAAAAAATAAAATAAAAATAATAATTATAAAAGTAAGTAAATCAAAAGATATTAATATGTAAAAGCTAAAATGATATTGAAAGTTGGGGTAGGGTAATATTGATTTGATTAAAACTGACAATGTGTTCTCAAAATGAGTTATCATCAATATGTATAGGTATTTTGTCAAATTTGTATATCTGTCAATAAACATTAGTTAAGATGAGAATTCATCAAATCTGTACAGTGCCATATTTGATAACCATTCTTTAATTTTGATTTTGAATAATTTAATTGGAAGTGATTTAATACTATCTGGCACTTTGTCATAAACTTTCAGGCCAGAGTAATATGGTGATTTCTCATAAAGATGTGTCTTGTGTTTTGGTAAAATGATTCTTTGAGTTCTAGTATTGTATTCATGTTTATTTAAGCTGTCATTGTAGAAATTATCATGGTTTTTAAAGAATATTATTATTTCGTAGTAGTATATACCATACAAAGTCAATATATTATTTTCTTTGAATATTTCTTTACATGACTCATTATAGTCAAGATTAAATATATTTCTTAGTATTTGTTTTTGTAGAGTAAATACCCTGTAGTGGTCAGGTGACTTTCCCCAATACATTATTCCATATGCTATGATTGATACACCATAAGCATGATAAATTGTCAATAATTCTTTTCTGTCAAGGATGTGTTTTAATCTGTATATAATATAAAGAAGTTGAGCTAATTTTTTACACACATTGTCAACATGGATATTACCAGTCAACCTTGAGTCTATATGTATTCCTAGATATTTAAAAGATTCTACACATTCTACAATTTGGTCATTTATTTTTACTTCCATGTCAGTCATGATTTGTGTCCTATTGTTATATAAAATAAAGTTAGTTTTGGAAATATTTAAAATAAGTTTATTATTTCTATACCATTTCAAAACTTGTTCAATTGTATTATTTATTTTGATCTGCATTTCACTGTCGTTTTTTGCTATAATAGTTGTTACAAAGTCATCAGCAAACATACATACTTTACATTGATTTAAGTACTGTGGTAAATCATTAACAAATGGAAGAAATGCTACATTTGCCATATTATTTCCTTGTGGTACACCTACATTAACTATTCTAGCTGTCGAAATTTTATCATTTATGTTTACTCTTAGTGTCCGATTTCTGAATAAAGTCTCCAATATATCTTTCGCTTTTCCTCTTACGCCCATGCATTCAATTTTTTTCAATAATATGTCAATATCAACAACGTCAAAAGCGGCTGTAAGGTCAAAAAATATACTTAGGACTAAATAGCCACTGTCAATTTTTTCAGTCACAAATTTGAATAGTTCAAAACATGCAGTATTTGTGGAATGATTGGGTCTAAATCCATGTTGATGTTCAGTTAGAATCTCATGTTTGTCAAAGAAATTATTAATTCGGTCACATAGAACTTTTTGATAAATTTTTGATATATTTGTCATTTTGTATAATGGTCTATAATTAGCTATATTTAGTTTGTCTCCTTTTTTATGCAATGGAGGTATGAGACATTCTTTCAATATGTCTGGATATATACCCTTCTCAAATGTTTCATTTATCATGTCAGTCAATATTGTTGCAAAAAAATATTTATTGTGTTTTATTATCTTTGTTGGTATGTCATTGTATCCATTTCCATTGTTGTTCGGTAATTTCATTATTATGTCTTTTATTTCTTGGGCGTTTGTCGGGATAAGGGCCATTGTGTTTTGTATTTGTTTGTTTGTTTGTTTTATAGCGTTTAGATCATTGGATAATGCTATGTTATTTTCAATTTTTTCAATGACAGATTCAACAAAATAGTCTTTGAATTTTTCTGATATTATTTTAGGATCATTGATGTCTTGTCCTTCAACTCTTAGTCTGATGTCTTGTTTGTCTTTTGTCTTACCAACTGTCGAAAAATAAAATTCCCACATATTTTTACATTTGTTACGTTTGCTCTTATTGATTTCGTTTTTGTAGTGATTTCTTTTGGCTGTTCTTATTTTGCGTATGTGTTCCCGTTTTTTATCTTTAATGTCTTCATCTCTTGTTATATTATTTGATATCATTTCTCTTAATTCACGCCCATTTTTTCTAATATCATCATTTATCCATTTGTTCCTTTTTATTTGAGAATTTATTTTTACATCTTTTATTGGGAACGCTTTGTCATGTATATCAAATATTGTTGTTATAAATGTTTCCCATTTATTGTTAATGTCATTGTTTTCTATTATATCTTCCCATTTAGTTTCGTTTAGTAAGTGTGACATTTTATCAATGTTTTCTTTTTTGTTGTAATATCGTTTTTTAATAATAAATGTCTTTTTGTCTTCATCAGTATAGTTTTACTTTATTATGGACTGAGTAATTTACATAATATATTATGTGTGTTGTATAAAATTAATTAAAGATCAGGTATTCACACCCAATAAGGGTTGGGTGGAAGATATTGCCACAGGCAATAACCCCGCCCTTTAGGTAGGACATTATTGTTATTTTCTTTTCTTTTTTACTTATTTTATTTTGTCATTTGTTGGTTCTTTTTTCTTCTTTCTTTTCTTAATTTTATACTGTTTGTTGCCTGTTTGTCCTCCTAATAAAGCTTAAAAAAAAAAAAAAAAAAAAAAAAAAAAAAATAAGCTTAGAGCTTTATTGGTACATTTAAATTTAAATGCATAATACATGACCATTTTGTTCAAAATCAGATTGATATCTAAGCATATTATTAACAATTTTCACCACTATAGTGGTAGTTTTATTTATTAAAAATTATATGTGAAGAATGTGAAGAATATCTAAGCATAGATAGTGGGAAGGGAAGTTATTCTCAAATTTTCAGGTGAACGGTTGTTTTACCCTCCATTTGATGGGAATCGAACAAGCTACCCACATTAACCTCAGCCAGCCTTGGTAGGGCCGGAACTGCTACTAGCTCCACGTGTATGGAGAGAACAGAATTTCCTTCAAAAATTCTGTCCCAACCGGGGAGCGAACTCGGGATCTCGGGATTACTGGTAGTAGACTCAACCGTAATGCCACGGAGGCTGGCGACCATTACGCGTACAAGTGACTGCTTAGTAGCGGTCACGAGGTTGATAACACAGTCCTCTATGCTGTTTTTCTTATTTTTCTTTTTTGTAAAAAAAATTAAAATAAAATTCTTTTGGATAAAAAAAAATCCAGGTTCGGTATTTCCAAATATTTCCATTTTATTCCAAACTAGCCGTTTGCCCGTGCTTTGCAACGGGACTAAATTTCTAATTTACTAAGGCATGGCCGTATTGCTGGACAGCAATGCCTTTTTGAACTTTTTATAATTTTTATGGATAAAGCGATAATGGTTTTGGGGGGGTCAATTCTTAGACATTTTTCGCTATTTCTTACCGTTTTGGCTAAACAACTCCGGACAAACAAACATAGGTAGGTAGGTAGTCCTTTTTTCTGTTTTATATATAGAGATATTTCCAGTTTAGCTTCCCTACTATTCGTGAAAGAAAAATGCGTTTCGGTACGTTTAAAGATAAACAATAGACTGAACCTATAAAATCACTGGAAGCAAGAATTTTCTTCTTCCAAAAGAAAAATGACTTGCTTCCAGTTTGTTCATTTTATTCCAGTTGCATCCAGGCACTTTGGTTAGAAAGAAAAATATGGCTTAATTCAATGCTCTTATTATGCTCAATGAACCAACCGATTGTAGGCTATGTGGTATTTAAGAAGAAACAGCAACACACATTCTCTTCGAATGTGAGGCGCTGGATAACTGGAGATTTAGGATTTTCGAATCCAGTAATCTCGAAGATCTCCATAACCAAGAACACCTTGTCCAGAGACTGACACTTCTCATGAAGGGAACAGGTTTCTGGACTTAGGTTGTTCAGCATTGGACAAAAACTCCCAACTAAGCCCAGTTGGGCCGTCACAGGCACAGAACTGGGAAATAGGATGAGAGATTTTCTCCCTGGTCACAATAGATCTCACTAGGTCGCAGTGTTAATTGTATGGTGTTTCAGCTGAAACCCTGCAACCAGGCTTTATAGTAATAATAATAAATACTCTCATTATTTTACTTCCGAGAAATTTCTAATATTAGAAATCGGACGTATTGTGTTCGTTTTTGGGAGAAAAAAAAAATTTTGCTCCCATTTCAATTTTTTTTTTTTTTTCTCCAGGAGCGGGACCGCGTTCTGAACGAGTTCCGAGTGGGCCGCGCCTCCATCCTGGTGGCCACAGACGTAGCGGCCCGCGGCCTCGATGTGGACGATGTGAAGTTTGTCATCAACTACGACTATCCCAACAACTGTGAGGACTACATTCACCGCATCGGTCGTACAGGCCGGTCCCAGGCTACTGGTAAGTATGTACGATGTGAAGTTTGTCATCAATTACGACTATCCCAACAACTGTGAGGACTACATTCACCGCATCGGTCGTACAGGCCGGTCCCAGGCTACTGGTAAGTATGTACGATGTGAAGTTTGTCATCAATTACGACTATCCCAACAACTGCGAGGACTACATTCATCGCATCGGTCGTACAGGCCGGTCCCAGGCTACTGGTAAGTATGTACGATGTGAAGTTTGTCATCAATTACGACTATCCCAACAACTGTGAGAACTTCATTGGTCGTACAGGCCGGTCCCAGGCTACTGGTAAGTATGTATGGTGTGAAGTTTGTCATCAATTATGACTATCCCAACAACTGTGAGAACTTCATTGGTCGTACAGGCCGGTCCCAGGCTACTGATAAGTATGTATGGTGTGAAGTTTGTCATCAATTATGACTATCCCAACAACTGTGAGAACTACATTCATCGCATCGGTCGTACAGGCCGGTCCCAGGCTACTGGTAAGTATGTACGATGTGAAGTTTGTCATCAATTACGACTATCCCAACAACTGTGAGGACTACATTCATCGCATCGGTCGTACAGGTCGGTCCCAGGCTACTGGTAAGTATGTACGATGTGAAGTTTGTCATCAATTACGACTATCCCAACAACTGTGAGGACTACATTCACCGCATCGGTCGTACAGGCCGGTCCCAGGCTACTGGTAAGTATGTACGATGTGAAGTTTGTCATCAATTACGATTATCCCAACAACTGTGAGGACTACATTCACCGCATCGGTCGTACAGGCCGGTCCCAGGCTACTGGTAAGTATGTACGATGTGAAGTTTGTCATCAATTACGATTATCCCAACAACTGTGAGGACTACATTCACCGCATCGGTCGTACAGGCCGGTCCCAGGCTACTGGTAAGTATGTACGATGTGAAGTTTGTCATCAATTACGATTATCCCAACAACTGTGAGGACTACATTCACCGCATCGGTCGTACAGGCCGGTCCCAGGCTACTGGTAAGTATGTACGATGTGAAGTTTGTCATCAATTACGATTATCCCAACAACTGTGAGGACTACATTCACCGCATCGGTCGTACAGGCCGGTCCCAGGCTACTGGTAAGTATGTATGGTGTGAAGTTTGTCATCAAAGTTAACAACCTAGTGCATGGATCCGTGATCTCTGGTTTGTATCCCACCCAATGCTTGGATTTGTCCTCATTCATTTGAGTTGTTGACCACGTAATAATAAGACAAGGGTTAGGTGGTAGAAAATGCTTTGAGCATTAACCTCGCCTGGTGGACCACCTTCCACTAAAGAGTATTATTTTTTTTGTGATGATAATTAATACCTAAGAGTAGAATTATTTTTTATGATTATTATTAATATCATGAAACTCTTTGTTAGAAGAAATATATACAAACAAATAATCGTAAAATTAAAATAGATAATTGACAAAATTAGTATAAACAGGGAAACAAATAAACAAAATATATACATATGTCCTAACTAAAGGGCGGGGTTATTTATTGCCTCTGGCAATCTCTTCCACCCAAACCTTTGTATGATAGTAATTAACCTCCGACAAAGAAAACGTTGGAAAGACGACTTAAATCAGGTCATAGGGACAGACTGGAGAGAACTAGCTAAGAATAGAAAAAAATGGTCGGAAAGAATTGATTCTTTAACAATATAGGATTTCATAGGTATATCTGTAAAGTAAAGAAAAGGGAAGGGAAAAAATGTGTTGAAAATTTAAGATGAAATATATTAATAATAAATAAATAAAAAGTATGTAGTAATCAAATAGTTTGAAGTATACAACCATAAAAAATTAACCCCTATAAGGGAGGCCCATACTCTGAAAAGGGTTTATACCGGGCTTATTATTATTATTAACCGCCACTTTTTTTATTTTTTTATTTATTTACACTTTATTTATTTTTACAAAACAATCATCAACAAGGATAACAATAATTAAAAAAAAACTTAGAAATATGTACAAAAAAAAAATAAATAATAATAATAAGAATAGAAAAAAATGATCGGAAAGAATTGATTCTTTAACAATATAGGATTTCATAGGTATATCTGTAAAGTAAAGAAAAGGGAAGGGAAAAAAAGTGTTGAAAATTTAAGATGAAATATATTAATAATAAATAAATAAAAAGTATGTAGTAATCAAATAGTTTGAAGTATACAACCATAAAAAAATAAACCCCTATAAGGGAGGCCCATACTCTGAAAAGGGTGTATACCGGGCTTATTATTATTATTATAATTAACCGCCACTTTTTTTATTTTTTTTATTTATTTACACTTTATTTATTTTTACAAAACAATCATCAACAAGGATAACAATAATTTAAAAAAAAACTTAGAAATATGTACAAAAAATAATAAGAATAATAAGAATAGAAAAAAATGATCGGAAAGAATTGATTCTTTAACAATATAGGATTTCATAGGTATATCTGTAAAGTAAAGAAAAGGGAAGGGAAAAAAAGTGTTGAAAATTTAAGATGAAATATATTAATAATAAATAAATAAAAAGTATGTAGTAATCAAATAGTTTGAAGTATACAACCATAAAAAATAAACCCTATAAGGGAGGCCCATACTCTGAAAAGGGTGTATACCGGGCTTATTATAATTAACCTTATATTATTTTTTGTATTTTTTGTATTAGCTTAGGGAAAGTGTTTGCTTTGTAAACTATATGTATATTATTCTAAATAAAACAATTTATCTTATCTTAAAAAAAAAACCTCCACCTGTGTGTCCCCCCGACAGGCACGGCCTACGCATTCTTCACCCCGGGGAACGCCCGCCACGCTAAGGATCTGGTGGAGGTGCTGCTGGAGGCTAACCAGTCCGTGACTCCGGCCCTGAGTGAGATGTCGCAGCGCTCCTTAGGCGGGGGAGGGGGCTACTCGAGATATGGAGGCGGCGGAGGTGAGGATGTGGATTCCAGATGTTTAATATTATTATTATTTTTTTTTTAGTACTTTATTTATTAATTCAAAATACAAATTGATGTAACAATATAATACATACATAAATGTATACACATGAAGTGAAATGAAAAATAGAAGTAGCCCTTTCAGCATAATGCTGGTGTTGGGCTATACTTTTTTTTTTCTTTCTTTATCGTTTTTTGGGGACTATAAACAGTCTGGCTGGGGGACTATAAACAGAAAATGGACCAGCATTGGCTTGGTTCTAGGGGCCCTTGTTAATTATTAGCCTCCTTGTAAAGACAGTAGTAGAAGTGTTGAGTCTTTTTTATTACTTTCCTTATCCTATAACAAGGAAAGTATTGTATTCGTCGAAAATTTGACAGACCCCGTTTTTCACATTTCTGGACAACATAGCCTCAGGATACCAAAAAAGTTCGTTCATGCCAACGTGTCTAATTCCACTTTTTCTTGTACATTCGCTAATGGTATTTGTTTATTTTTATTAAGATGAGTGTTTCACTGGCTGGGGGACTATAAACAGGGAGTGAACCAGCATTGGCTTGGTTCTGGGGGCCCTTATCAATTATTAGCATCCTTGTAAAGACAGTGGTAGAAGTGCTGAGTCATTCCTCAACTGTCTGGCTACCATCGTTCACGATGACGCCACCCTATGATGATGATGAGTGTTTCACAGCCTTTTTTATTTCGTAGCTATGAAACAGGAGCTACTGTAGACGCTTGTCTGTGTTGTAGCCTGCTCATCCTGTATTATTATTATTATTTAACATGTTGGATCAAGTTTTATTTACAAATGACATAGAATATATACATACATAGATATTGAAATTAAGACAACAAAACTTGATCAAGGGCGGTGCTAATCCCAACGGCATTCTCTTCCGCACCACCCTTGAAAATTATGCCTCCCCTCTGATGGGCGACAAGTGACACAATACTTCCCAATTAGGTGCTGGGTCAACACGAGCGCACCGGAAGGTATCCCTTACAAACAACTGTAACCAAATTTTGAAGAAAAAAAAAATGTCGGCGCGGGGGTTCGAACCCGCTACCTCCCGCATGGCAAGCGAGTGCTTAACCACTGAGCTAATCGCGCGCTCACAATATTTATTTAATCGCGATCACGCTCGTATATTTCCCCATCATCAAGGGTTGGGTGGAAGAGATTGCCAAAGGCAAATAACCCCGCCCTTTAGTTAGGACACTCATTATGTATATATTTATTTATTTTTTTTTCTTCTATTATATTGTATTTTAATTTGTAATTATTTGTGTTGTATATTATACTAGCGGGCTGTCGCCCGCTTCGCGGGCCGAGGCATGGCCGTGAAAGCAAAAAGTCCTTTTTCGCCAATGGCAGGTGTTGTAGTGGGAATTTCGAAAAAATCCCGTCTTATTGCACATCTAGACTATAAGACAAAGCTACCTACCAAATTTCAGCTTCCTAGGACTTACCAGTCCGGAGAAACAGTGATGATCAGTCAGTCAGTGACTTTGACATTTATATATTAAGATGTCCTATTAATAACGTGTAAATAAATAAATAATTAAAATAAATAAATCTTTTCTCTTCCAGGCGGGGGTTACAAGCGCAAAAACGACGACTACAGTGGCGGTCGCAACAAGGCGGGCCGCTGGGACCAGGCGAGCTCTGGCGGCTATCAGAGCAACTACCGCTCCTACGACAAGTACTGAGTGGCCCGCCCCCGCCCTGACCCCGGCTCACGATACGCGTCTGATTTTCTCCGACACTTTGTTCTAACTCCTCCTTTTGTCTAACTCCCTTTTATGTTTTTCTTTTTTTCTCAGGATGATTTTTGTTTGTTTGTTTGTTTGGCACCTTGTGAGATTGTGATAACGTAGATCGTAGATCGTCCCCTTTCCCCCCTTCTCTCTATATCCCCTCCCTCCCTCTCCTGCACTCTTCTCAGCTCCAATCAAATTGGTGCTTTAGTTAGTTGGTATATAAATTCTATTAATTGACAGTGGTGGTCCAACACTGTTGTGTGTTGTATTACCTTTGTACGACAACCTCTTTTGTGACATTGTTTATTGGACACCAGTTTTTGTGGTTCACTTTTAAATTACCATTTCTACATTGAGACGTGGTATTCGTAATGTGAGCTTGAAACGATTTTTTTGTTTCTTCTTTGGAAATTATTTCCACTGTCTTCTAGTTCTTTAGTTTCAAATTGTCAGAAAGAGATTCTCTGATACTCATCGTCAGTTAAAATCATGATTTTTCAGATTTTATTGTGTGGCAAATTTTCAAATATTTTATTTTCTCATTTTTCCAAGTTGAAATTTTATTTCCTCTTGGGTCAAAATGAATAGATAAAATCGAGATCATAAGTCCGGAAAGCATTAGTTTCTCCATTTAAAACAATACGCTAAATCTAAACTCAAGTCCACAGAATTATAACAAAAATGTCTATTCCGCCCTTAATGTAAGAACAATCTTTTATTAGGTTTATCTTTTGCCTTTTATTTTCTTGTAACACAACTCACTTTTCTTGTTTTACTCCTTACTTTTCCATGTTTTCTCAATATTTCAAGTTCTTGAAAAATCAATGTGGAATTTGTCTATTAGTAAGGATAGTATTAGCATGTTATAGATATGTATGTTCCAATAATTTTGGTGTCTTTGTTTGACCTAGAACCTAAATAGAATGTTAACAATAACTATAAATTTATTCACTGAATAACGTTTACTATCTACAAATTTATTTTGTTTGCTTTTAGTCATTTTACTACAACTACGTAGATAAAAAAAACTGTTTTGATAGATAATAGTGGTAGGCACACAAGTTGTTTGATGAAAAGAATACTGGCCACTAAAAAAATAGTAGGTACTTCAATAAGAAAAGATTTTTTAGAATAAGAAAAGATTTTTTAGTACATAGTTTTAAGTTTTCTTGCAACAAATATTAACTAAAATATTTCGTCTGTTGTGCATTTGATTAAAGAAAACAAAGTTTTCTTAGATATATCCCTCACTTCTTTATTTTTTTTCTTCAATTTTTCGAGAAATAATTGTTTGTTTATTTTTGTGATTCAAAATTTCTGTTACTCAAAATGCATGCATAATTTTATTTAATTATTTTGTTTTATAATTATAATATTAATCAAATTATTTTTTCCATGTCCTGGCCGAATTTAGAATTTGCTAGAGCTTGGTTCACTTTTGTGATTAAGTCTTTTTTACTTTTATGAAAAGAGAAAAAAGAAAGATTCTAAAAGAAAAAAATATTCTTTTATTAAGATTAATGACGTTTATTTAGGTTATGTTAACTTTTGCACCCCCTTGATTTAAATCTCTTATATGTGTGTACTTTTTTAAGAAATGAAAAAAATACATCGCAAAAACATTTAATAGTATTTTTTAAATCAAATATAAATGCGTTAATGACAGAAATAAATAACACTGAATATGTAAATGATATTATGGATAGGTGACCTTTCATTACAATTTCATACAAGATTTGTAATTTTCTTTTGTGTCAAGAACGTACGTTTTTCTTATCGTCAAGTAATGTGCTTTTTCAAGTTCCTATTATTTTGTTTAATTTGACTTAATTAGATTAGAAATCTGAGTCATGTACTTTTAGTCAACTCTATTATTTAACCATGATGTAAGTTTCTGGACAGTATGAAGAAGAAAAATTACAATTTGCTGCCGAATATACAACATGTGTTTGATCTGAAGATACTCGATATATTTTTCCTACATCTCCGAATACTGCCAGAGCTTTTTCCTAACACTTTCTGTTTTAAGAAAACTGGAATATTTTTTTTTTTTTTTTAATGTGTTGAGTGAAGCACCTCGTTGAGAACGCGAGAAATAGAACATTCAAAGAAGGTAATTAGATACGTGCCTCGAAAAACGATCTATGTTAAAAAAAAATTGGAAATTTTTTTCGAGATTTTACTTGAAACTAATGATCTAAGAGGAGGGGTTTAGAATACTTAGCTTCAATTTTTTTAGAAGAATAATTACAATATCCCATCTTGAAAACGTGTTTAAAAATAGCTTGATCCTTGAAAATGTGAACACCTTTCGGATTTTTACTATCCGACCTGGTTGCAGGGTTTTCGGTGAATTAACACACGTGAATTAACCTTACAATTAACACTGAGACCTAATTAGATCTATTGTGACCAGTTGATTCTAATTGGTTTTTAACGTTCTGATTGTGATAGATAGTCAGGACGGGGGTTTTACCCTGCTACGGATTCGTACCAGCTACGCACAATAACCTCACCCAGCCTGGGTAGGGCCGGAAATGGCAGCCTCACGTGTTTTGAAGAGAACAGAATTTCGTTCGAAAAGTCTGCCCCAACCGGGGATCGAACTCGGGATCTCTGGACTACGAGCAGTAGTCACAACCGTCACGCCACAGAGGCTAACACGAGATAAGTGATCCCTTTTGGATCATTATTTTTAAAGAAAAATTGTTTCCAAAATCTGTAACATACTCGTCGTCGATTGTTTTTCAAGACACATTCAATTAATGCTAAGAATCAAGAAGATATTAGCTCTGTAGTAAAAAAATATGTTTATACGAATAAGAATGTCCACTAAAATAAAATCTCAGCCTGTTTCATTATTCGGCCCCTGATTTTATAACAATAATTCCGTGTCCGTGAGATCTAGGCTCCTTGAATGAATCAAAATCAAGATTCCATGAAACAAAAGATCATATTTCTTAGTAAATAATCATAAAATCTTTCAATTAGTTTTTTGGTCTCAATGGCTACAAAGTGAAACTCCTTTTATTTCGTTTACCCAATTCGTTTATTATTTTCAGATTAGATTTTTAATAAAATCGAACACTAATACACTCCTTGCAATTTATTTTTCAAACGATTTGAAATTCTGATGTTTTTGTTTCTTTTTTTGCCTCTGAAACTATATCGCGGGTTCGAGTCCCGCTGGTAAAATAACTTTAGCTCAGGGCTTATGTTGTATTTACCTTCTTTTTTAGAAGTTGTGCCTCCCAAAGGATTTTGGAATACTGCAGAACATTTTTACCTTTACATCCATGCCATTCCGGAAATATAATAATAATAATATCCCCTTATTTATACTGCCCGATTAGGACTAATGAGTCCCATTATTCAGCTGTAAGCCCAATACGTATTATTATGTGGTCAAATCCCAAATGGAAGGGTAACTTGTCATGTCCCGGCTGGGTCTTGAACCCACGACCTCTGGATTACCAGAGGTCGTGGCTTTGACCACTGAGCTACCGGAAAACGCAATGGCATGGTCAGAATTGTCCGCTCCGGTCGGGATTCGAACCCGCAACCTCAGGGTTAGAAACCAATGGTCTTAACCTAGCCAATGTAAATACCTACGTCATGTGTACCATCAGCTAAGTTATGACATCGTTCTAGACATCTTCTTTCTTCTTGCACACGCGCTAAGAGAGATCTGTAGTCACCGTGGCCGAGTGAGTTAGCGCGCTAGGCATTGCACGTACGGTGACCTGGGTTCGATCGCCGGCGGGGGAGTATTTTTTCTGCTCTGTACTTGGGTGTCCGGGGTCCACTCATACCTCGTGAGAAAAATGAGTAGTTGCTTTAATGTGAGCTGCGACTAGCGGCTGAATTTTAGGAAAAAATGAGATATTAGGAGATTGGGAAAAGTCCTGTAATTCTGCGCTACCCACTAAAATTGTGATATAATAACACAAAGATATACATTTATTTACTACGAGAGATCTCTAAGCTCGGGATCCCACAGAGTGGAATGTTCTGTCTCCGTTTTATCTCATTTGATCCTAAAAGAATAGTGGAGCATGGAACGAGACCTGAGCACCCTCCGTGTCGTAACAGTTGTGACCACTACCCGTAGTCCAGAGATCCCAAGTTCGATTCCCGGTTGGAGTAGACTTTTTGAAGGAAATTCTGTTCCCTCCAAGCACGTTACCTCCATTCTGTTACCTCCAGGGGGATCCGACACAAGGGCCGAATGGTGCAATAGTTTTTGCGGGATCTGTGATAATTATGTTGCATAAAAGTTCCACTGCAGCGCTGGCGTAGTTTTCAGGAATGATCCATGGCCTCCATGCGTCATGATGCTTAGACGTCCGCGGGTTCGATCCCTACCCAGGACGTTTTTTTATTATTTATTTTCGCTTTTGTGATAAACTATTATGCAGGGTTAGACCGGGTCGCTGCGCGACCCGGCCTAACCACCTGCACTAATTTCAACCTAACCTAAGCCCCTCACCCAACCATCCTACCCAACAAACGGTTGTCAGTCTAAATGTTGTGTTTCGTTAGCCGGCTAGGATAGCTTGGGTGAGGGGCTTAGGTTAGGTTGAAATTAGTGCAGGGTTAGACCGGGTCGCTGCGCGACCCGGCCTAACCACCTGCACTAATTTCAACCTAACCTAAGGCCCTCACCCAACCATCCTACCCAACAAACTGAAGTCAGTGATCTATCGTGCAATTTCACCTCGTTAACTTTACCTAACCCTATATAACTACAAAATTCTTCTTAACAAAAAAATCCTCTTACCAAAAATGACTTACGCATCAAATTCCAATTGACAATAATCATTCGTCTTTTATATGTGAAAGAATAAAACGGACAAAATACGTTAAAAAATACGATGTAAAAATGTATGATGAAAAAAAATTGTTTTTTTTTTACTTCTGTTGGTATACATGTCGATGGTTCTCTGATATAAGGATAAAACTCAAAAACCCAGGAAAGTTGAGGAAAGCAAATAAATTTCACAAAGATGATCAGTGATTTCAGAATTCAGTTCTTTTCAGTTTTCAGTAAAAGAAAAAAGAAACAAAACAATTATTTTATCTTTAGTTGACTTTATTACCACTTGAGCGCAGCCCAATAGATCCCGCAAAAACTATTGCACCATTCGGCCCTTGTGTCGGATCCACCTCCAGGGATGGTTCACTTTCGTGTTTTTTGACGCTCGTCCTCTCTACTTTTAACCTCCTTGGAAAGTACTGTGAGAAGCCAGCTATTTATTCTCTGCCAGTTGCTGAATTAAAATTAATACTGTGCCAACTTTTCGAGTCTCATATAACGGAAAAACGCGAATCGGCTCCTTATCACTGAATTCACTGATAACAATTAAATTTCCTTATCAGTAAAAAAAGAACCTTTGTCTTCGCAGAATTTTATTCCAGGTATGTACTCTCTGTTTTTATTCACTGAGTAAAGGACTTCAGCCCATATTCTATATCCCCATTGTGTTTAATCTGTTGCAGAATGATTTTTTGTAACAATGTCTTACCTTCTATATTATTAATCCTCTGTGGTAAGATTATATTTGATTACCTAATAGGTGTTTTTTTCCAGTGATCAAATGAGTAGGTACCTACCTAATATCTCACCTCTTTAATTTTATCTAAACCTTAGTACTTAACCACATTTTTTTATTAATGAAAATTCTGTTCAAAACTCAAATAATTTCAAGCAATGCATGAGCATGATAAGGTTTCAATCAAAGAATTTCTTGCCAAACCAAGTCAGTGTGGAGATGGCATGTTGAATACACCAGTTCTCATCTGAACACTTTAAGTTATCAACATCCAGCATGGTGAGGACTTGAATTGGTGACCATTCTGGTTTTGTGTCCATCATAGTAATCCATATTCTACTGGCTATTCCCAGCTCCACTCAGGCTGGTTGAAGTTAATTTGAGTAGCTGGATTTGTTTGCCTAGTAAATGCTGGGTAAAACCAGCATCATGATATATTATGGCCATGTAGTTGAAAGCAACATTAAAACCATATAAACAAAGTGTAGCCAAACTATCAAGTAATTAAAGTCAATAAATTTATCTGTCATTTCTTTATTACTTTCCTTATCTTATTTTTTCTAGGATAACAAACAACTCCTCTCATTTATGAATTTTAATAATGAATGTGACCAGAGGAATCTATAGTATAATTTCTAAATCACTTTTCAATACCACTACATCAGCTGTACAACAGCATTGCAATGTTCCTGCATCTTTATTGAAATGTAGGTATAAAGCTCTGTAAATTTCGATAATAGGTAGAATACAATGGGATTTTTTTTTAATAATGGAAATAATCATTTTTTTATGTTCTTGTGAAAAAATTATCTTGCATTATTCTACTTATAGTTGAACTTTTATTTTCAATTTCTTGAAGTGCAGCATGAATTGATATTACTTATTTGTTGATCTTTGATAAAATTAATTAATTTTTGGACTTTTTTTGACATAATATAGTCATGACATATATTATTCGAAAAAAGAAGCAAAAGGAAAGAACTGGTTAGAAATGAGTCAGTCTATTGTGAATTAGCCTCTAAATAAAAACTCAGAAAAACTACAGAAATACTAATGTAGTGATCAGACCTATCTTATTTCAAAATCAAATTAAATTCATAATAATTGCTCTACTTACTGTTTCTCTGATTTATTTAGTTCTATTTTTTCTGTTTCAGTGAACCATTTAGCAAAGTTTTGTGCCATGGCTGTGGAAGCCCCTGTGAAATATGACTACGGAACATTCCTTGTAGAGCTGGTACCAGCACTGCAAGATAACTACATGTATGTGGTGAGTCTCATAAGCATTGATTAAGTGTAATTATCATTAGGTGGCATAATGTGGATTATAATAGCCTATAATTGAAGGAATCCAATAAAACTTACATGTTGATAGAATTCAGTCAGTGTAAACAGAACTGATAACATACAATTACAATTTCTTATGACCCTTGGATTATAAGTACTATCCAAGCATTTTTTTTTATCATAAAGATAAATTGTATATCTTTATTTAAAAAATATATTAATAAATACTTAATATAAAAAGTAATAAATACTCACCTTCTTATTACTTGCACACAATTCTTACCATTTTTTGTTTTACAGTATACTTTAATAGAATCACACCATATATTACTGAGCAAAACATATTAGTTACCTAATTACCTACTCATGCTAGCTTCAAAAGAATATCAGAGTAAAACAAAAAAAATAAATAAAAATAAACCCCTGTTATCCATTTTCAGGTTATTGACAAGGCAAGCAACATTGCTGCTGTAGTAGATCCCGTGGAGCCGCAGAAAGTTCTAGATGTGGTGGCGGCTCACAAGGCAGAGCTGAAGTACGTCTGGACCACACACCACCACTGGGATCATGCCGGAGGTAATGAGAAGCTCAAGGAGAAAATGCCACATGTGGAGGTTAGTATGTCATTTTTGTTGTTGTTGTAGAAATTCACCAAACCCAGAGAATAGTATGTAAAAATTTATTGATGTTTGAGTTGTTAAGATAATATTCTGGTAATCCAAATAGCATAGGGATGCAGTGGTTGGATTTACATCCAATGCATAACTTTTCCTCATTCACATTTTCAGGAATTCTGGGGATTAGTTGGTAAAAAGTTTTGGACATTGAAAAATAAAAATAAAATATGTATGACAAGGAAAGTAAAAAACTAATTGGTGTTGAGATCCACCAATGTTACAATGTTGCAGCAACATTATCACCTTGTTTGTGTTTTTTTTTTTTTTTTTTTGTGATAAGGACAGACGTCGGGAGAAAAACGGAGGAAAATCAGCTGAGCTGAGAAGGGAGGACTGATATGCTGCCTCCAGAGTTTGAAGACAACAGCTCAGACCTCCGATACTGAGAACGCCGCAGGCATTCCTCTTGTCATGGACTCGAGGTTCCCTCACCTATCCTACGCCGTACGGCCAAACTCTAAAAACCCCCTTTTCCTCACGACGTCTGCGCTCTGACTCAAAGCGTCTGGGCACCAGATATAATACTTCCAGACGCGTCCCACTTAAAATTTAAAGAAATACCCAACATGGTTTGTAGTTGAATATGAGTGCATGTCTATTGATTAGGTACATTCACCCATACTTAACATAGAACCGTCAGAGGTTGATTGCGAGCTTTGAGATAAGAAAATCAACAAAAACTTATCAACTTGGTACTTATTAGGTACCAAGTAGCTCTAATGACGGAGTACATTTAGCTCATACCAGTTTTCATTATAAGTTACCTTAGGCATATTGTTATTACGATGAAATATCGACCGAAAGCTAAAAATAGAATAGAAACACTAGTACTTAGGTACCTACTTATTATTATAACACGTGACATGAAAGTGAGATTATTCATGAAATACAAATTGATCACATTACAATATTATTTAAAGTAAAGCAAAGCATACATACTTCAGGGGCGACAACACATCCGGGGATGAGTTGTTTCCTCCGTCAGTTTTGATGAAGTTGGGTAGCCGGGAAATCCAGGGGTGACCATTTCCTGTCTCGGGTCGCCAAAATCATTTACATTGGTTTATGAACCTAATATCTACATTATACAAATATACATATTTAATTTCCTTATCTACATTAAACATATTGTATACAGCCTACATACTTGATTTATGAACCTTGACTTTAATTTAAAAAAATATATTATATTATTAACCTAAATATTATATTATATTCACATTGCATAGTAGGTATTTAATATTTACATCATCCATATCTAATTTCCTTAATATACATTAAAATTTTATTTATACAGCATACATAATTTATTATTTTATGAACCTTGGATTTAAATTCTTTTATATTAATAACCTAAATATATTCACATTACATAGTATTGTATATTTATTTGTGAAGTTTAATTTATCCCCCTTTTTTTTGTTTTAGCCCTATTGATACTTACTATGACATATATTTTTTATACTTGTACCTGAACTTGAGCTCGCGCGTTAATAGGATTGCGCTGAGCTTCGCGTTCGTCAGATACCTTGATGTCCATTATTTTGTTGATGCATTTTTCGATAGCGTTCCAAGTGCTGATATTCCTTAACATTAAAGGAATCAGGTTTTCTACAGTGATGGTTACATTTAGGGTGTGTTCAAGGTCTGTTCTCAGTATGTCCCATCTACTACAATGAAAGAAGGTGTGTTCGGCAGTATCTTCTTGTCCGCAGTATGCACATGAAGCATTGTCGCTAATCTTGAATCTACACTTATAGAATTGAAAACATCCGTGTCCAGACAGAAACTGAGTCATGTAGTACCCCACCTCCCCATGTTTTCTATGGTACCACGGGCTAATTTCTTTAATTAAACTTCGGGTCCAGGCGCCTTTGTCGGATGTCCTCCATCTTGATTGCCATTTGACAAGTGTTTCATCCCGCTTTAAGTCTTTCTCTTCTTTTGTTGCACGATACGTTTGTGCCCTTTCCTCTAGCATAAGGTCGAGGGGGATAACGCCACTTATCACTGCTACCGCGTCAGTTGAAATTGTGCGGTACGCGCAACTCACCCTTATCAGGCCTGGTCTTTGGGTTTTAAGAACAGCAGTTCTTCTTTTCTTGATTTGAAGACAGTCTGCCCAGATAGGAGCAGCGTAAAGAACGATACTATCCATTGCGTTTTGAAGTACTCTTCTTTTTTGTTCACCAGGCCCTCCCACTCTCGGCATTAGTCTGGATAGAGCAGTGATTGTTTTGCCAGCCTTAGCTGCTACATATTCCAAGTGGGGACCAAATTTCAAACTCTTATCCAAAATTACACCAAGGTATTTTACTGTACTTTTCTCTTTTATTCTTTCTCCTCCTACTCTGATATTGAGTGGTCTGCACTTTTTCCTTCCTATTAGAGCAATCATTTCAGACTTTTCTGGGGCTATGGCCAGTCCTTTCTCCGTCATCCAGTTTTCAATGAGGTCCATTGTTATTTGCGCTTTTTCTTCGAGAATTTCTTCATTTTCAGCTTTGACAATCACTGCTAGATCGTCAGCGTACCCAATCAGATTGACGTCATCGGGAACTGGGATGATGAGTACATCATTATATAAAACATTCCACAGGGTTGGTCCTTTTAAACGACCCCTGTGGTACGCCTGATGTCATGAATTTAGAGAAGGTCTCCCCTACTATCTCCCGGTGAGACCTTCTCTAAACCTTGTTTGTGTTTGAAAGAGCTTAAATTCACATTCTAACAATAGCAAAAATTATAATATAATATATTTTCTTTCTCAGGTGTATGGAGGGGGCACAAATGTACCAGCACACACCAGAATCATTAAGGATAACGAGGAGTTCACTCTTGGTAATGATACTCTGATCACTGCCATTGCTACACCTTGCCATACCAGGACTTCCATCTGTTACCATGTGCACAACAATGACTCCAGTGCAGACATTGTGTTTACAGGTAAGTAAATGTGCTTGTAAGTTGGAAAAACTGGTAAGTTAACATACTTGTTACAGTAGAACCTGGATATAAGAGAAACCTGGATATAAGAGAACAATTTTCAAATCCGATTTCACTCACTATAAGGGAAAATAACCTATTAATAAGAGAAAAAAAATTCCGGTCTTTGAGTTCTCTTATATCCAGATTCGACTGTATATTATATTTCAGGATAGTGGATTCTATTTTGTGGGTAGCGCAGCATTACTAAGGGCCTCCTGTACTTTTTGAATTATTACACTAATTTCTTTTTACTCTGGTAATGCCACCACAAGTAACTACTCATTTTTCCTCACGAGATATGAGTGGACCCCGAACATCCAAGTACAGAGCAGAAAAAATCCTGCTCCGCTGGGGATCGAGCCCAGGTCACCATGCGTGCAATGCCTAGCGCGCTAACTCACTCGGCAATGAAAATTATACAATTTTAAGTATAATTTTCATTGTATAATTAAGTATAATATTGGTCTCATCCGAGTAACATGGGAGGCATCATTACAACATATCAATATCTGCCAAACCCTGATGAAATGTAATGATCTTCATTTACATGCCTCTCGCGATATTGACAAAGAATTGCAAACGTGTAAACAACATCTCTCAATCACATCAGAATCTACCGTTCGAGCAATGAGGGCTGAATTAAGATCTCTAGAATTCAAAAAATGGAGTGAATTACCTCAAAGAGGGATTGGTGTGAAATGGTACCAACATTGTTCAATGACAAACAGTTGGACGTCAAACAAAGAAGGGCTATCAAGTAGCGAGTGGACTAATGCTATAAAACTATCAATGAATTCCATGTCTAATCGTGCAACAGTGTGGGAAATCCCCTCTGCAGGAACCCTCCCTGCAGAGAGAAAAACCTCATGGAAACTATTTCTCACATTCGCGGCTCCTGTCCACGATCTGAAAATCTTCGGAATGCGGCTCATCATAAGATAAGAACACTTGTAGCAGATCAGTTCAGACAGCAAAATTGGGAAGTCTACGAAGAAGTCCATTGCGAGGCAATACAAGATGAGGGGAGTAGTCAAAATCGGCGCGCAGACATTGTTGTCCTTGACCGTAAAAAAAATCGAGGTCTTATTTTGGATCCCACCCTTCGTTGGGAAACAAATACCGAAACACAAGACACTGATATCAATGAAGAAAAGAGGCTAATTTATCTTCCAACAGTTCCCTACTTCAAGGAAAAGTATAATATCAATGACTGGGATGTAATTGGACTGTGGTTTGGAGTCAGGGGAACAGCTTCTCCTTTCCTGTGCAATTTTTTCAAAACACACAACATCAAGAAAAAGACGCTGAAAGATATGTGCCGGACCGTATTGAAAGACACACTTCATATTATAAACAAACATCTATACACCTAATATTGAATAACGAAGAATAAAAAAAAAAAAAAAAAAAAAAGAAAAAAAGAAGAAGAAATGAAAAATAGAAGAAAAAAAATAATAACAACAAAGAAAAATGGAATAACTAACTAGTTTGATTTGTATACTGTGTTCTTTTGGCAACTCACATAGTGAGCAGTACATTAATAAATATATTAATTGTTTCCCCCCCCTGTCATTATTTCTAATACTTGCATATTTTGTCTTTTCCTTTAGGAGATACGTTGTTTATAGCTGGAGCAGGAAAGTTCTTTGAAGGCAACGGAACAGATATGCACAACAACTTGAATGTGAAGCTAGCCAAGCTAGACGTTGATTGTGTAAGTTATTTTTTTTTATATTCATTTTAGACATTCAAGTATTTTGATAGTATAAACATAACGTGTAGAAATAAGAAGTGAGGAAACGAACCCCAGTTGCATGGAAACGCCACATAGCGCGACACCATCGCAAAGGAGAAGAAACTCTCTCGATCTTGAAAAAAAAAATTGAACTTATTAAACTGTTTACGTTTAGGTTTACATTTGATTCGTGTTAATATAGGCCGGTTGGCTGGCTCTACTTGACGAGCGCTCGCCTCCCGGCGAGCTTGATACGGGAGAAGAAATTTTGTGAGGGACGAGGAGAAGAGACTCCTTTGCGATACTAGCGCTGAGGACGCCACGATGCAGGCCGGCGGGAGGTGGTTTCCACAATTCTTATTTCTACAAGCTATGGTTTAAATTTAATATTGTACTATGGATTCTATTAAGTAATAAAAATCATAATAAACTATCATAAATTACTCCTACTTTGTGCAGAATGTGTTCTGTGGTCATGAGTATACAGTGAGCAATCTACAGTTTGCACAATCAATGGAGCCGAACAATACCCAGATTGCAGAGAAAATTAGTTGGGCTCGGACAAAACGTAGCAAGATGGAACCTACTGTACCTTCCACCATAGGTAAATACATGCTTTTTCGTTATTATTTTTTTTATTGATATATATCTCCCTTGCCTTTATCCCATATTAGCTTATGTTGCTTTTTTATTTATTAATAAATATATTTTTTTGTTTGCAAAAATAGAGATAAATGAGTTTTTATTAAATTGGATCTGAAGTGGTACAAATGTAAAAAATCAACAAACAAAAAAAAAAATCATTTCTCTCACATTTTTCAAAAAAAAAAAAAATCATTTTTCTCAATTAATAAATTTGCTAAGTTTTGGTAACATTAATTTTAACTTTCCTTATCTTATAGAAAGGAAAGTAATGTAATCAAACAAATTTTTTGATAGTCAGTTTTCAGTGCCAAAAACTTTTTATTATTCGAGGCTACAAAAAAAAGGCTGTGAAACAATCGTCTTGAAAAAAAATATAAAATTGGGCAGTAGAAATAAATGTCAAATGCATTATAATAAAACAGTTAAAATTAGCTTTACACTAATTGAATTATTGACGTTATTCAACAAAAACTTATTTTGTTTAATTGTTATTAAACAAAAAACTTGGACAAAAATGTCTGTCCCGGTAGCTCAGTGGTAAAGGCGGCACTCTCTGAATCCAGAGATACCAGAAGTCGCGGGTTCGAAACCCAGCCGGGACATGATAAGTTATCCTCCCATGTGGGATTTTTACTACATGATAATATGTCTTGGGCTTACTGCTGGAATAATGGGACTTAATAGTCCTCATCCGGCAGTATAAATAAGGCGATATTATTATTTCTGCACAAGTGCTCAAATTTTCGAGTTTTACGTTAATTCAATGAACGTTCTCTGAGGCTAGGTGGTAGAAAATGCTTTGAGCGTTTACCTCGCCTGGTGGTTTTCTTCCACTAAAGAGTATTATTATTATTGTTATTTTTATACCATCGACTCTTCTCTCTTTCAGGAGAGGAGTTAGCGACCAACCCGTTCATGAGAATCATGACGGAACCCTACCGCGCTCTAGCGGACAAGTGCGGAGGTGATATGAACCAAGTGATGGATCTGGTCCGGGAGAAGAAGAACAACTTCAAGGCGAGCTAATGCAGTGGACGGTGATATCAGTTTGGTCGATTGGTAAAATACCAACAAATATAATGAAAATACCCGAAAAACAACAACAATTTTTTAAAAAGAAATGTGAACTAATCTCCCCCAGACGAGTTCATAATATGCATATATTATATTAGGGCCTGAATTATGAGACATTGAACCCCCGCGCCGACAAAAATTTGTATTCAAAATTTGGTTACAGTTGTTTGTAAGGGATACCTTCCGGTGCGCTCGTGTTGACCCAGCACCTAAATGGGAAGTATTGTGTCACTTCTCGCCCATCAGAGGGGAGGCATACTACGGGATGGGCAGGCTACAACATAGACCACAAGCATCTACAGTAGCTCCTGTTTCATGGCTACGAAACAAAAAAGGCTGTGAAACACTCATCTTAAAAAAAAAAGACAGGATTAGATTAACTTATTCTACACTATCCGTTAACACGCTCTCTGGTGGAAATTTCAACCAATACATCAGCTGTTAAGTGATAGTGGCTTGGATTAACAAATCTTAGATATTTAATCCTGTTCCATAATTTGGCCCTACGGCTGTGTCCATTACTTAATCATTGTTATTTTATGTTTAATTCGGTTGCAGTTCGACCAATTTTTGTTTATTGTTTAAACAAACAGGTTGAATACTTACCCTCTAATCTAGAAGAGGATGGTTATCATCAGCTCTAATATTTAATTGGTATTCTTTTCACACCTCTTGTTGATTTCTTATTCTAATTCTATCAGCTCACCATTACTTAGTGGTAAGATACTCGCTCGCCATGTAGAAGGTCCAAGATTCAAATCCCAGAGCCAACAAAAAAAAAATGTTTTCAAAATGTGTTTACAGCACCGGAAAGTGTCCCTTACAAACAACTGTACACCCTCAAAAACGTACAAACTCGAGAAAAAAGTTCTTCTTGAGAGTCCTTTTTTGTCTTTTCTCAAACCTACTTGGGGTTGGCATTGGTCAACCTGTTCCTGATGGTTGAGGTTGTTTGGTTCTGGCACTTCTACTTCTACATTTTACAGCTGGATTTCCTTCCTAACACTGAACCTGTCAAGGGTGTCAATACTCTTTTTTATAGTGAGGCCCGACAAGGCTGGCATCTTATCTGTTTAACTTCCTAATGCGTTTTATAGAAACTTGAATGCACTCTATGAAAATATAACTATTTAATTTTTATAAAATATATTAAATTTATTTTAAAATATAAATTAATCAAAATAATACACTAATGTCGCTTTCATTTGTTAAAGTTACATATTATTACATTACATTATTTCAGTCACCGTGGCAGAGTGAGTTAACGCGCTAGGCATTGCACCAACGGTGACCTGGGTTCGATCCCCATTGGCTTGGTTCTGTGGCCATTGTCAATTATTAGCCTCCTTGTAAAGACAGTGGTAGAAGTGCTGAGTCATGCTTCCACTGTCTGGCTACCATCGTTCACGATGACGCCACCCTATGACGATGAAAGATGAGTGTTTCACAGGCTTTTTTTTCGTAGCCACGAAACAGGAGCTACTGTAGACGCTTGTAGTCTGTGTTGTCGTAGCTTGTCCATCCCGTAGTATGCCTCCCCTCTGATGGGCGAGCAGTGACACAATAGGCTACAGCTGGGGGGAGGGGTGGTGTCCAGATCACATCCTCAATATCTTCTTCCTGATGACCCCAACTGGAGACTCAATAAGCAGAGTAGTGCCGAGGGATAGAGCAACGGTCAGGGATATGTCTCCAAAGCAGCGCAATATCTGAAATACAGAATTAAGTAATTCTTATAAACTATATAAATTTATAATTATATAAACGAGCGCGCAATTAGCTCAGTGGTTAAGCACTCGCTTGCCATGCGGAAGGTCCCGGGTTCGATCCCTCGTGCCGACAAAAATTTGTATTCTTTATTTGGTTACAATTGTTTGTAAAGGATACCTTCCAGTGCGCTCGTGTTGACCCAGCACCTAATTGGGAAGTGTCACTTCTCGCCCATCAGAGGGGAGGCATACTTCAACACAGACCACAAGCGTCTACAGTGACTCCTGTTTCATGGCTACGAAATAAAAACGACTGTGAAAGATTCATCTTTAAAGAAAAATGTGTTTTTTTGTGTGTATGACCAATTGACCATAGAAGTTGATATGCACCAATATAACCTAATAAAAAACACTGCCAATTATGGACACAACAATACTTCCTCGTGATTGTTTCACATTTTGTATTCACGTGGAAATTTTGAGATTACTAAATCACTTGTGTCCCAAAAACCGCTAAAACGATTTTCTTCAAATTTGTTTTAAATGGTAGAATACTATTTTTCCTACATTCTAGATTCTACAAAAAAAATCTGTATCGGCAAGTCGAAGACCTCATTTATTCACTTTTTTGTAAATTTTTTTTGGACTTTCTTAAATATCAGAGCTAAGAGAGAGAAACAATTAAATTTATTTATTTAACAAACTGCTCTATAACGAGTTGCCACATCTGACACAGTATACATAGATATGGGGGTTTTTTTAAAATTAATTTTAACTTTAATAATTAATTTAAAAAAATATACATAAACGGGACTCACAAAGGTGAAGGCGCTGTAGTGGGGGGCTGAGTAGAGGCTGAAGGCGTCCCAAGTTATGACGTAGAAGTGGATGAGGTACATGTGGAACGTGATGCGTCCCAGGGGGGGTGAATACAGGGTGGCACAGAAACTTGGACAACATTCCTGAAGGAATATAAGGTTATTAGGCCCAGGGGGGTGAATACAGGGTGGCACAGAAACTTGGACAACATTCCTGAAGTAATATAAGGTTATTAGGCCCAGGGGGGTGAATACAGGGTGGCACAGAAACTTGGACAACATTCCTGAAGTAATATAAGGTTATTAGGCCCAGGGGGGTGAATACAGGGTGGCACAGAAACTTGGACAACATTCCTGAAGTAATAGAAGTAATAATGTATAATGGGACTCCCTGTCTCGAGCTGACAGTCTAAATAAATAGAGTAATATAAGCTTATTAGACCCTGGGGGGTGAATACAGGGTGGCACAGAAACTTGGACAACATTCCTGAAGTATAATAATAATTTCGTGTCCGTGAGATAGGTATTGATACCTAAATCACGGTGGTGAGAGGATTATATGGACGCCCAGATCCAATGTCTAGGCTCCTTTCATGTCCATTGATTCTATTTGGTTTGAACGTCTGAACTTGAGGTAGACATAACGGGGGTTTTACCCTCCATTCACTGGGAATCGTACCAGCTAAACACATTAACCTCACCCAGCCTGGGTAAGGCCGGAATCGCCAGCCTCACATGTTCGGAGGGAACATAATTTTCTGTGCGAAAAGTCTGCTCCAACCGGGGATCGAATTCGGGATCTCTGGACTACAGTAGTCACAACCGTTACGCCATGGAGGCTGGTGTAATAGAGTAATTTTCCTGAAGTAATAGAGTAATATAAGCTTATAAGATCCGGGGGGGTGAATACAGGGTGGCACAGAAACTTTGACAACATTCCTGAAGTAATAGAGTAATATAAGGTTATTAGGCCCAGGGGGGTGAATACAGGGTGCACAGAAACTTGGACAACATTCCTGAAGGAATATAATAATAATATCGCCTTATTTATACTGCCGATTAGGACTATTAAAGTCCCATTATTCCAGCAGTAAACCCAAGACATATTATTATGTGGTAAAAATCCCAAATGGGAGGATAACTTATCATGTCTCGGCTGGGTTTCGAACCCATGACATCTGGATTCGCAGAATGCCGCCTTTACCACTGAGCTACTGGGACAGAATAATATAATAGAGTAATATAAGCTTATAAGACCCAGGGGGGTGAATACAGGGTGGCACAGAAACTTGGACAACATTCCTGAAGTATAATAATAATTTCGTGTCCGTGAGATAGGTATTGATACCTAGATCATAGTGGTGAGAGGATTGTATGGACGCCCAGATCCAATGTCGAGGCTCCTTTCATGTCCATTGATTCTATTTGGTTTTAACGTCTGAACTTGAGGTGTACATAACGGGGGTTTTACCCTCCATTCGCTAGGAATCGTACCAGCTAAACACATTAACCTCACCCAGCCTGGGTAAGGCCGGAATCGCCAGCCTCACATGTTCGGAGGGAACATAATTTTCTGTGCGAAAAGTCTGCTCCAACCGGGGATCGAATTCGGGATCTCTGGACTACAGTAGTCACAACCGTTACGCCATGGAGGCTGGTGTAATAGAGTAATTTTCCTGAAGTAATAGAGTAATATAAGCTTATAAGACCCAGGGGGGTGAATACAGGGTGGCACAGAAATTTGGACAACATTCCTGAAGTAATAGAGAAATATAAGTTTATTAGGCCCAGGGGGGTGAATACAGGGTGGCACAGAAACTTGGACAACATTCCTGAAGTAATAATAATAATAATATCGCCTTATTTATACTGCCCGATTAAGACTATTAAAGTCCCATTATTCCAGCAGTAAGCCCAAGACATATTGTTATGTGGTAAAAATCCCAAATGGGAGGATAACTTGTCATGTCTCGGCTGGGTTTCGAACCCATGATATCTGGATTCTCTGGATTCGCAGAATGCCGCCTTTACCACTGAGCTATCGGGACAGAATAATATAATAGAGTAATATAAGCTTATAAGACCGAGGGGGGTGAATACAGGGTGGCACAGAAACTTGGACAACATTCCTGAAGTAATATAAGGTTATTAGGCCCAGGGGGGTGAATACAGGGTGGCACAGAAACTTGGACAACATTCCTGAAGTAATATAATAATAATATCGCCTTATTTATACTGCCCGATTAAGACTATTAAAGTCCCATTATTCCAGCCGTAAGCCCAAGACATATTATTATGTGGTAAAAATCCCAAATGGGAGGATAACTTGTCATGTCTCGGCTGGGTTTCGAATCCATGACATCTGGATTCTCCGAATTCGCAGAATGCCGCTTTTACCACTGAGCTACCGGGACAGACTAATATAATAGAGTAATATAAGGTTATTAGGCCCAGGGGGGTGAACACAGGGTGGCACAGAAACTTGGACAAATTCCTGAAGTAATAGAGTAATATAAGGTTATTAGACCCAGGGGGGTGAATACAGGGTGGTACAGAAACTTGGACAACATTCCTGAAGTGAGGCGAAACAGAGAAATAGAAACTTTTTCTGATTATGTATATAATATTTAATAAGAAATACCGGCGGGTGTACCGGTTCATTTATTAACAAGCATCAGGGCTAATATCAAAGAAAACGCTAGTTTTGCAACGCCAAGAAAAACAAAACGAGCCTGTGTAACCACCAGGTGAGGTTATTGCTCAAAGCGTTTTCTACCACCTAACCCTCAATTATAATGTGGTTACAAACTCACTTTTGAAGATAAATTCATTCACTGGGTGGGATTCGAACCAACGGATCCCTACACTACCTGAACTACTAGACAAGCGCGTTAACCACTTGACTACGGTTTTATTTATTCAATACATGTTTTTATAAAATGTTTTTATACACTTGACTACCAGTTCCAGAACAGCAAAACGCTGTTACTCACCAAACCCTGTGCACGTGTGGATCAACATGAGAAGACTCAGATCGATCCCAATGGTCAGCCTCATGAAGGGAGCGAGAGGACATGCTCCCACACACTGTACGTGTGGCCAGGGGCCAAGAATAGGGACCCCGCATAGAACATGGCCACTTGAACCGAAATACCACAGATGAAAATGAGAAGTTTTTGAATCTGGAATTTCGAAGAAAAAGTTATTTTTTTATTTTATCCATTAAATTTGGTATTGACACTTGGTAGAAGAAAAAAAAATAAAAGAAAAATTGATGACCTACCAAACCATACGGGAAAATCTTTATGAATGTGTATTTGTCTTTTTTTAATCATATTATTCTTACTTGGTACCTTGATAGTCTATTTCATGTATTCTAAAAATTCCTCGATACTATACACAGAAAGCTTTTGTTTGAAGATGCTCTTTCATTAAATTAAAAAAATCTAGATGTTTCCATTTCTTGAAGAGCAATAAGTAGAGCATTGTCAACTTTTGTATGTTGAAAGGTCATAATATATCACGACGGGATTATTACCCTCAATTCGCAGGAAACTCACAATACCCACATTAATCTTGCCCTCAATGCAACTACAAAAACCTCAGCAATACGCTGAATTGGAATAATATTAATTATTATTATGTAATTTATTTTTAAAATTTTTACCTAAAAAGTTATTCCAAATAAGGGTTTATTATTTATTTATTTAGCTCTTTATAATTTCGTGTTACCCCAAAACTTTCTTGAATTCCTAAAAACTTACCCCCCTCAGCTTATCCTCAGCTTACTAAAAACTTACCCCCCTCAGCTTACCCCCAGCTTACTAAAAACTTACCCCCCTCAGCTTACCCCCAGCTTACTAAAAACTTACCCCCGTCAGCTTACCCCCAGCTTACTAAAAACTTACCCCCGTCAGCTTACCCCCAGCTTACTAAAAACTTACCCCCGTCAGCTTACCCCCAGCTTACTAAAAACTTACCCCCGTCAGCTTACCCCCAGCTTACTACTTACCCCAGTCAGCTTGAACGGATTCTTGGACGCCGCTTGGACCAGATAGGCGGCGCATACTCCAATGATGTAGGGGGGAGCGCGCATGTAGAACTTCACATAGATCTTGCGAACGTAAGGGGAGTGAACCAGATCCCTGAGATCACTGGAAAAACCAAAATCAGTAGCAAGTGGTTAAGGCGCTAGTCCGCTGATCTATAAGGTAGCGTGGGGATCCGTTGGTACGAATCCTAGTCCACTGGTAGTCAAGTTGATTTTTTTTTTTTTAAGTGGGGTTTAACGTCGCTTTCAACTGCCCATGGTCATTACACGACGGGGGTTTTACCCTCCATTCGCAGGAAACTCACAAACCTGCTACTCACATTGACCTCACCCAGCCTGAGTGGGGCCGGGAAAAGCCAGCGTCACGAGAATTAGAATTTGAATGGTCACCCATCCAAGTCTTAACCTCGCTGGATGTCGCTTAACTTCGGTGTTCTGAAGGGAACCGGTGTATTCAACATGCCATCGACGCTGGCTAGTCAAGTTGATTACGCGCTAGCCTGTTCGTGGTTTCGAAACCCATTGGGACATGACAACTTGACAAGTTATTCTCCCATTTGGGATTTTCATCAATTAATAATACGTCTTGGGCTTACTGCTGGAATAATGGGACTCATTAGTCCTAGTCGGGCAGTATAAATAAGTCGATATCAATATAATTATGAGAGTGACAAACTGAGAAAGCTTCCTGTAACAAGACCCTGCTATCTATTATTATTATTATTTAACACTTTATTAATTGGATATTTATACAAACACAGATAATTACAAATTAATATACATACAATATAAGAGAAGTAAAAAGAGAAAAAAATGAAGAAACAATCAATTTATAAATACATACATAATATATGACCTAAATAAAGGGCAGGGTTCTTGCCTTTGGCAATCTCTTCCACCCAACGTGCTTAGGAACCAGGATAAAGATATGCACTGTAGAAACACAATCTATCAGTATATCAGTAAAAACAGAAAAGTGAGAATTGTATTAGATGTACATGATGAACATCACAACATACCTGGACAGCGAGCTTATTTGCTCTCATCAGCAGGTAATAGTTCTGAATATCAACTAACCCTCTCTATTTTAATCAGTACTAGCCGTTTGCCCGTGCTTTGCAACGGGACTTAATTTCAAATTTACTAAGGCATGGCCGTACTGCTGGACAGCAATGCCTTTTTGAACTTTTTATAATTTTTCTGGACAAAGCGATAATGGTTTTGGGGGGGTCAATTCCGAGACATTTTTCGCTATCTCTTACCGTTTTGCTATCTCTTTATATATAGAGATAAACAAAAAAGTGAGAAGTTGTTTTCTACTCACCTTATTTTTATCCGCCACATACTCATCTCGTTCGTGTAGTAAAGCACCAAGGAAGGGATGATATGAGACGCGACCAGTGCTGTCGTCAGAATGGCTACACGGTGTTTGGAAAATCTCTCCGGCCACATAGATAATAACTAGGCTGACCAGGAAGAGTTGGAAATCCGTACTCAGAAACCAGGATAAAGAGATGCACTGTAAAAAAATATCATTAATTTTTTAGCAGATATTATAATAATAATAAATCAATCATCTCGACCGAGGTGAAAGCCTATACAAAAAAAGAGACAGCGCGGCAGAGTGTAGGGTAACGGATGTGTTAAGTGGCAGAGAATGCCAAGGCATTAACTTCGCCCCGGATTATAATACATTGTACATTTAAATTTAAATATTTTTTTCTATATTTTATTTTGTAAATATTGTTAGTTTTTTTTTATCTCTGTATTGTATAAAAAAAATAAAGTGTATAAAAAATAAACGGAAAACATAGTTATTATGCATTTCATGTACTTTCAATCAGCAAAAATTTCTACATACTCTTCACTCAAAAGTAAGAGATTGCCTTAGGCAGTAACCCCGCCCTTTAGTTAGGACAGATCTGTGTATTTATTTCATCTTTTTTTTTCCTTTCGAACCCGGATTTAGGAGTCGAACCTGAATCAAGCGAAATGGTCGTTGCGCGCAGAACGCCTCCCAGAAACTACAGTGCTCATATACAGAAGAGAAATGCCAAAGGCATTATCTCACCACCCTTGATCAAACTTTTTTTACCTTTCATTAAGTATACCTTTCCACTGTACCTGTAATATAAAAAATTGTAAATAAAGATTGATCAAAATTGTTTAATAATAATAATAACGGTAAATATAGTTTGTATGTATTTTATCGTCTTGAAAAGTTATATGAGAACTCAAGGGACCTTAATTTTTTATCCAGGTTTCTCCTATAAAGAAGTTATTTCCCTTATAGAAAGGTGAATGAGAGGTTTTTTTTTAATTTGTTTGTAATATGTACCTAATATGTACTTGTATCTACTGTATATGCATATGTACCTGTGTTAACAATTTATTAATTGATGCACATTAAAAATAAATAAAAAAATAAAAAAAATTCTCTTATTATCCGGGTTCCACTGAATGTGAGAAAGCGTTCTTGCTTACCATGCGGAAGGTCCCAGGTTCGATCCTCAGATCCTACGCAACAACCACTGAGATAAAGAGAAGTGATGGTAAAAGTAAAGTGTCAAAGTATTTAATTGATACTTTATTTTCAAAAGTACTTATTGTAATCCCACAAAAAACTACCGTTAAAAAAAGGGCCAAGTTCCAGAACAGAACTATCCAAGCGCCACTTGGCCAGTGTCGCTCCTTGTGATGGTTATATTGTTATTCTGTACCTATACATATAGTCGTAATATTCCATACAACCGATGTCATAAAACTGGCCAAGTTAGAGGATATTTTTGCATTTAAAAACATACCAAATGAGGAACTCAGAAAACGGGGTTTAATAAAAGAAATAGTTTAGTACCAAGATAACTTGGCCGCAAAGAAGATATCACTGCATTCATTGGCGAAACCTTTTTGGATAGTTCTGTTCTGGAACTTGGCCCTTTTTTTAACGGTAGTTTTTTGTGGGATATAATTACTTTTGTAAATGGTTCGTTTCCCAGCACGTTTCATTATTTTTATTAAAAATTTCAAGATTATTCACTTTAATATGCTCCCTAAAACGACACCGATTAACAGCAGAAATAGTGCGAAAGTGCCGGTTTTCAGATTTTTCCCTATACTTTTACAATAAACCCTAGCACCATACTAAATTTCAGCTTTGTAGGTAGTAGGGAAGTGCCTCATCTCTATATATAAATGTCAAAGTAGTCACTGACCACTGACCACTGACTGATCATCGCTCTACAGCCCAAACCGTAAGTCCTAGGAAGCTGAAATTTGGTAGTAGCTTTGTCTTATAGTCTAGATGTGCAATTTTTCGAAACTCCCACTACAACACCTGCCATTGACGAAAAAGGATTTTTTGCTTTCACGGCCATGCCTCGGCCCGCAAAGCGGGCGACAGCCCGCTAGTAATTTATATGCATAATCGAGTATACTTCCTCCCTAAAATAACACAGTTTAACAGCATGATAAGTGCGTAATTTTCCGGTTTTCAGATTTTTCCCAGTACTTTTACAATAAACCCTACCAGTATACAAAATTTCAGCTTTTTAGTAGTAGGGAAGTGCCTCATAATTTATATACAAATATAGTGGTCCCTAAAACGACACCGTTTAACAGCAGAAATAGTGCAAAAGTGCCGGTTTTTTCAGATTTTTCACAGTACTTTTACAATAAACCCTACCAGTATACAAAATTTCAGCTTTTTAGGTAGTAGGGAAGTGCCTCATAATTTATATACATAATATAGTATACTTCCTCCCTAAAACGACACCTTTTAACAGTTTTTTAGAACTTTTTCAGATTTTTCCCTGTACTTTTACAATAAACCCTACCATCATGCAAAATTTCAGCTTTCTAGGTAGTAGGGAAGTGCCTCATAATTAGATCCATAATCGATTATATATATCCTCCGTAAAACGACACCGTTTAACAGCATGATAAGTGCGAAAGTTCCGGTTTTCAGATTTTTCACAGTACTTTTACAATAAACCCTACCAGTATACAAAATTTCAGCTTTTTAGGTAGTAGGGAAGTGCCTCATAATTTATATACATAATTAGTATACTTCCTCCCTAAAACGACACCTTTTAACAGTTTTTTAGAACTTTTTCAGATTTTTCCCTATACTTTTACAATAAACCCTACCATCATGCAAAATTTCAGCTTTCTAGGTAGTCGGGAAGTGCTTCATAATTTAGATCAATAATCGATTATATATTTTCTCCCTAAAACGACACCGTTTTATACATGATAAGTGAAAAAATTCCGGTTTTCAGATTTTTCCCTGTACTTTTACAATAAACCCTACAATCATGCAAAAATTTCAGCTTGCTAGGTAGTCGGAAGTGCCTCATAATTTTTGATGATCTGTCAGTCAGTCAGTTAGTCAGTCAGTATCAAAATCGCAAATTTCAAAATTACATTCCTCTGAAAGTTTTTTGCATAGAGTCTTTAAATTTACAATGTCTTTTTAATGATATTAGGACAATCTCTGTTCCAAATTTCATATCTCTATGATCAATTGAACCGAAGATATGAAGGGTGTGAAAAACCGGGTGAATCGGTTCGTGTAAAGATACACTGCCGTGCTTACTGGAACTTGGCCCGGCGCACTGCCGTGCGCTCAGATATGTAAAAATGAATATTTATTTTAGTTTTTTTTTACAATTTTTTGTGGCTCCTTCCCTAAGGAATACTCCTAAGGAGAGACCTTACAATGACTTTTACAATAGAGAAACATAAAAATACAATTTCATATAAATAGGATTGAAAAATAAGGGGAAAAATTTACCTAATGCAAACAATACAATATTTTATTATTTTAAGGATAAAGTCTGAATAATTTAAATACTTTGGCTTTTGCAATATGTATACTAATACTTAGGGCGAAATGAATAGACGTTTTTGTAACACCTACATATTGGATCTAGGTCTCTTCATTTGTGTATTGTCTTAGATGTGGAAAACTAATGCTAAGTCATGACTTAAGTTCTCGATTTTGTCTATTAATTTCTAAGTGGGGATAAAACCAAACTTACAAGATCATTGTCTTCGAAAAGAGTTTGAATAAAAAGCAGATTTTGCCACCAGTTTTTCTCGCAACTGAAGGTTTCGTAAGTCGAGAATTCTCTTCCACTGAGGTCCCTGGTTCGCATAGGGTTTGCACCCATATGCTGAAAGCTATGCAGGTCAGAAGAATAGGGTAGATTCTGGAACAATTACATAAATAAATAATAATAATGAATTTTATTATTTATCTACAATGTTTAAAATAATTATAATTTCCCTCTAAGTACTTTCCCTCTATGTGGACCTCTGACTTTAAACACATTGTGTTTCTTTGTGTTATTATATCACAATTTTAGTGGGTAGCACAGTGTTATAGGACTTTTTCGAACCTTTATTATACTAGTATCTTGTTTTTGTGAGAATTCCACCACTGGTCGCTACTCACATTGAAGCAGCTACTCATTTTTTCTCACGAAGTATGGAGTGGACCCCGAGCAGAAAAAAATCTTGCCCCGTTAGTAATCGATCCCAGGTCATCATGCGTGCAAGCCCGCTAGCGAAGCTAGGACTTAGATTAGGTGACCTTATGAATTCAAAATCTCATTATGCTGGCTATTCCTGGTCCCACTAAGGCTGGTTGAGGTCAGTTTAAATTGCTGGTTTGTGAGTTTCAAGCGAACGGAGGGTAAAACCCCCGTCGTGATATGACTACTTAGTTAAAAGTGACGATAGATAAAAAAAAAGTATTTGCTAATACTTTTTTATATTTCGAAAATTTCAAACAAGGCTTGCTATAATTTGCCATCTGTGGTTTCAAACCACTAAAGTTCTAGTTACAAGGCTACTGCTTGATCAATCGAGGGTCGGTGTGAAAAAAATCCAACTAGAGAAGTCGTAGAAAATAAACTAAAGTAGGTTTTACCACGTTAGCACGATTAACTTTTGTATGAACGCCGTGTTTCATATTGTATATGCATTGTGCAACAATTGCAAACTTCTGCGTGACAGCATCATGATTCTTGTTTGGCTAAAGCGAGTTTGAGTAGTTAACTTCAAAAAATAAACTGGTGTGACACCACATGACTTGTGATTTGTGATGTCCCGGCTGGGTTTCAAACCCGCAACCTCTGGATTACCAGGACGACGCCTTGACAGCTGAGCTACCGGGACAAACAAAAAGAAGAGTATTCCAGACCCACCTCACGGCTCGGTAGATGACGACGAAAAAAGAAGGAAGGATTCTTGCCTTCCTCGCGCTTTCGAATGAGGACCATGGAGAGTAGAAAGCCAGAGAGGTAGAAGAATATGTCCAGGGCTTGAGTGGAGCCATTCAGCAGGAAGTAGCGGTGTCGTAAGCATCTGAGGACCAGCGAACATGAGCAGTGTTGAGCCGTGTTTTTCTTTTCGATAATTTTACTTCCGAGAAAATTTCTAATATTTCTTTATTTATATATTTACATAACAAGAGTTATAAGACTTATAAGTTGTACAAAATAATATACAATGACCAATATACAATGCATGGAAAGTAGAAATAATAGTACATTTCTAATATTAGAAATCGGAAGTATTGTGTTCGTTTTGTAAAAAAAAGAAAATATTTTTTTTCCAGGTTCGGTATTTCCAAATATTTCCATTTTAATTCCAATTATTTCCAGTTTAGAAATATTATCAAGTGGTCAAAATCGCAAACAGAAGGACAAAATTCCAAATTTAATGTCCTGGCTGCGTTTCAAACCCGCGATCTTTGCATTACCGACGCGACGTTGACCACCTTGACCAGCTGTAGTCAAAGTGGTTACAACAACAACAATAATATTATTTTAATAATTATATTACTTACGCATTAAACTTGAATATTTTCACTAATGGAAGGATATGAAGACGTCCATCACGACCGAAGTCACTACTGGTAACCGCTCACAATCAATACACTAGAAAATATTCTTTCAGTTTATTGTTTAATACACATCTATTGCAGGTTGTATACTTGGTCCATACCACTGACATGTGGTAGAGTTCCAAGCATACAGACTGCATTGCCGCGTTGAATTCCCATTGACTTTACCTGCTCAAAACTTGTTTACCTGCTCAAAAGTTGCCAAATCCTGGCCAACAGTCAAGCCTACTATCGATCTGTGAAAAATGATCACAAAACACATCGCCAGGAATTTGACCCCGTGAATAATCGAGATATCATCTCGACCTGGGTGGAGTGGAGTCGATTCCAATTCCGAATGAATGAGAAGGTGAGGAGGATTGACACTGAAATCAGGAATCGATTAGTCGATAAATTAGGAATCGCTAAGTTGATAGATCAGGAATCGATAGATCAATCAACAGTTTATTTTTTATTAGATTATTACAATACCACAGAATAGATTATTATTTTATTTATAAATCCCTATTGCCACCCCACATTTATTGGCTAGGGCCTCCTTTAAAAGGTTTTATTATATTATGCATTGTTAATGATCTGTTGCATGAATATAAATAAAAATAAAATGCTGACTAAATCTAGAATATGACATTGACTAAGACAACTAGTATTAGTCAATGTCATATTCTACCGATAGTTTACTTACCGATAATTTTCTGTAAAACTTACCGATAGTTTTTTCTGTAAAACTTACCGATAATTTTTCCTTCTCCGGTTTTGCAGTGCTGATGTCTACATCCGAACTTGAGTTAGTTTTGAGGTAATCTACTGTGGTTCCCACGCCCATGAGAACTATCAGACCCAAAATTGTATAGCTGAGAAGAAAGAAAAATAAAATTAGATTACGGCGGAATTAATGGACAAATTCTATATCTCAAGTCATTGCTAAGCGTCGGTTTTTCCCTATCTTACACAGTACGTAATCTGTGACTTAGCGCCACAGAGGTATAACAAAAACGTCTATTAATTCCGCCCTAATGTTCTTTATATCACTGTGAACATATCAAAAAGTGAAGGTGAATTTAAAAGGCAAAATCGAGATCTTAAGTCATGACTTTAGTTTTACCCATATAAGGGCGATCTTAATAAAAAATCGGTCATTGCTTAGCATCGGTTTTCCCCATCTTAGACAGTACGCAATACTTAGCGCCACAGAAGTATCACACAACAACTCAAACTACCATTACTAAATCTACGCTGAAACCGGGACTGGAACCACCAACCTCCAGGTTATAGGTCCGCCGTCTTATCGATCAAGCTGCTGAGGCGCCTATTATTATTATTAAACAATTTATTAGATATAAAAAGACATATTTATGAACAATTCAAATAATTATTTTAACAATAAAGAAATGGAAACAAAATATAGAATAAAGAGAAAAATGAATAGAAAAAATATATAAAAGGAAAAATAATAGAAAAATATATATACTAAATATAAGAAAAATAAATGTCCTAACAAAAGGGCGGGGTTATTGCCTATGGCAATCTCTTCCAGACAGCCTACTTACAGCCACACTTTTCCCGCCAGGGGCATCCTCTGTGTTTCAACCTCCTTGGCGGAGTAGCACATGAGTGGACTGAGCTTCACTTGGAACGCAATGTCATGCTGGCTGAACGCCGCCCCCAGGGTCGCATTCAGAGAGCTTTCGACGTCCTCGGGGTGAGCAGCTTTCTGGCACGCAGAGTCCCCAGGAGAAATCTGGTCCTCGCGTCCCGGATGTAGTCAGCCCCTGGGCTGGGGAAGTGGAAGATGAAATGAGTTTTGTGACCACATAATAATAAGACTTTGAGGGATAGGTGGTAGAAAATGATTCAAGCTTAGAAAATCATCCCGAGAAGCAAAAAGGAAAAAAAAAAATGTTTAAAAATGTTAAAGTTGTCAGTACTGTGTCTCACGGCAAGCATCACAGTGATGTCAGTCTGTAGTAAAATATATTTACTATTTCTCTCTCTTTCTCTCTTCTAATTTCTTGAATTTCTTCTTATACAGGGTGAGCATAAAGTCTCACCCCACCCCGTATCTCGAGAATGGCTGAAAATACAAGAAAACGCAAAAACCCGTTTCCTTAATTTTTAAGGGGATTAGATTTCAGCCAAAAAAAAAATTGTCTACACGGCCCCAGTCAGCTGGGCATGGACCAACTTTAAAATCTTAAATAGAATAGAAATGTCTTATGGCATATGTTTTAAAGGTTTATAGAGAAAAATTTCCCATTACAACAAATTTCAGTGAGCTACAATTTACCGTTCTCGAGATACAGGGTCGGACGTCCTGCGTAATATCCATATATTTTGACCTATAACTCGTTGACCGTAAATTCCAGAAAAATGAAATTTGTTGATAATAACTCCTTATCGCAAGAACTTTCGAACAAGTTAAAACTGGGTTTGTTTTTTCGTTAAATTTTTTCGCACTTTTCGTCCGGGTGGCTGACGAAACCGACCAGAAACTAATATCAACAGAGTATGTCGAGTTTTAATTTTTTCGAAAGTGCTTGTCATAAGGAGTTATTATCAACAAATTTCATTTTTCTATAATTTACGGTTAACGAGTTATAGGTCAAAATATATGGATATTACGCAGGACGTTCGACCCTGTAACTCAAGAACGGTAAGTTGTAGCTCACTAAAATTTGTTGTAATGAACTTCTATTTGTGAGGCCTTTAAAACAATATGCCACAAGACATACCATTCTATTTAAGATTTTAAAGTTGGACCATGCCCAGCTGACTGGGGCCGTGTAGGCAAATTTTTTTTGGCTGAAAATTAATCCTCCTAAAAATGAAGGAATACGGGGTTTTTGCGTTTTCTTGTATTTTTCAGCCCCATTCTCGAGATACGGGGGGTGGGGTGAGACTTTATGCTCACCCTGTATTTCTTAGAAGCTTTAGCTTAGGAAAAATACCTTTTTATATGTTATCCTGTTATTAAATATATAAATTGAAAAAAAAGCATTAAACTCTTCTGGTGGTTACCTTCCACTAAAGAGTGTTATTTATTAGTATCGTTGTTGTTGGTATTATTATTATGATTAACAACAATCAAAAAGGTTGAATATGAAGAGTCTCTCTGTGAGGACGCTAAAACAGATAAACAGACCTCCTTCTCTCATGCTTAGATTTTTTTTGTTAATTTAAAGATGATGTCCGTCTTTTTTTTTCATAGCCATGAAACAGTACCCGTCATGATATGACCATGCAGTTAAAAAACGACTTTAAAAAATTACAACACCCATGCAATTCAGTTGCAAACAAGCAAAAGGTGAGTGTGAAAGAAATCTCTCACACCGTACTGGATACGCTACAAAACCGAACCGTACTGTACTATAATAATAATAATAATAATGAATTTTATTATTTATCTACAATGTTTAAATATTTATAAATTTCCCTCTAAGTACTATGTGTACTTTTAGGGAAAATCTGATCGGATAAGTGTACTGATCCCGGGTTAAAATCCCCCCCCCAAAAAAAAATACCCTTAAAAAGTCCCAAATAGACTTGGACATATCCATACGGGGGCCAATCACTGAACGAAAAGTTCCGAAGTAATCCTCGCGCAGGGCGTTGGATTTTCCAGGGGCAAATGTGGCCGTCGGCAAACAATATGGGTGGTATAGTGAGGGGATGGGCACTTGCGTGAGATGCATTGGTCCGGGTGTCCGTCTGTATGACGTCACCATCCAGTAGACCTGAGACGGAGGTGGTGGAGGCGTCAAGCACTGAAAGTAATAAAAAATAATAATTAATAATTATAATAATTCCGTGTCCGTGAGTAGGTATTGATACCTAAATGACGGAGGTGAGAGGATTATAATTATGGACGCGCAGATCTAATGTCTGGGAACTTCACGATTCGGCCCAAATTACTTAGTAACCTTTTCCATGCATGATTCGGCCCCAAAAAAAAACACAAAAAAAACAACATGATTCGGCCCATAACCCAATTCGCCCAAAACAACTTCAAGTTTTTTACCTGAAATCGAAAAACTTTTTCATAAAACCTTTTTTGGGCCGAACGAATCGCCCTAATGTTTTAGGCTCCTTTCATGCCATTGATTTTTTTTTTATATATTTTTTTAATTTCCATTTATTTATATCCCCCCAAAAAACACTTCGTGTAAAAAATATCGTCCAAGTGTTTGAATGATTAAAAAGAATGATATAAAAACTCAATTTTTATTTTAAAGGAAAATATTTTCACGTAATAATCTTGATAATTCAACCAAAATAATGCCTCACAACAACAATACACCTTTGAGCAAACTTCGATTTGGATTTTGAAATTTAACCAAAAAATAGCCACACAACAAAAAAAATGCCTGAAGAACAATCTTGCAATATTACATAACCACGTCCTTGACATACACACTGTTTTGTTAGCAACGTACTTCACATAAATTTAAACAAAACGTGTGAGTCAAGGACGTGGTTCGTAATTATGAAATTGTTCTTACAAGAGCATTGTTTTGTTGTTGGCTATTTTTTGGTTAAATTCCAAAATACCAAATCGAAGTTTCTCAAGGTTATTGTTGTTGTGAGGTATTATTTTGGTTGAATTATCAAGAGACTTATTACGTGAAAAAAAATTTCCTTTAAACATAGAAAATTGACGTTTTTGATATCATTCTTTTTAATCATTCCAACACTTGCGCTATTTTTTACACGAAGTGTTTTTTTGGGGGATATCACTACTTTTGTTTAATTGATTTTCATATGATAGTTGAAATAAAAATGGTCAAAAACAAACAGATAAAAAAAAAAAGACTTTTAAATTAAAGGAGTTGATCTTTTAATTCAAGGGAAAAAAAATGATATAAAAAAAAAACTTTGAAAAGATGCTGAAAGAATTTTCACGGTACTTGCTGGAGAAGGAGAAATCTGAGATAACAGGTATATTCCTTTTATTAAAACAATTTGATCAAGTTTTATTTCAATAACATAGAATAAATACAAAATGAAATTAAAATAAACAAAACAAAACTTGTCAAGGGGGGGTCTAAACCAACGGCAAAATTCTCTTCCGATCTTTTCAAATTTTGGAAACCCATGCTGATTCATTAACAGAAAAAGTCCCCCCGTTTAGATTGTTCAATAATTTAAGATGGGGGATACCGGTATTTCATAGAACCGGTACTTCAGTAATCGATTACAAAAAGTACTGAGTATTTACCCGAGGTTCTTTTTGTACTTGGTTTTGAGATTCTGAGAGCGGTTAAATGGAATAGTGGATTCAGTACACCAAAACTAAGTTAAAAAAGCACCGAAACCCTAACAAATCTCACAATTTGCATTCAGAATGTTTACGAGACGAATCTTGATTCAAAAATTTGTTGGGTGTTTTTTGTTTCAAGTGTTTCAATAGATTAAACTCCACCTCCTTTTATTAACCTAATTAAATAATGTACATTTCCCAAAACCCCGTCCAATTGTTTGACAAAGAAGTTTCAATAGAAGACTTCGTTTACGAGACAAAAAGAAAAATATTAGGAAAAACCGCAGCCTAATTATTCAAAGATAATACGGAAAAAAATGAAGTACCTTCTCTCTGTACCCAGTTCAAGTGGGATTTGGGTATTATTGTAATACGATTAATTTCATAGAACCGGTACCCGGAAGGACCCGGCCCCGGGTTAATACCAAGTATTTAATAAAAAACGGTAAAACCGCCTACTACTACGATACGTCGGTACTCGGTCCCAGTGTGTTAATAAAACCGAGTATTTCAAAAATCGGTTTACCCGTACGGTATGCGGATCCCAGTGTGTTATAACCGTCACCAATGTTGTACCCAGTCGGGTACAGGACCTAGCAAAATTTTGTACCCGGTATGGGTAGGGTACCTAATTTTTTATGACCCGGTGCGGGTACTTTTGTAAATGCACCCGGATTTTTTTTGGGTACTTTTTGGGTACGTTATCCTTTTTTAAGTAAGTATATAATAAATTTGTCTAAATTATTTAACTGTGGAGGACAAAGTCTTGTCATTAAATACCACCAACAACCAAACTAAAAAAAAATACCAAATTGATGGTTAGCCTTTAATGAGGTCTTGAACCCCAATTCCAGGTTAAAAGTCTAGTAAGCTAGATTTTATTTTTATTTAAAATTATTATTAATGTTAATGATTTTATTATTATCACATCATCATCCCCAATCAAGAAATAAAAGATACAATTATTAAAAATAAGGCTTGAAAACCTTTTAATTTAAGTATGAAATTGTGAACAAAAAAACTAGAAGTAGAAAAAAAATATATTTATCAATAAAACAAATTTGAAAAAATCGGTTAAGCGGTTTTGAAGATACAAGTGATTTATCGAAAAAAAAAACAAAATTGCCGGTGATACAATGTGAAACAATTTTATTTTTTATTGTATTAGAATTTCTTTGGGTGAAGCACAAGGCCTCTTCACAATTTTTGGGGTGCGCGCATTACAAAGCCTCCTTTACTTTCGAATTATTTATTACATTAATTTCTTTTTACTCTGGTAAGCCGCCACGGTCTTACTCAACAAGTAATACTCATTTTTCTCACGAGGTATGAGTGAACCCCGAACATCCAATAAGAGCAGAAAAAACCTCCCCCCGCTGGGATTTGAACCCAGGCACCATGGTGCTAGCTAGCGCGCAACTCGCTCTGCCACAGTGACTTTATTTATTTATTTATAAACTCTTTATTAGTAGAAAGAAATAAATTCAAATTACAAACAAATAATGGTAAATAAAAAAATAGACAGTAATAATAATATAAAAAGGAAATAAAAACAAAACAAAAAAAAAAAAATATATACATATGTCCTAACAAAGGGCGGAATATTTGTTCCATAATTAGCAGTGTTTTTTTTATTTAATTTATAATGTAGGTACTATTTGTAAATTTTGAATGAGATTATGTAAAATTTTCGATTCAAAATACAAAAGCATTGATCAAAATAAAAAGCTTTATTTAGACTGTCCGTTGTCATGGCCATTGGCCAGCCTCCGTGGCGTAATGTTGAACTATGCCCGTAGTTCAACATTTCGTTCGATTCCCAGTTGTTCCAGCTTTCAAACTTTTTTCCCCTCTAAACACGTCAGCTGGAATCTACCCAGGCTGGGCGAGTTAAAGAGGAGTGGGAACGATTCCCAGCGAATGCAGGGTAAAAACCCCCCGTCCTGACTAGTTCAAATCAGGACGTTAAAACCAAATACAATCAACTGGTCACAATCTTTTTAAAAATGAGGTTTGGGTGATATTGGGTGTTTTTTGTGGAACTTCAACCATAATAATGAAGAAAAAAAAAAAAATAATGTTTTTAACCTTGTTTTAAAAAAAATTAGTTATGAACTCTTAAAAAGGGACAACTTTGTTTAGGGGGTTTTTTTACAATACAATTTGAATTATAATTGTACCTAAGTCATGGTAGGTAGATGGAAATTCGATCTTGTAAAATAAAGAGGGAAATGAAAGTGCCGAGTATTATTGTATGTTCCGAAATTGCCTCTTACTAGGGCTTCAAAAGAAATGTTGACCATAAATTTGCCTAACTTCGAGTTACTAAACATGGTGTCAATTCAGCATAATCATTGGTATTGGGTATAAACAGAAGAAGTGAGACATTAACTAGATAATTTAGGTAAAAAAACACAATTATCATCTTCACATATATTAAAATATTCAAAAAATGTCTGATTTTTTTTCTTGAACCTCAATTTTCCCAAATTATTGATTTATGATTAAAAATTTTGGTTTTCACCATTCTCTAATAATACATACTAGATAATACAGAGGAGTTGCGCGCTAGGCATTCACACATGGTGACCTGGGTTCGATTCCCACGGGGGGGATTTTTTCTGCTCCTGTATTGGATGTCGGGGCCACTATATCGTGAGGAAAAATGAGTATTACTGTATGAGTAACGACAGTGGCGGCATTACCAGAGTAAAAAGAAATTAATGTAATAAATAATTCGAAATGTAAAGGAGGTCTTAGGTAATGCTGCCTACCCCCAAAAATTGTAAGAGGCCTTGTGCTTCACCACAAAAAATTCGTACATACATACAGTAATACATTTAATAATATAAATTAATAAGCAAGCATAACCATGGAATATCCCGAAAATTTCAGTCGATTGGAAAAAAATGCAACTTTACATGTTACAATGTAATACATAGGTAATGGATAATTAGATTGTGACAAATCAATGTTGACGAGTTAAACCTACCACTTCGTTCGAAATTAAACGGTCAAGGAGGTTTACGCAAACACCAACACTTTTTTTTTTCTCACGAGAAAACTGGCATCCAAATACGATAAAAAAAAAATATACCTAGCGGGGATTCGAACCCAGGTCACCTCGCAAACTTTGTGTTTAAAACCTACACCATCGACACCACGAGATTGCCAATAGGACAAAAATTTTTATTATAATTTATCATTGTTTTTGATCTATTTTAACAATATTTTTCCTTAAGGCCAATACTTTAAACACTTCTCATAATATAGACCTAGTTTACCCTTGATTAAAATCTCTGAATGAAGTTATAAAACGTTATTATTATTCCCCCAAATGAAACCTCAGTCCCCTGCCCCTTGGGTGAAGCAAAGATATCGGTTTCCTCCCATATTTTAAGTTCTATGGAGGCAAGATTTTTTGTTACTCCTCTAAATCTTAATTCAGTTTTTTATTTTATGTCTCACCGTCCTGATTTTTCCTAACATTTTATTTACAGTAGTAATTTCTGGTAATTAACCTTTAGAAAAACCTTCAGTCATCAACAGGGATAAATAGGCGTGGCCCAGGGTTCATTTTTAGATATTCCTTTAGATGGCTTAAAACTTTTTCATTGTTTCAAATACTGAAATTAAGTGATCTCATTCCCTTTGACTAGACCTTTAAAAAAAACCAAGAAATACAACTCAGGTAATAAAACGGCCTGGGCTCCAAAATAAGTATTCCTTTCAAAGGGTATAACTCAAGTTTGGTCCAGTTAATACTTTAGTTATATTTTTATATTTTTTCCTATGATAAGGCCTTTCGAAAATACCAAATAAAAGGGGGGGGGCTCTGGCAACTTTCCCTTTTATTTTAGAAGGCTTTTCTCTTCCAAAAAAAATAAAACTTAAAAATATAAAAGGTAGCAGAATCAAAAATTCCCTTTTCAAAAACTATCCCGTCTTTCCACGATAACACACGTTGCTGTCCCTTGACATTGGTTGAAAAAAAAAAAAAAACCCTATAATAATTCAATGAAATTCAAATTTCGGGGGCCAGTAAACGCTTTAACGTATAGGGCCTCGCCTTTCGTGAAAACAATCTATTTTCGCGCCATTACGAATTTGAAATGAAAATTGATAAAAGTTAGCGTTAAGTGGGCGAAAACAATAAAACAAATACATATAAATCTGTTTCGGTTAATAAGGCCGGGTGGCTGGCGCTACTTGACGACGCTCGCCTCCCGGCGAGTGATTTCACAATAACATTCAACAAACAATACCCACCTTCAAAAAAAAAAAAATCTTGTGCAAGGTGGGGAATTTGGTTTTAACTCCGATTGAGGAGACAGGGGGGTTTTTACCCGCCATTTGCGGGAATCGTACCAGTCCCACATTAATCTCACCCCCGGGTAGGGCCGGAATTGCCGCCTCCACATGTTTCGGAGGGAACGAATTTTCTGTGCAAATCTACCCAACCGGAATCAACCAGGATTCCCTGTTGGAGTTTAACTGAAACCCAACCCTCACCATTTTTCGGTATTTTAGGGTTCCCTGCTTAGATAACTTTTTATCATCCTAGATGGGGGTTCGACAATCAATCCAATGATTTTGAGGTGTGATTACAATTTGAATTCTGATGCTGAAAAATGTCACTGTTTAGTCACCCATTGCAGTGGCGAAAAATCGAAAGTAAACGGTTAGTGATATCGTAAATAAAGAGAAGTTCAACCCCAATATTATTTCCGAGAAATTTCTAATATTAGAAATCGGAAATATTGTGTTCTTTTTTTAAAAAAAAATTTTTGACTCGATTTCAATGTTTTTCATGTTTCGGACGTTTCGGAAGGTGTATTGTATTTGACAATTTTTTTCCATTTATTAAACACGTGTTACTAAAATAAAAAAAATCAAATTTCGCAAATAGTCACCATCACTGTTGGAATTAGAATTTTTTTAGATGCAATAGAAAAACATTGTGATGTGATCACATCAAATGTAAATATTCGATATCAATATCAAGGTCGAATCGCAAATCAATGTACGAGTAAAAAGTACAAAGTTTACCAAAAAAATGCATATACTGAAGAACAAAAAAATCAAACAAAAAACAAATACACGTATCTGGTTTTAGCGAGATAACTACCTAACTAGGAAATAATATTCCAACAAAAATAAATGTCATTCAAACTATATTATATTCAATATAGATATTCCTAGTTGAATGACATTTTTTTTTTATTGAATTTTGGATTCACAAAACATTGAAATTTTCTGTTGCCTTTTTTTTTCCTTTAGGTATTTCGGTGGTACCTAATTAAATAATTTTATACTAGTTGGTTTTTCTATGAGGAACTTGGCCTTGTTAATTTATTGCAGAAAATATGTTTTTTTTTTCTTTTCTAGTCCTCAAATTATTTAAATGCTCTTTGTTCCTACCTTGTACACCTATTTTAATATAAAAGTTAGATTTAATTTAATTTGATAATTAGCATGTAAGTTTTGTACACATACAAACTTACATGATAATACTTTAGTACAATAAAATTGAACATTGTTTTGAAAATCGCAGGTATAATATTTTTGTAAAAACTATCTATTTCTGTTTTTTTTTTTTCTCTGCTTAGTCTGCTTGTTTTCTTCATCTAAACGCCAAAAACGAAAAATATCAATTTTTTGGTAATAAAAGATGAATAATTTGCCGGCAGAAAAAATTGATTCAAAATTTGGTTACAGTTGTTGTTGTTTTTAAAGATGAGTGTTTCACAGCCTTTTTTTCGTAGCCATGGAAACAGGAGCTACTGTAGACGCTTGTGGTCTGCGTTGTAGCGTGCCCATTCCGTAGTATGCCTCCCCTCTGAGGACGAGAAGTGACACAAACTTATTATAATAATTCCGTGTCCGTGAGATAGGTATTGATACCTAAATCACGGTGGTGAAAAGGATTATAATGGACGCCCAGATCCAATGTCTAGGCTCCTTTCATGTCCATTGATTCTATTTGGTTTTTTTTTTTTTCTTTTTTTTCTAAGGGATATCTTCCGGAACACTCGTGTTGAACTGTTTATTAATTAAAGAGAAAAAAAAATCTACTGCGGACCGCCCAGTGTGTGTTGTTACTCAGATGCGCCCGGTAACAGCCGCCCCTGAAGGGCGCACTCCTTGTTAGTGGCGGAGGTGGGCGCGTAGGTCCAGACGCTATCCGAGAAGATTTTGCCCATCCACACATCTCGCATGGGGGCCGCCGTAGTGAGTTGGTTGTCTGGGCGACACAGCGGTGGGCGCACAGTAGAAGAAGACATAGTTCAAGTTGCCAACCCATCTGAAAAATCGGATTCAAATTTTACTGAAGCTTTTTTTTTTTTGGGCGATAAAAGTTGTAATAATAATACTCTTTAGTGGAAGGTAACCACAAGGCGGAGGTCAATTGCTCAAAACATTTTTACCACTTAACCCTTAGAGTCTTATTGTATGTTGTTTATATGATTCGAAACATTGTTTTTGAATTTTTTATAACTACTTGTTTGTACATACTAATTATGTCCTATCAATAAAAAATTATATAATAATAACACTTTGTATTTCTATAATACAGAATTAATACTATAGTAATATGTCCCAACCTACCCTATCCTGTAAATTTATGGTAATGGTGATAAAAATGCTACTAATAATATCATTAAATTACCTATACCAAGAATTATTCATAGGGATAGGTATTTCCCTATTTTATCTTCAAGTAACATGTACCTATTCTTCTTTCTTCATTTTAAAGTGGATAATTTAAATTGAATTCTTTCGTTCCTTCATAGTGGCCTTGTCTCGTGATCAAGGTCATTTGCGGAAATAACATATTTGCAAGTAGGTTAACAAAAAAAAAGTCAAAGAAAAAAATACAAAGTTAGCGTCGATCGGACAGTACCATTGAATACACCAGTTTTTTGATCAGTCCACTAATAATAATTCCGTGTCCGTGGATAGTTATTGATACCTAACCACGGTGGTAAAGGATTATATGGCCCCAATCCAATGTCTAGGCCTTCTTTCATTCCATTGATTCTATTTTGGTTTTTACCGTTCTACTTGAGTAGACAGGACGGGTTTTAACCTTCCATTCCTGGGGAAATCGTACCACAAACCCCCATTAATCTCCCCCCCAGCCTGGTAGGAAAACCAATACCCCGCCTCACATATTCGGGGGAAAAAAGTGCGATAAGTCTGCTCCAAAAACCGGAATCGAACTCAGGATCTTTGGACAAGGGCAGTATCACAACCGTTAGCCACGGAGGGGGGCGGATCAGTCACTGAAGGGAATTCTAGCATGGTAAGACCTTGGATGGATGCCCAAATCAAATTCGAAACTTTCGTGATTCGTTTGTATATTTTAATTCCAAAGATTTTTTTTATGTAAATTTTTTTTTAAATTTCCCAAATTTTTAATTTTTATTTAGTAATTTAATTCCAAAGATAAGAAATTTTTTTTTTATTAATTTTTATTCCAAAATTTTAAGATTTTTTTATTTTATGTTTTCATTCCAAAGTTAAGATTTTTTTCAATCGGATTTAACGGGCCTCAGCCACAAATGTTCATAGGAAAAAGAATGCCGTTGGCATTAGCACCCGCCCCCTTGATCAAGTTTTGTTTTAAATTTTTAATTCTATGTAAATATTCTATTACTTTAAATTTATTGTTAAAAAAACTTATCCAACATGTTTAATAATACACGATGGAATAGTTTTACCCACATTTGCTGGAAAATCACAAACCAGCTACTCAAAATAACCTCACCCAGCCTAGTGGGCCGGGATAGCCAGCATCACGAGGGTTCGAATTCGAATGGTCACCCTCCAAGTCCTAACCTCGCTGTACGTTGCCAACTTCGAGAAAAGAATGAGAACTGGTTTAGTCCAAAGGGGCCATCGACGGCTGGTTTTTTGGTTGATTACTTCTTGACTTCAAATTACACAGGTTTTTTTTTTTTTTTTCACCCGGGCGAATATTTATACAATTACTTCCGAGAAATTTCTAATATTAAAAATCGGAATTTATTGTTTTTTCGTTTTTTTTTCTTTTTTTTTCACATATTAATTTCGGATGAATTTCTATTATTAAAAATCGAAACCCGACCTGTACCCCTGGAGGTCGGTGGTTTCAAGTCCCGGGTTTCAGCGAATTAGTTTTTAGTTAAGCGAGTTTCAGTGTTTTATATCAAGAAAGTGATTAACCAAAAATGAAAACTTCCATATTAGAAATTGAGAAAAAAAAAATATTTTTTTGCCCCCGATTTCAATTTTTTTTCATATTTAGGGGCCCGTTTTTTTTTTCTTCTTATTTTCACATCCTATAGTTGCACCGGGCCCCATTTTTACGTGGGTTGTGGCTCTTTTCTTTTTTTTTCTTTTCTTTCTTTAAAGAAAAAAGGTATTTTTGCCCTGGAACCGCTTTTCCCAAAATTTACTTACAGGGAACTTTTACCTTTTACAGGAAAAAAAGTTCCCCTGTATAAAAAAATAAATAAAAAAAAAATACATTCCACCCTTCCAGAAACAAAAAATTTTGGTCAAATTTTTCCCGCCTGGCCGGGTTTTCGAACGCACAACCTCCGGGCCCTAACCAATACCACGGAGGTCGTCCTCTAGTAAAATTTTTTTCAGCGGAAAATCTTACATTTTATTACAAAAACACTTTACTAGGAACTTTTAATATCTCAATAAGAAAAAAAAAATAAACTAAATTTTTCACTTAGGTATTTAAACTGTCATTTGGCACTTAACGGGATATTTTTTTGGGAAAGGTAAAAAGTGTCTGCAAATCTTTAATTTCAAACAATTAATTCATATTTTACACGGCTTCAATTAAAAAATCAGTGTTTAAAAAATTTCCTAATAATTTAATTCATATTATTTATTAAAAATTAAAATAAATCATAAACAAATGTTTAATTTAATTGAATTGTGCTTCGAAAACAAAAATTATTGTTTATTTAAAAACCCATGTTTATTTGTGATTACCTCAATAAAGAGTATACCTTATTATCTATACCTACAAGAAAATACTTTAATTTTAACTTCAATGTTTACAAAAAACTGAATTCAAAACTAATTCACATTTCACAAGAGAATACTAAAATCCAACTTTGTGTTTACAGACGACTGGTTATTAAGATTCAAAAAACTATTTAATCTTACACAAAACTAATTGTGCACTGAATTAGCTTTCCCCTTCCCTCGCTTCTCCAAGGGGAGATTTTTTTTGCTCATGCCGAATTTTTGATTCTTTTTTCTTTCAAATAACCCCCCCAAAAAAACACTTCTTGTAAAAAAATTTGCAAGTTTGGAAGATTAAAAAGAACGGGTATCAAAAACGTCAATTTCCTATGTTTTGAAGAATTATTTTTCACTAATTAGTCTCTTGATTGTTAAACCAAAACAATAGCCTCATAACAATAACACAACAACCCCTTTAGCGAACTTTGATTGGTATTTTGAGAATTTAACCAAAAAAAAAAAAAAATAGCCCCCCACAACAAAACAATACTCTTGAAAGAACAATGTTGTATAATACAAACCCGCCTTGACTACTGCACACTTTTTTTGTTCTGAAATTTATTTTGTATTTAAATTTTACAAAAGACAAACTCAAATTAAGATTTAAAAAAAAACATCACTTGGTGGATTTTTTTAACCAACGAACCCTATGCTACCTGGATTAACAACTAACGCGTTAACCACTTGACTACCAGAACCACTTGACCCGTCATACATACAGGGTCCGCCAAAAAAAAGGAGCCACTCGAAATATTCAAGAAAACGGATTTGAATTTCGAAAAACCTAAAAACAGTTTTCATTATATAAAGGGAACCCTTTTCAAATTGTTATGTTTTTTTTATCATTACCAGGGGCGGCCCCAGGGGGTCGACTTTGGAATCTTAAATAGAACTACCCTGTTTTGAATACAAATTTTGAGAAGTCGATGAAATAGAAGTATTTTGAGACAATTTTGAGATTTTTTTCAACCAAACAGGGCCGGAGATATCGTAACTTTTGTTTCAGAAGTTTCAGCCATTTTTTTCATTAGAAAATTATTTTATATCTGAAATATTGTTAAATAAAATGTCTTACTTATAAAAGTACTTAATTTTTCAAGTCTTTTTGATAGCTTTTAGCTTTACCAGGGGAGTTTTATATAAGGGTGGGCCGAAACTGGGCAAAAATTTTTTTTTTTAAGCAATTGAGGTAGGCTGAGTGAGGAATAGTTGTCAAATAGGCAAACACTTAATTGGGTAGTTAACAGGTCATAGTTCCAACATCTTGAGGTTCCACACCTCAATTTTTTTGGTATTAAAGGAAATTTTCCTGAAAAATGTCAATCTCTCATAATTTTTTATTGAAAAAATGTTAAAATTTAATATGCTTATCGTGAGAATTTTTTTAAAGACATTGAAACATTTTTGTGTGACAAGGGAATGTTTTTGACCCAGGGCGTTCGGCCATTTTGAACGATTGAACCCTGTGATTCACAGTATTCACTGTGAATCCCATTTTTCGCATCTCGTTTTGGTATCCTTGTGAATTACTGGTTTTTTCAAGTTGAATGTGAAGACAAACTTGCTTGTTGTTTGTCGTACCCATTAATAATCAGTAATCAGTGTAGTTGGTATCAGTGTAATATGGTGTAGTAGTGATTTATTGGGGAGCCTTCGATTTTCGGTGGGTCATAATGCCTAAGAAAAATTACCCGCAGATAATTCTGCCGCCTGCCCCATCTTTGGAACGTGGTGGGCGAAATTTATTTAAAGGTAATGTTTTGAAGAGTGCTTCATCACCCCACTTTTGTGGGTTAGAGAGGATCTGCGATGGAAAGGGAATCCAAAGACCCGTGGTGAAAGATATAAGTCAAACTGTGTCTGAAGACATGGAGAAAATTTTAGAAGGCAGCTTCCACCCAGTAGTGAGCCCTGAGCCACAAAGAAATAATTACGGTTGATTAGAAGCCTACAATGACAAATAACAAAGACATGGAGAGAGTTCCTGCATCGAAAATGGGTTTATGAAAGGAAAAGGGAATTGTTCTTGGAGCATGCTAGAACTACTCTGTTTGACATTGCATTTGTAAAGTGTTTTTTAACTACCACAAAAAAACTTCTTACGTCAAACAAAAACATTAATAAACCATCCCCGTGTTGCGTGATTTATATTTTTTTAACGGTTTTGTGCTATTCTGGTAGGCAGCATTATTAAAAATTAATTTAACTTATCATTTTTTTAATTTCTGTGGACTTTTTATTTGACGCAATCCCATAATCACTTATTATTGGTTTATTGAAAGCAGAAATTGAACTAAAACTAAAAAAAAATTTGGTCAAATAGAGATTTTTCAAGGTTTTTCGAGGGTGAAAATTTTCAAATGGATTGGAACCTCAAGATGATGAAATTTCGATCTGAAAAACTCACAGCTATAGTTTTCAGCTCGTTTGACAACCCACTTTTGACTCAGCTAAGGTCCAATTTTTGAATTATTTTTTTTTTTGCGGCCACACCCTATTGTATTAGGGGTCATTTTTTTTTTACAAGTAAAAACCATCCTTCATCTAGTATAAATTTGTGAAGCTCACGGCAATTACACATGTTTCAATCTAAAAAAATATTTTTTTTAATCAGGGCCGGATTGTACTTCAATTTTAATATGGAAACATTGAATATTAACACTTTAGACGACCGGCATGGTTTTTTTCGTGAATTCTCCCGTGGACCGGCGATGTTTAGGCTATTCACAGCGTAATACATGCGTGTACCACCGGTGGTACACCCGTCTCTAAAGTGTTAATAAGAAAATAAATTGCTACTTCAAAAGAGCTAGTAAAAAAATTAAGGCCAGATAAATATTAATTTTTTTTAAATGTAACTGGCCTTAATTTTCTACTAGCTCTTTTGAAGTAGCAATTTATTTTCTTATTAATACCTATTCAATGTTTCCATATAAAATTGAAGTACGTCCGGCCCTTTTTTTAAAAAAACATTTTTTGTAGATTGAAACATGTGTAATTGCTTGAAGCTATCACAAATTATACTAGAAAAAGGATGTTTTTTACTTTAAAAAAAAAATTGACACCCTATACAACTCCCCTGGTAAAGCTAATGCTATCAAAAAGACCCTACTTTAAAAGTAAGATTTTTTGTTAAACAATTTACAGATATAAAATAATTCTAATGAAAAAATGGCTGAAACTTCTGAAATAAAAGTTACGATATCTCCCGGCCCTGTTTGGTAAAAAAATTTCAAACTTGTCTCAAAACACTTCTATTGTCATCTACTTTTCAAATTTGTATTCAAAACAGGGTAAATTCTATTTAAGATTCCAAAGTTGACCCCCCCTGGGGAAGCCCCTGGTAATGATAAAAAAACATAAACCAGTAGAAAAGGGTTCCCCTTTCATATAATGAAACACGTGTTTTAGCGTTTTTCGAAATTCAAATCCGTTCTTGAGATATTTCGAGTGGCTCCTTTTTTTTTGGCGGACCCTGTATACGTCCCATCATTTAATATTTAATAGTTCCTGCAGTCCAATGTACTTTTCAGTATGTGGTGGATTGTTCCAAATAGTTTTTATCTTATTATTGTTTATTATTACACGTGCACTGGTAGTCAAGTGATTAAAGCGGCTAGTCTGGTAATCCAGGTAGCGTAGGGATCCGTTTGGTTCGAATCCCACCCAGTGCATGAATTTTTTCCTCATTAATTTGATTTTGTTACCAAAATAATAGTAAAATTCTGAGGGTTAGGTGGTAAAAAATGTTTTGGAGCATTAACCTCGCCTCTTGGTTACCTTCCACTGAACAGTGTTATTATTATTATTTTTTCCTCTCTACAAGTTTTTTCTATTGCTTTTTAGCTGAAAAAAAAGTTGTATTCTAATTTTTGATTATAATTGTTTTAAGGGAAACCTTTCCCCGGTTAGCTCGTGCTGACCAGCATCTAATTGGGAAGTATTGTGTCACTTCTCGCCCATCAGAGGGGTGGCAATGGTGGCATACAAACGGGATGGGCGGGCTAAAATACAGACCACAAGCGTCTTCAGTAACTGCTGTTTTAATGGCTACAAATAAAAAGGTGTGTGAAACTCATCTATATTTTTTTTTTTCAAATCAATAAGCACTTGATTTGGTTTCTCAAAAGATCTTTCCCATAATTATTTGTATAATATGTAAATTACAAATATAATAAAAATTATATGATTTCTCTAAAAAAAAAGATAATAAAAAAAGTCTCACTTTATATTTTGAAGAGATTTATTTAATAAATTCAAATTCTTGTTTATTATTCTTGGTAAATACAAAATAATTAAGAAAAACTTTTCAGCTTTCAACCTAACAGCTGCTATACTAAATTACATAAGTGCAGTTTTGCAATTTATATTACATAATTGTTTGTACAAAACTTGTCAATACTACGAGTTAGTGAGGAGCACATTAAAATACCAACATAAAACCTCAGCTATCTATAAATATAAAAAAGTTTATCATATTTGTGTTAATCACTTTTATGATATCACCACTTCTCAAACTAGCTTGCACGTTAAAATTACCAACACAAAACCTCAGCTATCTATAAATATAAAAAAAAGTTATCATATTTGTGTCAATCACTTTTATGATATCACCACTTCTCAAAGTAGCTTTTACTAAATCTACGCTGAAACCGAGACTTGAACCATCGACCTCCAGGTTACAAGTTCACCGCCTTCTCGATCAAGCTACTGAGGTCGGTCATCTATAGATATGTATATTCGAAAGTAAAATAATAATAATAAGTAGAATTTTCTTACATTACTTCAATTTTCTTTCAATGCGCTGAAAACTCACAAAACCTCACCCAGCCTTGGTTCGGCTGGAACAGCCAGAATCACGATTCTCTGCGCACTTTTTTAATGATATCTCTAAACTGGAACGTTAAGCAACGTTTGCACCGGTCGAACCGTTGACATGAAGTTTTTTTTTTTTTTTTTTTTTTTTTTTTTTTGAACGAAGCGAATCGAAGCTGACCTGTGGTCACTGAAATTCACATTTTTTTATTCGACCGGACTGAAAAATCCTGACCGGAGTGGACCGGCTCGTTCTTTCGGTCATGGCGTTTGGTTCGGTAAGAAGAAGTGGATAATTTCAAATACAAAATGTAAACAAACACCGATATCTTTAATGTAAACAAAGCAGAGCTCCAAAAATCATTTTCTTTTATCCTCAAATTTTGGTTGACCAGAGCTGACTGTTCGGTCTCGTTCAGGCTTTTCGTTCAATTAAAAAAAAACCGCTTATGCTCAGCCTATACACCGGTCATTCTGTTGATTTGCTCAGCGCTTTCTTAATGATATCTCTGAACTGGAACATTTGCACCGGCCGAAGCGTTGACATGCTCAGCCTATACACCGGTCATTCCGTGGAGTTACTCAGCGCGCTTTCTTAATGATATCTCTGAGCTGGAACATTTGCACCGGCCGAAGCGTTGACATGAGTAGATATAAATATGGTGTTATCGCGAAATACGTGCCCTTTTTTTCAAAGCTCCGTGTGCGCGCGGGTGAGTAAGTGTGAGCAATGTGCTGTGCCCCCCCCCCCTTTTTTTCCCCCCTTTTATTACACCCTTTAGGGTATTGATTGATTATTGATTGGGGTATTGATTTATTGATTGGGGTATTGATTTATTGATTGGGTTGGGTGGAAGAGAATGGTGATTGGGGTATTGATTGATTTATTGATTGGGGTATTGATTTATTGATTGGGTTGGGTGGAAGAGATGGTGATTAGGTTGGGTGGAAGAGATGGAGATTGGGTTGGGTGGAAGAATGGTGATTGGGTTGGGTGGAAGAGATGGTGATTGGGTTGGGTGGAAGAGATTGCCCAAAATTTGTATGTATTATTTTCCATTCAATGATGGTGTTGTCTACTGATTGTTTCTCGTGCGTTATGGCGGCAGCGTCGTTGGCGGGTAACGAACTTTTTTCGCACAGGTGTGAGTTCTTGTGGTGGGGGAAATAACTCTGGTGCAGGTAGGTTTTCGCAATCACCGAGGCGTGCGATAACATATATTATGCGGAAATAAGAGAGGGTGATTTTCCGCGATTTCGTGAGAGTTCCTGCTAATAATCTTTTTCCCCTTTTTAAAACCATATTGTTACTTGTGTGAAAATAATTGATAACACCATATTTATATCTACTGACATGCTCAGCTATACAACGGTCATTCCGTGTAGTTACTCAGCGCGATTTCTTAATGATATCTCTGAAGTGGAACTTTTGCACCGGCCGATGCGTTGACATGCTCAGCCTATACACGGGTCATTCTGTGAAGTTACTCAGCGCGTTTTTCTTAATGATATCTCTGAACTGGAAACGTTTGCACCGGTCGAAGCGTTGACATGCTCAGCCTATACACCGTCATTCTGTTGAGCTGCTCAGCGCGCTTTCTTAATGATATCTCTGAACTGGAACGTTTGCACCGGTCGAAGCGTTGTGTTGCTCAGCGTTGCGTTCAGCCACGTGTGTATGGCGGCCACGTTTTTCGCTCGTTCCATCTCAGCCTCGTGTCGGAGTATTTCATCGAGTTCTCCGCTATTTCCTTCTCCACCACGTTCAGATCGTGGGCCTTGTTCTTGTAGAGAGCTTGGATCTGTTTGTAGGTGGTCTCGTTGGTGCCTGAGAGAGGAAGAAGAAAATAGTATGTCAAGAAATGGTTAGAAGATTAAAGTTAAAAAAGTTTTGTGTTAAGCACAATCTAATCACAATCCTGATATATCACAACTACTCAAATTTGGGCTTTAGAGGAAAAAAATATATATATATGTCAAGAAATGGTTAAAGATTAAAGTTAAAAAAAGTTTTGTCTTAAACACAGTTGTGATATCACAACTACCCAAACTTGCTTTACTAAATATTTTCTTAACTTGGTACCTACTTGAACCACCGAACTCCAGGTTACAAGTCCGCCGCCTTTTCGATCACTCTAAAGAGTTTGGTGTAGTCAAATACATATTACAAGAGAGAAACAATTAAATTTTTTTTTTTTTTTTTTTTTTTTTTTTACGGACTGCTACAAAATTGAAGTTGCCTTTCGGACACAGCATTAAAATCAATCAAAGACATTGTATTATATAGTAAAATACATATTATAAACACAGAAAATAATAATACAATAAGAAAAAAGGGTTTTTTTTGTTAATTATGACATAAGATTGCCAATTTGAGCGGTGCTCAGTTCTTATCCAAAAGAGGAATAAATTGAATGGAATGTGCGCCCAAGGAAAACCCCATAAAGACTTACCCTAATCGAAATAATGCGGAGGCAGGAAGCAAAACTCCCACAGGTTCTGGCTTATGTTATGTCTAGGAAGAAAAATGTAATGGAGAGGGCGCCCATGGAAAGAATTTGAGGTTTTTTTTTTTTTTATTTTAAGTGGGGTTTAACGTCGCTTTCAACTGCCATGGTCATATCACGACGGGGTTTTACCCTCCATTCGCAGGAAACTCACAAAGCTGCTACTCACATTGACCTCACCCAGCCTGAGTGGGGCCGGGAAAAGCCAGCGTCACGAGAATTAGAATTTGAATGGTCACCCATCCAAGTCTTAACCTCGCTGGATGTCGCTTAACTTCGTGTTTTTGAAGGGAACCGGTGTATTCAACATGCCATCGACGCTGGCTGAATTTGAGGTTACTTACTAGAACTTACCTGCCCAAAAACCATGCATATTAGGTAGTACTCCCATAGGTACTGGCTCATGTTGGCTTTGAGGGGGGTCCAATTTTCTCCAGGAAGAGAAATAGAATGAATTGTGAGCCCAAAAGATATAAGACTTACCCTGACCAAAAGCACTGCTTATTAGGTAGTACTCCCATAGGTTCTGGCTCATGTTGGCCTTGAGGGCGCCCAATTCTTTTCTAGGAAGAGAAATAGAAAGTCTGGCTGGGGGACTATAAACAGGGAGTAGACCAGCATTGGCTTGGTTCTGGGGCCTTTGTCAATTATTAGCCTCCTTGTAAAGACAGTGATAGAAGTGTTGAGTCATTCCTCCACTGTCTGGCTACCATCTTTCACGATGACGCCACCCTATGATGATGATGAAATAGAATGAATTGTGCGCGCAAAAAATATAAGACTTACCCTGACCAAAAGCACTGCGCAGGTAGTACTCCCATAAAAAAATATAAGACTTACCCTGACCAAAAGCAATGCGCAGGTAGTACTCCCATAAATAATACAAACTTACCCTGACCAAAAAGCAATACGCAGGTAGTACTCCCATAAATAAATACAAGACTTACCCTGACCAAAAGCAATGCGCAGGTAGTACTCCCATAAATAATACAAGACTTACCCTGACCAAAAGCAATGCGTAGGTAGTACTCCCATAAAAAAATAAAAGACTTACCCTGACCAAAAGCAATGCGCAGGTAGTACTCCATAAAAAAATATAAGACTTACCCTGACCAAAAGCAATGCGCAGGGAGTACTCCATAAAAAAATATAAGACTTACCCTGACCAAAAGCAATGCGCAGGTAGTACTCCCATAAAAAAATATAAGACTTACCCTGACCAAAAGCAATGCGCAGGTAGTATTCCCACAGGTTCTGGCTCATGTTGGCTTTGAGGGGCGCCCAATTCTTTTCTAGGAAGAGAAATAGATGAAATGGGCGCCCATTAAAATATAAGACTTACCCTGACCAAAAGCAATGCGCAGGTAGTATTCCCACAGGTTCTGGCTCATGTTGGCTTTGAGGGGCGCCCAATTCTTCTCCAGGAAGAGAAAGAGAATGGAGTGGGCGCCCATAAAATATAAGACTTACCCTGACCAAAAGCAATACGCAGGTAGTACTCCCACAGGTTCTGGCTCATGTTGGCTTTGAGGGGGGCCCAATTCTTTTCCAGGAAGAGAAAGAGGATTTGGGGTGGGCGCCGGGGTTCTGCACGCCCATGGACTGGAGGATGAGGAACTTGTCCTCCTCGGTGAAGTGGGGGAGGTGGAGGCGTTCAGGAGGGTCATGTTCAGGAGTCTGGAGGCAAGAAATAAATAATAACACTCTTTATTGGAAGGTACGATTCCCAGCGAATGGAGGGTAACACCCCCGTCCAGATCAAGACGTTAAACCCAAATAGAATCGTTGGCGTTAGGAAGGGCATCCAGCCATAAAAAACGTGCTCCACCCTACCAACATCAACCATGAGGTTGAACAATGCCGACCCCAAAAGCAACATAAGCTAATATGGGATAAAGGCAAGGGAGATATATTCTCTTTAGTGGAAGGTAACCACCGGGCGAGCTTAATGCTCAAAGCATTTCCTACCACCTGACCCTCAGAGTCTTATTATTATGTGGTAACAAACTCAAATCAATGAGGAAAAAATCATGCACTGGGTGGGATTGGAACCATTGAATCCCTACGCTACCTGGATTATCAGACTAGCGAGTTATCAACTTGACTATCAGTGGATAAACAGAGAGCAGATCAGTAGTCTGGCTGGGGGACTAATAATAATAATGCTTTTTCTTGGTGTTATTATGTCACAATTTTTAGTGGGCAGCGCAGAATCATAGGACTTTTCCACTTTAATTTACAATATCTTGTAGGTATTTTTTTGCCTATGATTCTGCCACTGGTCGCTGCTTCACATCTAAGCAGCTACTCATTTTTCTTCACGAGGTATGAGTGGACCCCGAACATCCAAGTACAGAGCAGAAAAAATTCTACACCGCTGGGGATCGAACCCAGGTCACCATGTGTGCAATGCCTAGCGCGCTATCTCACTCTGCCACGGTGACTACTGGCTGGGGGACTATAAACAGTATAAATAAAGTGATATTATTATTATTATGATTGGAGCTATCCGGTTGCTTACTTCTCCAACTTCACAGCGTCCTGCGGACAGCCGGAAATGGTCCTCAGGAGAAACACCTTCTCACTCTGGGTTCGATTCTCGGACGGAAAGTTGATGAACCGCTCGAGGGCAAAGTTCCACTCATCTAGGCTGCCCCACGCTGAGACGGTGCATAGATAGCTGCTGGCTATCGGCATACCTGGAGTAGACGGAGAAAAAATTATGATGAATCAGAAATTAAAAAATAAAGATAAAACAATAATAATAATAATGAGATTATTTGTAATCAATTTATTGTTAAAACTTATGTGATGCTTTGATAAAATCCATGTAATGTGCTAACCTTTGTAAATAAATAAAGTGATAATCTTGATAACAATATTCTTTAGATTAGAGGAAGGTAGCCACCAGGTGCCAGTGGCGTAGCCAGGGGGGGGGGGGTTTGGGACAAAACGACAAGTGCATAGATAGCTGCTAGCTATCGGCACCCCCCCCCCCCCCCCCCCCCCCCGAAATGTAGGTCTAGCTACCCCACTGCGAGGTGCTCATTGTTTGTTTTGGCGTTCAAGTGAGGCTTAAGTACATAATATATTCAATCATAATATATTACCGGTATCGGGAACCACATTCTTGAATTCTGAGGCGCTTAAGTGGTAAGACACGCCACCTTGTGGGAATTTCAACCAATCACAGCTCATTTATTCCTGATTCATAATTCGGTCCCTCAGCACATACTATGTCTGTCCCGGTAGCTCAGTGGTAAAGGCGGCACTCTCTGAATCCAGAGATACCAGAGGTCGCGGGTTCGAAACCCATCCGGGACATGACAAGTTATCCTCCCATTTGGGATTTTTACCACATAGTAATAAGTCTTGGCTTACTGCTGGAATAATGGGACTTAATAGTCTAATCGGGCAGTATAAATAAGGCGATATTATTATTTTTTCGAGGAAGTTACATTTTTTTTTTTTTGCTTCAAAGTTAAAAGTGAGGAGACATTTCAGTCTATCTCACTAAAACTATAACTAGTATGTTAAAATTAATTGTTTAAAAATTTCCGCACAAGATGACAAGTTTGCAGGATCACACTCTTCTGGATAGTTGTTTCAACAGAGTGTCGCATATCCAATAGTTTCAAATTTTCTTTAAAATTACGTGACGTAAACTCCTTCACTTGACATGACAATGGGTATAATTTGGATGTTATTCAGTTTCCATGTTTGTTTCATGTCGTATTTCAAGTCCTCGTACTTACTAATTTTTTCAACTTCTGTTTTTTCGATGTTGTGTGTCAGTGGAACAGCAATGTCAATCAGGATGGCTTTCTTTTCTTTTTTATTTATGTTTATTATTATTATTATTATTATTATTATCTTACCGGTATCAGGCGCCGCATTCTTGATCCACAGCTCGAAAGCGGCGCGCGCCTCCCTGATGCAAGGTTCATAGCCTGAGGCGCATAGCGTGTGTTTGGTCTTGGCTCGGAAGTCAGACTTGAGGGCGGACTCATTGGAGCTGTCGGCGCCCAGGGCGTCAAACACGGGGGTCACTAGGAGCCGGATGTACGCCTGGAGGAGAAGGAGGATTTATGCTGGTTTATTGTGTAACAAAAGACAATAGATGGACAAAACGAGTGACAGAGTGGTACCCGAGAGAAGGAAAGAGAGGAAGAGGACATCCACCAACGAGATGGGACGACGCAATAAGAAAAATAGCGAGTAATACAAGGATGAGGAAAGCCCAAGACAGAGAAGGATGGCGGTCATGCGATCTGCAACACTGGAGAGACAAACTCTAGAGCTGATATCACAGATCCATACAGTGATTGTGTTCGCTTGTGTAAAAAAAAAAAAATTGCTTCGGTTTTTTTTTTATACTGTGAGAGTAAAGGAGCGCTTTAGTCTTTTCTTAGACAATGTTCACCATTAAAGTGGTAGGTTATAATTAACAAAAATACAATTACAAGAACAATCAATCAAAAGAGGTAATATTAAAAAAAAAAAAATAATGAATTGATAATAGGTACAAATTAGTCTCATTACTGTAGGAAATGTAGGATAACCAAAGTGTACTGTATTGGAAAACAGATTAAAGTCGATAATTTGGCTTCTTACATCAAAGGGTCGGGCCAGCTCCGTGCCAATAAACTGCTTCCTCATCTGTTCCGCCAGGGGGTAGAAAGTTCGCCATACTGTCGGCTCTTGTTCTTTCCTCAGCAGCTGAGTCATGTTCAGAGCCACCGTGTAGTTGAGCCGCCCTGAAACACAATATTAATGTTAATATTATTATTGGTAGATCCAGACTCCGTGGCGTAATGGTTGTAGCTACTGCCCGTAGTCCAGAGATCCTGAATTCGATCCCCGGTCGGAGCAGATTTTTCACACTGAAAATTATGTTCTCTCCGTACATATGCTGAGGCTGGCATTTCTGGCCCTACCCAGTCTGGGTGAGGTTAATGTGGGTAGCTGGTAATATTCCCAGCGAATGGAGGGTAAAACCCCCGTCCTAATTCAGACCGTTAAATCAAATAGAATCGTTGGCGTTAGGAAGGCCGTAAAAAATGTGCCAAAACCAACCAACCTCAACCATGAGGTTAAACAACGTCGACCCTGCTTAAGCGGGATAAGGCAGAGTAAAAGAAGAAGAAGAAGACTATAATATATTATTAGTAGGGGGATTTTTGTTTACTTATTTGGTAAACAGAAGATCACAAAAAGTTACCATGTCACAAAAAGTTACCATGTCCTGTCTGATCTTCTCATTATACTGACATAGTTATTACACTTATTACTCAAAGGGATATTTTTAGTACTAGTATTAAGTCCTGCCATTCTGAAGCAGGGAAATGTTTGACCGTTTGCGTCGGTTGCTCCGCTGCGCTACTGAGGAACCAAAATCCTTTAAAACAACCAAACTACATGTTGTCCTGTATATTGTCAAACCAAACCTGTATATTGTCTACCCTATGGATGGTCGAGTCTACATTTCCAGGTACTTCCCACCAGGAAAGATCCACATGCTAAAGGGCTTTTATTTCTAGAGTAGTAACAAGTTGTGTCAGTAAAATGTCCGTCAGACTGTCGGCTCTTTTGTTGTGTTGCATTGTATTGTATTGAATAATTACCGATGAGAGCAAGTGAGAGGGCATCATGCAGAACTTGAATCCGGATAGCTTCCGGCAGAGTAGAGGCTTTCTCTGAGAGGAGATACCAGTTGTGAAGGTCGTAGTTCACAATGAAAGGACCTGTAACAAAAATGACAAAGTGTCTAGTTAGGCCATTGACCACTTTTTTGTGTGAGGATAGGAAAATCTTCTAAAGACACCCAGCCACCTCACTCCCTGGGGTATGGGATTTTCACCCACTAAAAACCTATCCTCAGAAGACGTAGGAGATCCCGGGACCGTGTAATACATTGCCATTGACCACTTGGCAGCAATTTCAACAATTTTTTTGGGGACATCGTCGCGAAACAATACTCAAGATGCTGAGAAATTGCAGCATTTAGGGCGAAATTGGGCCTTAGGCTGGTTGAGGTTTGGCTCATCAACTCCCCACATATCAACTGCGGTCAACTCACCGAGACGTTTATCAACTCACCCATGTAACCGGGGTTGAACACCAGGAAAATCATCGTCCTTCGTTCAGTCTGTCAACTCACCGAGACGTTTATCAACTCACCAATGTTACCGGGGTTGAACACCAAGAAGTCATAGTCCTTCGTTCAGTCTGTGTACTCACCGAGACGTTCATCAACTCACAAATGTTACCGGGGTTGAACACCAGGAAAATCATAGTCCTCCAACCAGTCTGTCAACTCACCGAGACGTTCATCAACTCACCAATGTTACCGGGGTTGAACACCAGGAAAATCATAGTCCTCCGAACAGTCTGTCAACTCACTGAGACGTTCATCAACTCACCAATGTTACCGGGGTTGAACACCAGGAAAATCATAGTCCTCCGTTCAGTCTGTCAACTCACCGAGACGTTCATCAACTCACCAATGTTACCCGGGTTGAACACCAGGAAAATCATAGTCCTCCGTTCAGTCTGTCAACTCACCGAGACGTTTATCAACTCACCAATGTTACCGGGGTTGAACACCAGGAAGTTTTTGCTCGTCAGATTCTTGTCCCGGATGAAGATCTTCTGCTTCTACTCATTAACTTGGGCCTTAGGCTGGTTGAGGTTTGGCTCATCAACTCCCCACATATCAACTGTGGTCAGTCTGTGAACTCACCGAGACGTTCATCAACTCACCAATGTTACCGGGGTTGAACACCAGGAAGTTCTTGCTCGTCAGATTCTTGTCCCGGATGAAGATCTTCTGCTTCTCCTGCGGCTCCAACCACTGGACGATTTTGCTGATGTTTTCGTAGTCGTTCATCTTGTCCTCGGTTACTATGGCAACGGGAATCCACCACACGTCCGGGGACGCCTGCTTGGTCTCCACCGTGTAGCATCTGTTGTAGTACATCGAGTACGAGTTGATGCTCTGAAGGTACGCTTCCTGTCAAAAAAAATAATACATGTATTATAGTTCTAGCAATTAGTATGGCCGAGTGATTAGTATATACAAATGGCATGACGATGATAGCTTGGTCCAAAGGTATGAAGCTTGTGTGGGATGTGACATGTGTTGACACAATGACCTTTTCTTATCTAGAACACACATCCAGACAAGTTGGCGCAGCAGCTGAAATTGCATGCAGATAGAAACATAATAAATACAGCGAAATATCATCGGACTTCATATTCTTAGGGCTTGCCTTAGAAACATATGGCCCCTTCTGCAAAGAAATGAAGGAGTTTGTTGACCATCATGGCAACAAACTGATTGAAACATCTGGAGATAGCAGGGCCAAAGATTATTTATACAAAAGAATTTCGATGGCTGTACAGAGGGGCAACGCTGCATGTGTGGAAGGAACCATGCCCCCCGTTGATGCATTCAACGAAATATTCATTTTATAAAAACATGTATTGAATAATTAACAGGGGTCCCTAGAACCAATGTATATACAAATATACAACACAAATAGTTACAAATTAATAGTAGTCACTGTGGCCGAGTGAGTTAGAGCGCTAGGTATTGCACGTATGGTGACCAGGGTTCGATTGCCAGCGGGGTAGAATTTTTTTCACTCTGTACTTGGATGTTCGGGGTCTACTCATACCTCGTGAGGAAAAATGAGTAGCTGCTGTGATGTGAAGCAGCGACCAGTTTTAGAATTATAGGCAAAAAATAATACAATATATATTGTAAATTAAAGTAGTAAAGTCCTATGATTCTGCCCTACCTACTAAAATTCTGACATAATAACACAAAGAAAAAACATTATTATTATTATATTATTTTGACCAATTCTTGGTGGAAATGGGCAGTTTTCACGTAAAAGTTATTGCAAAAAGCCAAATCTTCCATTCTAGATGGGGTTGTGAGTGTTGTGACATGAAATGCCGATACATTCTGGTGAGGAACAAGAATTTGTTGCTGGGATTTGATTTCCATTTACTGTCACAAACAGTTGAATCACGACTTGCGAAATTTGACCGATGTTTTTCAGTATACTTTCAAGTCCCGAAGAAAAGTTTGATATTAGCTTTCCATTTATTATCGAGTTACAATGGCGGAATTTGGGAATTTTCGTCGGTTTTGACTAAAATTTCAAGGACAATGCGGACTTTGATCAATTTTTGGCAAAATTGGCGGTTCTGAACTCAGTAGTAAAAAAAATGTGAACTTTGATCCATTTTTAGCGAAATTGGCAGTTCTGAACTGAGTGATAGTTTCGGAGCTTGACAAAATTCGATAGTCCTGTCTAGACTATAAATGATAACCACACAAATTGAAGAGAGCTTTGATCTGTTTATACTGATTATAAAATAGAGAGATTAGTTGATGGCATGGATATTCAGAACTATTACCTGCTGATGAGAGCAAATAAGCTCGAAACAGCTGTCCAGGTATGTCCTGATATTCATGTACATCTAGTACAACTTCTCACTACTCTGTTTATACTGATCAGTTCTGGCATAATTGTTATCGAGCGATTCGCACCTGAGTGATCGTGGCGGAGTTCTCCTCGTAGTCCCGCGTCACGGTGACCAGGGGCAGTCTGTCCTTGAACATCCAGGACTGGGCCACGCCCTCCATGGTGGTGGGCGGGAGGGCGATGGGGATCTTCCCCTCCAGCCGGGCCTGCTCCGTCAAGGTCTCCCAGAGGTCAATGTCCGTGTACATCTTGAACTCCCTGCGAAGTGTAGGGAACAATGTGGGTATATGTAGATGAGAGTTACCATTAATCAAATTTTATTATACGTACATTATGAAACGGAAAAGAGCGAACAGTCTTAATAAAATGCACTGTTTCTCTCAAAATATGAACAAAAAGATGAACATCCGTTTCTTTTTGGAGAAACGGATGGTTCTAGCTTCTGATTGGTTCTCGTTCTGCGTCCTTTTGATAATGGAATATTAAATGAGAGTGCCAAATTTTGAATCTGCATTTTAAATTTATTTTTGAAATGAGATGAGCTAAGAACCAATCAGAGAAGACCTACACAAATACAGCTGATTACAGAAATTTCATCTGTTGTTGATCTCTGTTAGTACCAACTTGATTTTATTGTTGTTATTGTTTTTTTCTTTTCTTTTTTTCTTAACTTTCTTAACTTCTTCCCATTGTTCTTGTACGTGGAGCTTGTAAAATTGCTTCGTTGGAACAATGCTAAAAAAAAAAAAAAAATCTCTGAAATGACCTTGTTATATTTTCTTTATCTTCAACCAATCAAATGCCCCAAACATGTAATTATGTTCGTGCTGTTCCGGTTAAAATTTTATAATTAAATTCAACTATTATCATAGGTATATATTTTATTTTGATACATCATCATCTTTTCGTTTTTAATCCAATTTTGGAGATCTCAGGATTAAAAATAACTATTGTTAATTCAACTATTTATTATTATCATTATTATTATTATCATTATTATGTCTCTAGGGTACCTCCTCCTCCTGTAAATAATGTCCCCTTTGTATTTACCTACCTGCGCACAAGGAAGGTCTGGAACCCTTTGTATTTACCTACCTGCGCACAAGGAAGGTCTGGAACCCTTTGTATTTACCTACCTGCGCACCAGGAAGGTCTGGAAGCCTTTGTATTTACCTACCTGCGCACAAGGAAGGTCTGGAACCCTTTGTATTTACCTACCTGCGCACCAGGAAGGTCTGGAAGCCTTTGTATTTACCTACCTGCGCACCAGGAAGGTCTGGAAGCCTTTGTATTTACCTACCTGCGCACCAGGAAGGTCTGGAACCCTTTGTATTTACCTACCTGCGCACCAGGAAGGTCTGGAACCCTTTGTATTTACCTACCTGCGCACAAGTCGTATTTACCTACCTGCGCACCAGGAAGGTCTGGAAGCCCGCCTTGAAGCTCTGGGTGCCCAGGACATGTTCCAACATGTGCAGGATCAGCTGCACTGGAACACAGAGAGAGAGGATGGACGAGGGTTATTATTTTTTTTTTTATACAGATAATAAATTTCTGCCATTTGCAATCCAGAGGGCAAAGTACTCAGAATACTTGAGAAATTTCCTCTCTGGATTACATGGACGAGGGTTATTTTTTTTTGTACTATCAAAAAGACGGTAGAAGACAGCTACGTGAAGTTGGCTGACCAGGACCACCTGAGGGGGTTCAATATCTCGGGACTGGTAGTGCTTTATTTATTTATTTAGACCGTCAGCGCAAGACAGGTAGTTCCATTATGTACAATAGTGGTACAAAACGAAATTTTTTGGTACAAAATGTTGAGCCAAGTAGCGACCAAATCGCTTCTGGTGGTCAGCCAACTTCACGTAGCTGTAGAAGACCCAGAGGAAGACCTAGGACAAAATTCTGGAATCAAGTAATTAAAGACCTTCAAATCATGAATATAAATATGGAAGAAGCAGATGACAGACAAATATATGGAGGCGGCATGAGGAAGAGGCCAAATACCACTTGAGGTATCACTGCCCTGGGAGTAAGTAAGTAAGTATTATCAAAAAGAGGCCAAAACCATGGAGGAATCAATAATGGAGAAATCATAAATTATATCTCATTGGTAATGCAACCTGTCATATTAAATCGGCCATCTTGGATAGTTGGAACATAAAAAAAGAATCATAGCAATAACGATTTTTTTTTTCTTGTTTAGTTTTAAATGCCTTTGAAGGTAATAACTGTAGCCATATTGGATTGGATGCGATTGAACGGGATATTATATTATTGAGTTCGGTGTGGCGTGTAATTTTTTTGTGTTTAATTCAATTGTGATTCATTGAAGCTAAGTAGAAGAGTGTTTCACCGCCATTTTTTTCGTGGCCATGAAACAGCAGCTACTGTAGACGCTTGTGGTCTGTGTTGTAGCTGGGTCATCCCCGTAGTATGCCTCACTTCTGATGCTGAAATCAGCAATAAGGGTAAAAAATCGTACACATGGCCTTTTTGAGATTGTAATTAATTCTTACATCTTACATACAAAAATAGTCAGCCTCCGTGACGTAATGGTTGTGACTACTGCCTGTAGTCCAGAGTTCCCGAGTTCGATTCCCGGTTGGGGCAGACTTTTCGACGAAAATTCTGTTCCATCCAAACATGTGAGGCTTGCATATCCGGCCCTGCCCAGGCTGGGTGAGGTTAATGTGGGTAGCTGGTACGATTCCCAGCGAATGGACGGTAAAACCCCCGTTCTGACTACTTCAAATCAGGTCGTACATCAGACTGAGAATCAAGTGGTCACAAGAGATCTAAATAGAGTTTGATGTGTGATAATTGGTGCTTCTCTTGTGGAACTCCAACCAGTCTATAATAATAATAAAAACAGGCAACAAAATTGTTTTTTTTTTGTCATAAATTTATGCATAAGGTTTTTTTAATGTAATGACGTTGAGCACATACTTTGTATTTATACTCAAAAAATAAATTTATTATTATTATTATAAATTAAGGGAACGAATTCACCATCTATCCTCGTAGATATATAAGAGCTGGAGAGAACTTACACTTGGACACATCAATGGTTTTCTTCACGTAAGGGGAGATAGGCACAGGCTTGCTGTACTCCAGGTAAAGTGTCTGGAGGTTGTTCAGGTATGAGTTGAAACTGGGTTGCTCAATCTGTAAGTGGAACACAAAATAAGTACCGTTAAAAAAGCTCCAAGTACCAGAACTCCTACCCAAAAAGGTTTCGCCAATGAATGCAGTGATATCTTGTTTGCGGCCAAGTTATCTTGGTACTAAACTATTTCTTTTATTAAAAATCCGCTTTCTGAGTTCCTCATTTCGTATGTTTTTAACTGCAAACTATCCTCTAACTTTGCCAGTTTCGCTCCTTGTGATGGTTATATTGTAATTTTGTATACATATAATCGTAATATTCCATACAACCGATGGCATAAAACTTTATGTGTTCCAGGTAGATTGTCTGGAGGTTGTTCAGATACGAGTTAAAACTAGGTTGCTCAATCTGTAAGTGGAATAACATGACAAAGTTAAACAACATCCAGAGAGGTTAAGACATTGCACGTAATTTGATGCTCAAATCCAGGAATCTTACTCTGAACTCACAAATCCCCAATGGACGTCCAGGCATTCGACCACCAATGCTTGTATAGTTACTCTGAGATTCGTGAGGTGGTATCCCGCCCGTGAACCAAGGGGCGAGGTTAAAGCCAGTGGCTTTCTCTTCCACCGAACCCCATATTTCTATAATTCATAACAATAATTTTGTTACAGTAGAACCTGGATATAAGAGAACTCAAGGGACTAAATTTTTTTTAAAAACGTTTACGAGTTAGGCCCATTTTTACAATAAAATACAAAGACATTAATATTAAACACTTATGACTAAAATAAATAAAAATACACTCAGCTAAGAAATAGCTCAGGAGGTCTCCCATAGACAGGTCAACAGATCGAGGTCTACATCGGCATCATTGTCTGCATTCTCTTAATGGGCGAGAACTCACCCACATTGGTGCGGGTTTTATTTTAAATCTAAAAGTGTGAGCGGGTGTTTCTGAAATCCACCCGGAAGTTCAGTTGAGCAAGTAGTTCGGGAGAGTTCACCATATTATGTAAAAGCTTAAAAAGAAATATTATATCTTGAAATATTATTTATGCATACCTCTTATATATGCATACCCAGGTTTCTCTTATAAGAAGGTTATTTTCCCTTGTGGATAGGTAAATTTGACCCGGAAATTTTTCTCTTATCCCTTTCGCTCCCGGATATAACGATCGTGAGGGCTGGAAATTTTGTTTAGTAAAATGGCGTCTGCTTGTTCTTTTTAGCTGCAGTTTTTTAAAGTGTAAGTGTCAAATTGAGTAAAAGTCTCAGGAGCGAAAGGGTTATATCCAGATTCGACGGTTTTACTTCCTCTATGTGAAATATCTACTCTATCTTCATGTGACTCTACCCAAAAGAAGGCTGACCGTACCTGTTTGGCCACACTGATGGCCAGGAAGTTCTGCAGAGCCTCGTAGAATATGGTGGCGTTGGTGTCAGGCGTGGTGAGGTGGTTGATCCACTGGGAGGAGGCGTGCTTGGCTAGCTTGTAGGTGAGCCAGAAGCTGTCGCCGTTCATGAGTTCACTCTCCCTGGGGGCGGGGCCAACACTTGGGGTTGTTATTGTGGCAAGTATAATAATAACAATAATAATATATTGTTGAAAACAAGAATATGCTCAAATCCCCTATAATATCATACATGAAAAAATTTGACGATATGCCCCAACAACCTGATTTATTTAAATAAATACCTACATGTGTGAATGAATGAATGATCATACCAGTAATTGCTTGATTGTTATAATGAATAACTTCAAGTGTAGGTATTTGAATTAAAAAAAAAAAAAATATCGCCTTATTTATACTGCCTGACCAGGACTATTAAGTCCCATTATTTCAGCAGTGAGCCCAAGACATATTATTATGTGGTAAAAATCCCGAATGGGAGCATAATTTGTCATGTCCCGGCAGGGTTTCGAACCGGCGACCTCTGGAACCGCTGGATTCACAGAGTGCCGCCTTTACCACTGAGCTACCGGGACAGCTATGGGTGTCTGGGTGGGATTCAAACCAATGGATTCTTAACCTACCTGGATTACTAGACTAGTGCTTTAACCACTTGACTAGAATTGCACTTGTATTTTATTTATTTAGTAATTCTTTATTAGTAGAATATATTATATACAGACAAATAATGGTAAAAATTAAATATAAAAATTGACAATATTAATAATATAGGTAAACAAGAAAAAAATAAATAAAAAATAAATTTATATAGTTTTAAAAAGTTATCATATTTGTGTTAATCACTTTCGTGATATCACAACTACTCAACCTCGCTTAACTAAATCTACGCCGAAACGGGGACTTGAACCGACCTCCAGGTTACAAGTCCGCCGCCTTATATATACAGTTATACACATGTCCTAACTAAAGGGCGGGGTTATTGCCTCTGGCAATCTCTTCCACCCAATCCATATACCACCGCGCCACTTCCCTGCTAGGCCCCACCCACTTACTTGAACATCATCAGACCCCAGGCGTCGATAGGCTCCGCCTCGTTGAAGTTGGGCAGCGCCACCAGGTTGAGCTGGGGAGGGGAAAGGGGCGGGACATGTAGAGCTCGAGAGCAATCAGAACGGAGGGGAGGAGCGAGTGGGCCTTGCTCAGGCTCAGGTAGAAGTCGTTCCGCCCCCAGACTCCGGACTTGATGCCCACTGAAGAAAAACAATCATGTAACGTACAAACAATTTGAATAAATTGAAGTATTATTAAATACATTAAAGAGAGAAAGTGTTCCTCACATCTTGTCATGTCCCCTAAAGTCCAATATTAGATCTGCATTACCTGTTCCTCCAGCACGATTAGATGACAATGAAAGCATTGATTCACTTTTTAAATATCTCAAAAAACTAGAAATGTACACCATGATTTAGAAACAGGATATCGGCGCGAACGACCTGCTCTAGCAGAGTTAAAGCACCTAAAAGGAAAAAAAAAAAAAAGAGAGAAAGATTTTGTTTTGTTTTATGCTACTGATCCGTGGAGAAATCGAGAGAGCAAGAGTTCTTGCTCATCTACACACACCTTGAGTATATGTTCCTATCGCAGGAATCGATAAATTTAATAGTGTTTAGGATATTCAGCAAAATACGCCCTCGGCGTTAAGGCTGAAATCCCCCGAAACACTACTGTTTACACTTCACATAGAAAATAGGGCTATGTGAGGCAATACCTGACAGATATAAGAGTATATGCGTTGGTTGTTATTTGAGTGAGAAACGTAGGTATAGTCAGAATAAATCTGGCTTCTCACACATATTGTTAAAAGTAAAAGTATCGGTATTTCCAAATATTTCCATGTTCTTCCAAGTTTAGCTTCCCCACTATTCGTGAAAGAAAAATGCGTTTCGGTGCTTTTAAAGATAAACAATGGACTTAACCTATAAAAAAATGGAAGCAAGAATTTTATAAATCCATTTTGGTTAACCAAACTGGAAGAAGATTTTTCCTCTTCCAAAAGAAAGATGACTTTCTTCCAGTTCGTCCATTTTATTCCATTTGAATCCACTTAGGTTAGAAAGAAAAATACAGCTTAAAATCATGTCAATTTTGGCTGAACAAGGTTGGCACAGAACAATAAGTCATTTAAAATATTGCGGCGACGAACGTGTTAATGATAAGTTCTGGACAAGCACGGGTACTCACCGTTCTCATAATTTACAGGAGGTACTTGAAAGTCGTGCATGAACAGTGCCAAGGATCCAACTGACATGGGAGGGGACCTTTGGAAATGATCTGTCACGAACACGCCCTCCTTGGTGCTGTAAAGAAACGAAACAGGATCTTCATGATTTTGTGCCAAATTATATTTTTTTTTTACAAAAATGAACGAACAAAAGTCTGGCTGGAGAACTATAACCAACTGGCTGGGGGACTAATATAAACAGGGAGTAGACCAGCAGTCTGGCTGGGGGACTATAAACAGGGAGTATTATTATTATACTCTTTATTAGATATAAGTGGACATTATTTAAATATAATTATTTAAACGATGAAAAAAATGGAAACAATAATATTATATACAATAAAAATAAAAAAGAATAGAAAAAACACTGCCAATTATGGACACAATACTTCCTCGTGATTGTTTCACATTGTGTACAGTGTACACGTGCGAATTTTGAGTTTTTATACTAAATTACTTGTATCTCCGAAACGGCTGAACCGATTTTCTTCAAATTTGTTTTATGTGGTTTAAAACCGTTTTTTTCTACATTCTAGATTCTACAAAAAATTCTGTATCGGCAAGTCGTGGTTCTTATTTTTTGACTTTATTGTCCAAAATTTCGGATTTTCTTAAATATCAGAGTCAAATTATAATTAATTAAAAAGAAAATATAAAAAGGCTGTGTAAAACAATAATATGCATATACATACAAAATTTCATCAAAATCGGGTCTACCGTTCACGAGATATAAGCATTTAAGTAAAAAGTTAGTGGTCAGGCGCATGGTCTCTTTCACCCAGAGCCGCTAGTACGAATTCGATGAATTTAAAATGGGACCATCTACAGAGTGTCTCCTAGATGTGTACAAAATTTCATCAAAATCGGCCGAGTAGTTTCCGAGATTTGCGCGTTACAAGGAATCGTTTTAACAGACAGACAGACAGACAGACAGACAGACCGACAGACCGACAGACCGACAGACCGACAGACCGACAGACGGACACAAAACCAAATTTGCTCAGGAGGTTATGAAACGTCCAGAAATATGAAAAAAATCGGAGCAAAAAAATATTTTTTTTTACAAAAACGAACACAATACTTCCGATTTCTAATATTAGAAATTTCTCGGAAGTAATATATAAAAACATATGTCCTAACTAAAGGGCGGGGTTATTGCCTATGGCAATCTCTTCCACCAAACACTGGCTGGGGGACTATAAACAGGGAGTAGACCAGCATTGGCTTGGTTATTAGCCTCCTTGTAAAGACATTGGTAGAAGTGCTGGGTCATGCTTCCACTGTCTGGCTATCATCGTTCACGATGGCGCCACCCTATGATGATGATGATATGAAAAACGAACACAATCCTTAACGTCGCTTTCAACTGCATGATCGTATAATAATGGGGTTGTTACCCTCCATTCGCAGGAATCTAACAAACCTTATACCCACATTACCCTCACCCAGTCTGGGTTTACTATAGGTACCTATATTATATTGTTACTCACAAGTTGACGGTGTCATGAATGGGGCATACTGGACATGACCTGAAACTCGGTCTTGTGGGTGACACTCAGCTCAAACCAGGTCTTGAACTTTGGCTCATCCATACAGGGGAACACTTGACGGGCGAAGCCATTCTTCAAGTTGAGACCCACTATCCATCTGAAAAACAAGGTAACATTCACACCCTATGATTTAGAAAGGAAAAAAAATCAGCTCTATACCTACCGTTCTACAATTATGACTTGTGACAAACACCGTACGGCGCCGACGCGCGGTGTACGGAAAAGGGCTCGTTGATAAGGTTTTTTCTTCATATGAAAAAACCCCAAAAGGGATTTAGGAAATTAATTTAAGACAAGAAACTAGCTCACAAAACTAGAGAACTGTAAACAAGAGAAATGGGGTAGCAGCATTCGATATTTTTTACCTATTAGGAGTTGGACGCTGTTTCACAAAACACCTCTACTGGTCTACTCACTTCTTCCTCCAAGGTTGGACCCTGTTTCACAAAACACCTCTACTCACTTCTTCCTCCAAGGTTGGACCCTGTTTCACAAAACACCTCTACTCACTTCTACCTCCATGTTTGGACCCTGTTCTTTTTTTTAAGAATGAGTGTTTCACAGCCTTTTTCATTTCGTAGCCATGAAACAGGAGCTACTGTAGACGCTTGTGGTCTGTGTTGTAGCCTACCCATCCCGTAGTATGCCTCACCTCTAATGGGCGAGAAGTGACACAATACTTCCCAACTAGGTGCTGGGTCAACACGAGCGCACCGGAAGGTATCCCTTACAAACAACTGTAACCAAATTAAGAATACAATTTTTTGTCGGCACGGGGGATCGAACCCGGGACCTTCCGCATAGCAAGTGAGTGCTTAACCACTGAGCTAATCGCGCGCTCAAAAACACCTCTATTCACTTCTTCCTCCAAGGTTGGACCCTGTTTCACAAAACACCTCTACTCAATTCTTCCTCCAAGGTTGGACCCTGTTTCACAAAACACCTCTATTCACTTCTTCCTCCAAGGTAGGACGCTGTTCCACAAAACACATCTACTCTCTTCTCCCTCCGAGGTTGGACCCTGTTTCACAAAACACATCTACTCACTTCTTCCTCCAAGGTTGGACCCTGTTCTTTTTTTTATTTTAAGAATGAGTGTTTCACAGCCTTTTTTATTTCGTAGCCATAAAACAGGAGCTACTGTAGACGCTTGTGGTCTGTGTTGTAGCCTACCCATCCCGTAGTATGCCTCCCCTCTAATGGGCGAGAAGTGACACAATACTTCCCAATTAGGTGCTGGGTCAACACGAGCGCACCGCAAGGTATCCCTTACAAACAATTGTAACCAAATTAAGAATACAAATTTTTGTCGGCACGGGGGATCGAACCCGGGACCTTCCATGACACATGGCAAGCGAGTGCTTAACCAGTGAGCTAATCTCGCGCTCAAAAACACCTTTTTTTAAGCTTTATTAGGAGGACAAACAGGCAACAGTATAAAATTAAGAAAAGAAAGAAGAAAAAAAAACAAACAAATGACAAAATAAATAAGTTAAAAAAAAGAAAGAAAATAACAATAATGTCCTACCTAAAGGGCGGGGTTATTGCCTGTGGCAATCTCTTCCACCCAACCCAACACCTCTACTCACTTCTTCATGTTGGTAGGGTCCATGTAGGTCTGCTGCCAGAAAGCCTTGCTGGGGTGATTGGCGAGACTGCCGTCGAAAGTGATGTCGATCTGGTAGGTGACGTCACGCTTTATTTTGCTTTCAAGATTAATAACGAGTTCTTCTCTTTCAGCAACTCTCTCAACATTCTTGATCTTGAGTTTCCTGGGGGGAGATACAGACAAAGAAAGAAGTTAAACAATGTTTTTTTTTTTTTTTTTTTTTTTTTTTTTTACATAATCTTACGAGTATACAGTGGAATACATTGACAAAATTGTCCTCATACCTCTTCTCTTTTCTCTGCAATTTTTACTTAGCTCTCTTCGCCTCAATTGTCCTCTTTACCTTTTCTCCTCAATTTTTCACAACTCTCTTTACCTCAATATAATTGTGCTCTCTACTAAATTGACCTCTTAATTACCCCTTCTTTTTTCTCCTCGATTTTTTCTTAGCTCTCTTCATCATACCTTTGTCTGTCCCGATAGCTCAGTAGTAAAGGCGGCACTCTTTGAATACAGAGATTTCAGAGGTCGTGGGTTCGAAACCCAGCCGGAACATGACAAGTTATCCTCGCATTTGGGGTTTTTACCACATAATACAACGTCTTGGGCTTACTGCTGGAATAATGGGACTTTAGTAGTCCTAATCGGGCAGCATAAATAAGGCAATATTATTATTAGTATGTGTATGTGTGTATAGTTTTATATGTGGTGAAGCACAAGGCCTCGTCACAATTTTTGTGGGTAGCGCACCATTACTAAGAGTCTCCTTTACTTTTCGAATTATTCCATTACATTAATTTCTTTTTACTCTGGTCGTTACTCGTACAAGTAACTACTCATTTTTCCTCACGAGGTATGAGTGGACCGCGAACGATTTATTATTATTCTTAGCTCTCTTCATCTCAATTGGCCTCTTACCTCTCTTCATCTCAATTGTCCTCTTACCTCTCTTAACCTCAATTGTCCTCTTACCTCTCTTCACCTCAATTGTCCTCTTACCTCTCTTCGGCCGCGTCATCTTCCTCTTCAGACGAGTCAAGGTCTGCGATGCGAACCACCTTAATCTCCCGAGTGAGAACATTGAGGGAGGGGGAGGCGTTGAGGAGGATGACGTCAGTCTCCTCGCTGTAAGCGACTATGTCCAGTCGAACCTTGAAAAAATCGGAGCAAAAAAATACAATACCTACTTCCGAATTCTAATACATATTAAAAAAAATAATAATAATAAACTAGCCAGGCACGCACCGGTATGGCACCATAAAGTCCTGCTAGAATTTTAAAAATTTAAGCATCAAAATTTCAAGTCAAAATTCTAGGAAGACATGACATCCAAAGAAGGCGTTTCAAGGACAAGCTCAATAAGGAGATGAGTGAAGAAAAACTATTTTTTTTAATAAAAGGCAAAAATGTTTGCGAAATAATATAATTTAAAAAAATACATGATAAACTTTTCGCTGGCTGAAAGAACATGAAATGCATGGAACTATATGTTTTCCGTTACCTTACACTCTGCCGTGCCCAAGGAGGCTATCTAGAATCTAGAGTATCTAGGTGCATATGTAGACAAGTGGTTCACGCGCTATAGTCTGGTAATCCAGGTAGCGTAGGGGTCCGTTGGTTCGAATCACACCCAGTGCATGAATTTTTCCTCATTAGTTTGAGTTTGTAAACACATAATAATAAGACTCTGAGGGTTAGGTGGTAGAAAATGCTTTGAACATTAACCACGCCTGGTGGTTACCTTCCACTAAAGAGTGTTATTATTATCAGTGTTATTATTATTATTATCTATGAAGAGAACTGGATAGAAGCAGCAAAGGACAGAACAAGATGGAGGTGGATGCTCGTGAGAGGTTTTGGGCCCTCAAGGCCTGCTACAACCAGCTAGTAAGTAAGTAAGTAAGTATTATCTATGTAGAATAATAAGATACTTACCCGACCCTTGAAAACTCCGTCCCCGGGATAGGGCGTTAGGTCGAGTCTGTACCCGCGGGGCAAGATGTTGAGAATAGTTTTGGATGAAGCGACCCCCAGTAGCAGCGTCAGTAGGAGATACCTATAGGCCATAACTCTAGGAGATGTGCACACTCTGAAATAGACAATTAAAGAAATGTCGTATTGCCACCGTCGCATCGATGGCACATTGAATGCACCGGTTCTCGAAGAAACACCGAAGTTGAGTAAGTAAGTACCTAACTCAGAAAGTAAGTACCGAAGTTAAGCAACGTCCACCGAGGTGAAGACTTCATGATGATGACATTTTACAGCCCAACCCAGGCTGGATGAGGTTAATGTGGGTAGCAGGTTTGTCAGTTTCCTGCAAATGGAGGGTAACACCCCAGTCGTGATATGACCATGCAGTTGAAAGCGACGTTAAACCCAAATTAAAAAAAAAGAAATGTTGCAATTGAATAAACCTACGGGCCCATTTTTTGTTTGTTATTGTTATTAATAACAATACTCTATAGTGGAATGTAACCACCAAGCGAGGTTATTGCTCAAAGCAGTTTCTACCACCTAACCCTCAGAGTCTTATTATTATGTGGTTATAAAATCAAATTCATGACAAAAAATTCATGCACTGGGTGGGATTCGAACCAATGGATCCCTACGCTACATGGATTACCAGAGTAGCGTGTTAATCACTTGACTAATAATAATAATAAGTCCGTGTCCGTGCGAAAGGCAAAGATACCCTTATCACGGTGGTGAGAGGATTATATGGACGCCCAGATCCAATGTCTAGGCTCCTTTCATGTCCATTGATTCTCTTTGGTTTGAACGTCCTCATTAACTTGAGATAGTCTGGACGGAGGTTTTACCCTACATTTGCTGTGAATCGTACCAGCTACCCACTTTAACCTCACCCAGCCTCGGTAGGGCCAGAAATGCCAGCATCACGTCGAATAGTCTGCCCCAACCGTCCGAGTCAAACTCGGGATCTCTGGACTACGGGCAATAGTCGCAACTATTACGCCACGGAGGCTGGCTTCTTGTGGTAGGAGTTATATTATATTTTTTATACATATTTATACAGGGTGGCGCAGTGCGCATGACCACATTTGAAATTGTTGCCATGCGTTTAATATTTGAGTTATGATATTGATATAAAAAGTATTTTGTAGAAAAAATGTGGAAGTTTATTTTACATGAGTCAATTTTTTACATTTCCGCGTCAAATTTTTCCGGTCGTGTGATTTCCCGGAATGGTGACGCACTGTGGCCGCCACGCTCACGCTCACGCTCACCCGAACTCACTCATTGTGATTTTTTTATGGGGATATCTGAAGGCCAAAGTTTATGTCGACAAACCTCGTACCCTTGTTCACCTGAAGGACTCTATCCGCCGTGCAATCGCTCGGATTCCTGAGGAGATGTTGGTATTGTTGGTGAACGTGATGCTCTAGCGAGCGTCTCGAAGAATGTGTAACTCGGCAAGGACGTCTTTTGTAGGGCATCATCTTTCATACGTGAAAAACTGACTCATGTAAATTAAACTTCCACATTTTTTCTACAAATTATTTTTTAATTCAATATCTTAACTCAATTATTAATCGCATGGTAACAATTTCAAATGTGGTCATGCGCACTGCGCCACCCTGTATTATAATAAAACAGGATTAAAGGTAAGCTAAGCCAGAGACACGGCCCCAAGTCGGAGTTTCAACCAATCCCACCAGAGCCCTTATGGCCCAACTTGAGGAGTCTGGCTTATCTTAACTTTATATTCTGACTACAGAAGAAGTTGTGAAAAGGATAATTATTAATGAAATTGCATATTATAGGACTGACTCTTAGTTGATACAAACACGAAATCAGTAATTAAAAAAAAAAAATTGATGATGGATAAAAGTTTACCAAACAGTTAATAAAATAAAAATACAAATGGTAAATTATAAGGTAAGAGTAGGTACCTATACAAATGATAAAAAAAATACATACCAATTGATTTCTATCTGCATCTTTTAAGAAAAACACCAATCAATAAATTAATATTAAAATCAATCAATATTTTCTTGTTATTTGAAGAAGAAAAAAATCAAATTTTTGATATTTTAAAAGAAAGAAAAAATCCTTAGGAAGGTAAGTTGTGAAAAAATGGCCTTACTTTAATTTGAGCAGGCAAAATACGGACTCAATTGGACATATCCTTATTAAACATGAAGAGAATCAAAATTTGACTAATAAGGTAGAATGGGGTCACACGGACACTGGAGCTTTAGTGTCTCTACTGTATTTTTTCAACTGCATTTTCTATTATAGTCAACTGCATAGTCATATCACGACGGGGTTTTTACCCTCTATTGACTGGAAGCTCACAAAACAGTTACTCAAATTAACCACACCCAGCCCGAGTTGGGCCGAGAAAAGCATCACAACTACAATTTAAAAAAAAAAACTCACTTGATTTGACCGATCAATCGCCAGTTTACGTTTTAAAATTGATAAAATTCAAGATAGATCACTCTAAAGTTTAAGACTCTCCAGAATAGCATGTTTTGGATTGAACCCCAGTACTTTAACCAACCTGGCTTCCTCTGTTTCATTGAGTATTTTTTTTAACCTTTGTACCTTTGTACCTGTTTCTTAAAATGTTTGTATTTTATAGCAGGACTCTTTCCATTAATAAGTGCCTTTGAGCACGGGTATCAAAAAACCATCGACCAACCATGAATATCAAAACAGTAATCAAGCAAAGATTAAATACCGTCGAAACTGCATATTGTAGAACAATTTTCAGGTCTAATTTACCTCTCTATTAGGGAAAATAACCTCTTTATAAGAGAAACTTGGATATAAGAGAAGTTTTATGGTTATATCACATCAGGGGTTTTATCCTCCATTCGTTAGGTCGGATGGAAAAGATTGCCATAGGCAAAAACCCCACCCTTTAGTTAGGACATATGTATATATTTTGTTAATTTTTTTCTTGTTTATATTAATACTGTCAATTTTGTATTTTAATTTTTCCATTATTTGTTTGTATAATTATATATTATGTTCTACTAATAAAGAGTTTCATAATAATAATAATAATAAAAATTCCGTCCCTTGACTTTTTCGACTGTCCAGATTTGATTGTACAGACTTCTTAGTTTAGTATGTTTTTACAACATGAGTGTGAGTAGCACTCCTCATTCTCTTAACCATTGAATCTTGAGCTACTAATCTACTTTAACCGTACTCAATTTCTTCTTCCTTTTTCTCCACCATTCATTCTTCTTCATCTCTTTCCCCATTATCTCCTATTCCTTATACCTCACCCTCCTCTCTTTTCTTTCTTGTGCACTGGTAGTCAAGTGGTTAACGCGTTAGTCTGGTAATCCAGGTAGCGTAGGAATCCATTGGTTCGAATCCCACCCAGTGCACAATTTTTTTCCTCATGAATTTGAGTTTGTGACCACATAAGAATAATACTCTGAGGTAGAAATGCTTTGAGAATTAACCTCGCCTGGTGGTTACCTTCCACTAAAGAGTATTATTATTATTATTCTTTCTCTCTTAATTTCTCTTGATCTCCTGTCCCTTCTTCTTTTCTCTTTTCCTTTCTCTCTCTCTCTTTTCCTTTATCTTTCTCTTTTTTTCCTTTGTCATTCTCTCTCTTTTTTTTCATTTATCTTTTCTCTCTCTGCCTTTAGCTCTCTCTGACACAGTTCCTCATCTCTCTCTCTTTCTCTCTCCCTCCCTCTTCGACTCTCTATCTCCTTCTCCTCGATTATTCTTCCATCTTTTTATTTCCCTTTCTCAAAAGCTTTCCCCTCTCTCTCTCTCTTTCCTTCTCTTAGACTCTCTCTCGTTCTCTCCTTCTCCATTCTCCTCCTCTCTTCATCTCCTCCCTATCTGCTCCCCCTCAAAAGCTTTCTCCTCTCTCTCTCTCTCTCTTTCCATCTCCATTATCCTCCTCCCTATCTTCTCCCCCTCAAAAGCTTTCTACACAATTAAATTCGTCTTAGCGTGGCGACACAACAGTGTTGTCATGTTTACATCTCCGGAGGTCTCTGGGGACGCTCGTTCTCTCCGGTTGATAAGACGCTTTCTTGCTTTCTTCTTCTTCTTCTTCTTCTTTTCTCTTCTTCTTCTTTTTCTTCTCTCTTCTTCAGTTAATAATACGAATCAGGGGTAATCAGCTTTTCTCTGAAGCTTCTTCTCCTGTTTCTTTTCCCCCACTCTACCTTATCCTCTATCTTGTTTTCTTTTCCAGAGGCTCGCGGGTTCGAAACCCAGCTGGGGCATGACAAATTATAGTTGAATATTTCGTACCCATGTACATAATTATTATGAAGCATGTTACTTCCGATAAAATTCTGATATTAGAAATCGGAAGTATTGTGTTCGTTTTTTGCAAAAAAAGAAAGTAGAAAGTAAAAAAAGCGATCTGAGGTGGTCCGAGTATGGATATAAATAGAAGTAGTGCTTTATTAAGGGCCGAATTATGAAACAGGATAAGTTAATCTTAGTGGACACTATCTATCCCTTAACTTTCACCTTGACAACAAGTGTAGAGGTCATATCTAAGCCGGACTTCGTAGCTGTATACTATCTCTGTGACGCAACGGAGCTGTGGCCAGACTTGGTGACGGAACATCTTATTTTAAAATACCTATCGGTCATCTGATGAAATCTATGGGGCGACTTAGATTTACTAATATTGTTTCATAATGGACCTTAGACTGTCAGCGCAAGACAGGTATAAGTATAAGTAGTGCTTTATTTAGAGTGTCAGCGCAAGACAGGTAGTCCCATTATGCCATCAGTTTTCCGATGACAACATCGTACTCCTGATCACCTTAGATTCTTTTTTAGATTTGCCGGTCGTTAGTGTGTTTCAAGTGTCCAAGTTGACCCCTCTCTCCCCTACTCTCGTGTCACCTCACTCACCGCCTGTTTGTTGTGTCAACTCCTGTCCTGTGCAAAATAACATCAACCGACCAGGCGGAAATCATCCATTTAAGCCAACAGCGGTGACGTGGTCTAGCTGTGCGGTGGTGTGGTGCGCCAAGTACAAAAAAAAGCTGTGGTAGCAAGCAAAAATAATAATAATAATAAATAAATAAATACCGAGTGCAAGAGGCAAGAGAAAAGTCAATCATCATTACAAATTTTTTTCTTCATCTTCACCTTATTTATACTGCCCAATTAGGACTAATGAGTCCCATTATTCCAGCAGTAAGCCCAGGACGTATTATTTATGTGGTCATAAATTCATAATTCCAAATGAGAGGATAATGTGTCATGTCCCGGCTTGGTTTCGAACCCGGAACCTCTCGATTACCAGTCAGACGTCTTGACCACTGAGCTACCGGGACAGACGTCATATTCTGTGTTAGTCACAGATTATCACAAGAGTTTTAAAATTCCTATCAAATTTTAAGAAATATTTTTAAAATTGTCAGTTTTAAGTGCATAATTTCAACACATTACACTTACACCAAACACTACACTGACTACACACTGGACAAGTTGACACGGACGCCCAGAACAATGGTTCGGGCGTCCAAAGGGTTTCACCCATATCAATCCTTCCACCACCATGACATCACACATGGACTCGGAAAGTAAAGTAAGAAGAGTGTTATTATTATCAAACATTTACTGAAACCCAAACTTATTATTATGGGGGACTTGAACATCGACCTCCAGCCCACGAGTCCGCCGCCTTGACCATTGAGTTGAAAAAAGAAAGTACATAGTATTATTATTAGTACTCTTTGGCTCAACGTCACTCTAACATAGGTTGGGTGGAAGAGATTGTCATAGGCAATAATCCCGCTTTTTAGTTAGGACATTATGTGCGTATATATTTATCTATATTTTTTCCCCATTTTATTGTTTTTATTATTTCCTTTTCTTAATTTTTGTAATAATAATTTGTACTGTACAATTGTACATATACCCTTTTATATCTCATAAAGATTGAATAATAGTAATAGTAACATAACCTGTAGGTCTGTCACCAATCAAGTCTGAATCTCGCTAGACGTTGCTTAACTTGTAATCAACGTGCCATCGTGTCCATTGACGGTTAGCTTTAACAATTTTTCACACACTAGAACTTGGCTTTTCATTTTTTCTGTTCTTTTTACCGCATGCATTCTTTGGTTGTATTGAGTGATCAAGTGGATGTCTCCTGTAAACTTCTTGCATGATTCATCAAGAAGGCCGCTTCAAGCAAAAAAATAATAATATCGCCTTATTTATACAGCCCGATTAGGACTACTAAGTCCCGTTATTCCAGCAGTAAGCCCAAGACATATTATGTGGTAAAAATCCCAAATGGGAGGATAACTTGTCATGTCCCGGCTAGGTTTTGAACCCACGACATCTGGATTCTCTGGATTCACAGAGTGCCGCCTTTACCACTGAGCTACCGGGACAGACTCAAAAAAAAAGAAGAAAAAAAAAGAATATTTTTCCATAGAAACAATGTTTAGGGGAGGGAGTATTTTAGAAGGAGCAAATTTTCGAGCGCGTTTCATCCCTTACAACCCCCAGCGTCAGTCATTTTCGCGAACACTCATCATTTGCTCTCTGTTTGTTGCAGACGATTTCAAAGTGCACAGCTTTCCAATTGCTTCCGATAAATTTCCAAATTATATATCGGAAGTATTGTGTCCGTTTTTGTAAAAAAAAAATAAATATTTTGCTCCGATTTTAATTTTTTTTTTCATATTTCTGGACGTTTCATAATCTGAGCAACTTTGGTTTCTTGACTTATTTTCGTGTTTTTCTAAAATTATAAACTTTGACTGATCGACCAAAAACTGGTATGAATAATAATAAATTAGTAGGTATAAATAATACTCCACTCTAAAGGGCCCAAACATCCACAAAAATTGTGTGAATAAGTAAAATAATAATAATAATTACTAGCTCAAATCGTGGTTGCGGCCTAACACGTCTGTCATATTCCCTATTTTGCAGAAAATCATCCCGATATTCCCACAATGGTGGATGCCTACGCGATTACTGGACATGCTCTCCTATTCTCGACCAGCTAAGCACCAGATCAGAGGTAAGAACCTACCCGACTACTGGACATGCTCCCCTATTCTCAACCAGCTAAGCACTGGATCAGAGGTAAGAACTAAGAACCTACCCGAATACTGGACATGCTCCCCTATTCTCAACCAGCTAAGCACAGGATCAGAGGTAAGAACCTACCCGACTACTGGACATGCTCCCCTATTCTCAACCAGCTAAGCACGGGATCAGAGGTAAGAACTAAGAATCTACCCGACTACTGGACATGCTCCCCTATTCTCAACCAGCTAAGCACAGGATCAGAGGTAAGAACCTACCCGACTACTGGACATGCTCCCCTATTCTCAACCAGCTAAGCACAGGATCAGAGGTAAGAACCTACCCGACTACTGGACATGCTCCCCTATTCTCAACCAGCTAAGCACCAGATCAGAGGTAAGAACTAAGAACCTACCCGACTACTGGACATGCTCCCCTATTCTCAACCAGCTATTAAGCACAGGATCAGAGGTAAGAACTAAGAACCTACCCGACTACTGGACATGCTCCCCTATTCTCAACCAGCTAAGCACCGGATCAGAGGTAAGAACTAAGAACCTACCCGACTACTGGACATGCTCCCCTATTCTCAACCAGCTAAGCACAGGATCAGAGGTAAGAACTAAGAACCTACCCGACTACTGGACATGCTCCCCTATTCTCAACCAGCTAAGCACAGGATCAGAGGTAAGAACCTACCCGACTACTGGACATGCTCCCCTATTCTCAACCAGCTAAGCACGGGATCAGAGGTAAGAACTAAGAATCTACCCGACTACTGGACATGCTCCCCTATTCTCAACCAGCTAAGCACAGGATCAGAGGTAAGAACCTACCCGACTACTGGACATGCTCCCCTATTCTCAACCAGCTAAGCACAGGATCAGAGGTAAGAACCTACCCGACTACTGGACATGCTCCCCTATTCTCAACCAGCTAAGCACGGGATCAGAGGTAAGAACTAAGAACCTACCCGACTACTGGACATGCTCCCCTATTCTCAACCAGCTAAGCACAGGATCAGAGGTAAGAACCTACCCGACTACTGGACATGCTCCCCTATTCTCAACCAGCTAAGCACGGGATCAGAGGTAAGAACTAAGAACCTACCCGACTACTGGACATGCTCCCCTATTCTCAACCAGCTAAGCACAGGATCAGAGGTAAGAACTAAGAACCTACCCGACTACTGGACATGCTCCCCTATTCTCAACCAGCTATTAAGCACAGGATCAGAGGTAAGAACTAAGAACCTACCCGACTACTGGACATGCTCCCCTATTCTCAACCAGCTAAGCACCGGATCAGAGGTAAGAACTAAGAACCTACCCGACTACTGGACATGCTCCCCTATTCTCAACCTGATCAGAGGTAAGAACTAAGAACCTACCCGACTACTGGACATGCTCCCCTATTCTCAACCAGCTAAGCACCAGATCAGAGGTAAGAACTAAGAACCTACCCGACTACTGGACATGCTCCCCTATTCTCAACTATAGCTAAGCACAGGATCAGAGGTAAGAACTAAGAACCTACCCGACTACTGGACATGCTCCCCTATTCTCAACTATAGCTAAGCACAGGATCAGAGGTAAGAACCTATACGACTACTGGACATGCTCCCCTATTCTCAACCAGCTAAGCACAGGATCAGAGGTAAGAACCTACCCGACTACTGGACATGCTCCCCTATTCTCAACTATAGCTAAGCACAGGATCAGAGGTAAGAACTAAGAACCTACCCGACTACTGGACATGCTCCCCTATTCTCAACTAGCTAAGCACCTGATCAGAGGTAAGAAACTTTTGTGACCTGGAGGATAGTGGTTCGAGTCGCATTATTATTATTATTATTTAAGGCTTTAATGACAGGATTCTCAAATAGCTCGAGCTCTTCCACCCAACCATTAATAACAGACAGGACGAGCCAACTTTGAAATAAAGTTGGCTGGAGACCATCACTCACCCCTCCAGCTGTAGCCAAGCTGGCTACAACAACAACAACAACAACCATTAATAATAGGCGGGTGTATATTCACGAGCCAAGCCCTATTTACAAACAGAACACAAATAACATCAATATGAAAAAACGTTGCAAAATAATCATTAAAAAATTACAAAATATATCACAGTTATAAAAAAGGACTTAAAAAAATACTGGGGTTCGGTGGAAAAGAAAGCTACAGGCTTTAAAACTCGCCCTTTGGTTCACTACATATTGTGTTCTTTTTTTTCCATGTCCTATTTTGTTGAATGTATCATGTAGTTTACCAATAAAGTGTTAAATAATAATAATAAATATATTATTGTTCATTTTTTTTTTAATTTGGGTTTAACGTCGTTTTCAACTGCATGGTCATATCACAATGGAGGTGTTACCTCTCATTCGCATGAAACTCACAAACCTGCTACCTACATTAACCTCACCCAAACTGGGTTGGGTGAGGCTAACTTTACTTCTACTTAGTTAGCTGCTAAAAATAGACAAACGTAAATACATGTAATATGTATGTAGGTAAATAGATATGTATGTATAAAGGTAAATATATAATATATGCTTGCCTGCCTGACACCTCTAGAGTTCACAGCTGAAGACTTACAAGCGACTTTCATGAGGGAGCTTATGCTTGACCCATTACGTCAGGAAATCCATATTAGTATACATTACTAGTTGTTTGCCCGTACTTCGCAATGAATTAACACACTGAAACATAGAACTGAAGAGTCAATAACAGAAATGAACAGAACTGAGGAGTCAATAACAGAAATGAACAGAAGTGAAGAGTCAATAACAGATATGAACAGAACTGAAGAGTCAATAACAGAAATGAACAGAACTGAAGAGTCAATAACAGGAATGAACAGAAGTGAAGAGTCAATAACAGAAATGAACAGAACTGAAGAGTCAATAACAGATATGAACAGAACTGAAGAGTCAATAACAGAAATGAACAGAAGTGAAGAGTCAATAACAGAAATGAAGAGTCAAAAACAGAAATGAACAGAACTGAAGAGTCAAAAACAGAAATGAACAGAACTGAAGAGTCAATAACAGAAATGAACAGGACTGAAGAGTCAATAAAAGAAATGAACAGAACTGAAGAGTCAATAACAGAAATGAACAGAACTGAAGAGTCAATAAAAGAAATGAACAGAACTGAAGAGTCAATAAAAGAAATGAACAGAACTGAAGAGTCAATAACAGAAATGAACAGAACTGAAGAGTCAAAAACAGAAATGAACAGAACTGAAGAGTCAATCACAGAAATGAACAGAACTGAAGAGTCAATAACAGAAATGAACAGAACTGAAGAGTCAATAACAGAAATAAACAGAACTTGAGTCAATAACAGAAATAAACAGAACTGAAGAGTCAAAAACAGAAATGAACAGAACTGAAGAGTCAAAAACAGAAATGAACAGAACTGAAGAGTCAATAACAGATATGAACAGAACTGAAGAGTCAATAACTGAAATGAACAGAAGTGAAGAGTCAATAATAGAAATGAACAGAACTGAAGAGTCAATAACTGAAATGAACAGAACTGAAGAGTCAATAACAGGAATGAACAGAAGTGAAGAGTCAATAATAGAAATAAACAGAACTGAAGAGTCAATAACAGAAGTGAAGAGTCAATAACAGATATGAACAGAACTGAAGAGTCAATAACAGAAATGAACAGAACTGAAGAGTCAATAACAGAAATAAACAGAACTGAAGAGTCAATAACAGAAATGAACAGAACTGAAGAGTCAAAAACAGATATGAAGAGTCAATAACAGAAATGAACAGAACTGAAGAGTCAATAACTGAAATGAACAGAACTGAAGAGTCAATAACAGAAATGAACAGAACTGAAGAGTCAATAACAGAAATGAACAGAACTGAAGAGTCAATAACAGAAATGAACACAACTGAAGAGTCAATAACAGAAATGAACAGAACTGAAGAGTCAATAACAGACATAAACAGAACTGAAGAGTCAATAACAGAAATGAACAGAACTGAAGAGTCAATAACAGAAATGAACAGAAGTGAAGAGTCAATAACAGAAATGAACAGATCTGAAGAGTCAATAACAGATATGAACAGAACTGAAGAGTCAATAACAGAAATGAACACAACTGAAGAGTCAATAACAGAAATGAACACAACTGAAGAGTCAATAACAGATATGAACAGAACTGAAGAGTCAATAACAGAAATGAACAGAACTGAAGAGTCAATAACAGAAATGAACAGAACTGAAGAGCCAAAAACAGAAATGAACAGATCTGAAGAGTCAATAACAGAAATAATAATATCGCCTTATTTATACTGCCCGATAAGGACTATTAAAGTCCCATTATTCCAGCAGTAAGCCCAAGACATATTATTATGTGGTAAAAATCCCAAATGGGAGGATAACTTGTCATGTCCCGGCTGGGTTTCGAACTCACGACCTCTGGAACCTCTGGATTCACAGAGTGCCGCCTTTACCACTGAGCTACCGGGACAGAAATGAACAGAACTCAAGAGTCAATAACAGAAATGAACAGAACTGAAGAGTCAATAACAGAAATGAACAGATCTGAAGAGTCAATAACAGAAATGAACAGAACTGAATAGTCAATAACAGAAATGAAGAGTCATTAAAAGAAATGAACTTTTTTAAAGGTAGTTTTGTGCCCCGGGACCATATTATACTTCGGAGCATTGTACCTTTACATCCAAGCCATTTTGGAAACAAAAAACTCGGTCAGAATTTTCCGCTCCGGCCGCGATTCGAGCCCGCAACCTCCGGGTCTCTTGACTTTGTATTTTCTTACTGTAAGTAGTCACTGTGGCAGAGCGAGTTAGCGCGCTTGGCATTGCACACATGGTGCCCTGGGTTCGATTCCCAGCGGGGGAGGATTTTTTCTGCTCTGTACTTGGATGTTCGGGGTCCATTCATACCTCGTGAGGAAAAATGAGTAGCTGCTTTAATGTGAAGCAGCGACCAGTGGCAGAATCTTAGGCAAAAAAATAATACAAGATATTGTAAATTAAAGTGGTAAAGTCCTATGATTCTGCGCTACCCACTAAAATTGTGACATAATAACACAAAGAAAAAGCATTATTATTATATTATTTATTATTTTCTTACTGTAAAATTTTATGAAGCTTAAAAAATGTGTATATGTATGTATTGTGTACCCATCCTTTGTCACTTATTGCATGTTTGTGTAGTTATCTTGCTATGCCAGCATGTGTAGACAGTGTCTAAAAAAAAAAAAAAAAAAAAAAATAGTGACGAAAAATATGGACCCAAATTGAAAAAAAAACAGGGACATTCTTGGAAGTGAAACTTTAATGTAATTGTCGAAAGAACACAGATAAAATGTAATGAGTGTGATATCTCAAAATAATTATCTCAGGTGAGTAATTTGGCTCAGGTGTTCCGTGTCTCCTCTCACTTTCTCTTTAATGGTTTTTCTATCCGACATCACTCCTGCTCTTCTTTTCTCTTCCTCCTCTTCCTTATATTTCCCTTACTTCCCCCTTGCTTAGCTCCCAATGTAATGGCACGTTGACTACACAAGTTCTTATCACTGTAGTTAAGCAACGTCCAGCGTCATGAGGACATGGATGAGTGACTGTTTTGGTTTCGAATCCATTCTTGTCATTGTAGCAATCCACGTGTCGCTGGCTATACTTATGCGGGAAGTGGGCGAAAACAATAAAACAAAATACATATAAACTCTGTTTCGTGTTATTATAGGCCGGTTGGCTGGCGCTACTTGACGAGCTTGATTATTTTGTGTACTCCAAATCAGTATAGAGTTAATTCTCCGTGTTTAGGACATAATTTCTCACAATTTACACTTTCATCAACAAAGAATTTTTTTTATAATAATTAATACCCGCGTCCTAAAGAAATCATATCATAGCCTTCTTTAGGACATGACTTCTCACAATTTACACTTTCACAAACAAACAAAAAAATGTAAGAATTAATACCCACATCCTAAAGATGTCATATCATAGCCTTCTTTAAGACATCATTTCTCACAATTTACACTTTCACAAAAAAAAAAAAAAAAAACAAAAAACAAAAAAAAAAACAAAATCCCTCTATTTAGAGTTTCCAATAAGATCCAAATTGACATTTTACACTCTCGTAAACTGTTTTCCTCCTACCCGCCCTGGGTTCTATCCCTTTGTCTTTTATTGTTTTCTTAACCCTCGAAGGCCTGAATTATTTTTGACTCGTACTTTTCATACCCAAAGTTCAGAACACGACTGGGGCTGGAAAATTAATCTGATTTAACTAACATTGAGTTTCTATGAAAGATACAGAAGTACACTATAAATTCTGATTCAATTTTTTTTTTAATTTTGTCACATGTTTCCTCACACACTCGATTCAAAAATGACCGTTGCTGTGGCCATAATGGTCACGCTAGGCCTCGGAGGGTTAAATTTAATAGTGTCGTTTTAACTCTTTATTTGTACATATTGCCTCCTGGAATTACTGAATTTTCAGTTTATTCCTGTTTCTTTGTTGTTCGAAAAAAAAAGAGTTAAACAACGTTCAGCGAGGTGAAAACTTCGTGGTGCTGGCATTCCTGCCAAACCCAGGCTGGGTGAGGTTAATGTGGATAGCAGGTTTGTGAGTTTCCTGCGAATGGAGGTTACCACCTCCGTCGTGATATGAGCATGCAGTTGAAAGCAACGTTAAACTCAAATTAAAAAGAAAAGAGTTAATGTGTGCTGTAGCGCGCTAGACTTCAGGCTTGCACGCACGGGAACCTGGGTTTGAATCCCAGTGGAGACGGAATTTTTCCGCTCTGTATTTTAAATGTTAAGGGGTCCACACATACTTTGTGAGGAAAATGAGTAACTGCTTTAATATGAGCAGCGACCAGTGGTGCAATTATGGACAAAAGTAATATTGAGATATTCAAGGAAAAGGAAAAAGTCCTAAAAATTTGTTATATCACTAAAATTGTGATATAACTAGTTGATCAAACTGCTCAGAGTTCACGCAAGTGAAGAACTCTTTTGTTAACGATCAGATCTTGAATGGCCCGAACTGGGCCAATTTAAATAAATTTCGACCCATTTGTTAGCCTAGCTCGACGTAACTTAATATTCTGTCATTCAAAAGTTTTATATGAAATTCTTAGCATCATGTAGGTAAGTTATGTACCCTGATAATTGCAGTTTTATTGCGTTAGATCGAATTGAAACTCTTCTTAGCATAGCTCAACATTGCTTAACATAATGTGTTCTAAAGACTATACTGCAAATAGCCAGTATACGACTTATATCACGTTACATACATACTTACATAAGTAGATGAATAGGGACAAATATCATTCGAGTCAAAATGGACTCACTTCGTTCACAATAACACAAAGAAACACATTTATTTATACAAAATAATATATAATATGAATTTTTTCATAGTAATATATTTTGGTGGGAATCTGGCAATAACTAAGGTTGCCAATGGCATTCTCCTCCACACCACCCTTCATTCAGTTATGTCTTATTAATTTAAATTTCTATGTAAATATTCTATGTACTCTATTGTAAATAAAACTTGATTCATCATCACCATAGGCTGGCGTCATCGTGAACGATGGTAGCCAGACAGTGGAGGAATGACTCAGCACTTCTACCACTGTCTTTACAAGGAGGCTAATAATTTACCAGGGCCCCCAGAACCAAGCCAATGCTGGTCTACTCCCTGTTTCTAGTCTCCCAGCCAGACTGAAGAAAACTTGATTAAACATGTTTAATAATTATATTTTAAAAAAATCAACAGATCCCCACCAGTTCTAGTCTCTCGACTGCGCCAGTTAAGAAGTCCTCATGGCGGAGAAGCTGCACGACTATCAGGGCTGGACGGGCCGCCTGCATGACGCCAAGGATCGGGTGAGGGCCCGCTGGGACTCGTGGCGGGAGAACAGCCAGGGCCGGACCTGGGACGCTATCTTCGGGAGCTGTCTAGTGGGGGATGATGATGGCAGGAAGCCGGACTACTCGCATATATACCGGTGAGTAGACAATAACCCCGCCCCTGAGTTGTCGAGTCGTCCTTAAGATGGCCGGTTCTACGTACCGGGGCGACCTGGATTTCAATGTGGATTCAACCAAGGGTTTGCGGAGGACTTTAGTCAAAGGCCATTCAACACAACTCGACAACCTTTCAATCTATTTTTTTTTTTTACTTGCTATTGTTTCCATTTTTTGTAATCATTGTTTGTACTGTAAATATGTCTTATTATCAAATATTTTTTTTTATTTTATGTAGGTATTTTCATTACAGGATATATTTTATGTACCTAGGTATTTTCATTATAGGATATATTTTATGTAGGTATTTTCATTAAAGGATTTATTTTATGTAGGTATTTTCATTACAGGATATAGTTTATGTTGGTACTTTCATTATAGGATATATTTTATGTAATTATTTTCATTATAGGATATACATATTTTATGTAGGTATTTTCGTTATAGGATATAATTCATGCAGGTATTTTCATCACAGGATATATTTTATTGGAATTGGAATACGCAAGATAACTGATCTGGCTCTCCCTGCATTTCTCAGTTCTGTCTATGGTGTGAAGGACATGGTCTCTCAAGTTTTATCTTTCATGGACCATGAAATTCAGATACACATGTTAGATGGTGCCTTGGAGATATGGAGAGAGTTGAATGGTCAAAACATACCCGAGAAATTGGATCATCAGAAAAGTTGGGATGAGATCAACATCAAGCGAATTATACCATTGATGATAAATTTAGAAAATCCTCTTGCTTCGGCCCGATTCATTGCACTACAGGAGAAAGAGTCAGGAGCATGGTTGAATGCTTTGCCCTCAAAAAACATTGGAACATTCATGGAAAATAACAGCTTCAGAACTTGTATTGCCTTGCGATTAGGATGTAAAGTTTTCAAGAGACATACATGTGAATGTGGCGCTCCGGTTGAAGAAAACGGTCTACATGGTCTTGTCTGTCCTCAGAGTAAAGGCTGGTTTCCTCGCCATAGCGAGTTAAATAATATTGTACATCGTTCCTTAGCCTCCATTAACATACCATCTACCTTGGAACCGACAGGGCTCAGCCGAAATGATGGAAAAAGGCCAGATGGAATGACACTAGTTCCCTGGTCTCGTGGTCAAATGCTAGTTTGGGATAGCACCTGTGTCAACACTCTAGCAGATACTTATGTGCCACAGACCAGTCGTACAGTTGGTGCTGCAGCAGAGAAAAAGCAGTCAGGAGGAAAAATGCCTCATACAGTTTTATCACCGAGGCAAACTATATCTTTGTTCCCCTGGCATGCGAAACAATGGGGCCTTGGAGCAAGGAGATGAAGAGCTTTTTTAAAACTGTAGGTGATGGCTTGGTTCGTCTCACTGGCAATAGGGCCGCCAAGGCTTTCCTCTTTCAGAGGATTTCTTTGGCGATCCAACGAGGTAATGCTACCTGCATGTTAGGTACATTGCCTCATGCAAGTGGGATGGATCAAGTCTATCTCCTGTGATTTTAAAATTGATCAATTTAATAAATAAATAAACTGTTTTATGACTGATAAAAAAAGGTCCTCAATATTGTTTATGGCTTTTCATGTAGGTATTTTTAAAAAAACAGCGTTTTTTGAAGAAAAAAAAATTACTTTCCATTTCAGAAAGAAAACCAGGGCGGAGTTGTTTCGCATCTCCGCCGCCATCATGGGAATCGAATACTCCTACGCCGGCGAGACCGCCTTCGTTTCCCCCACCCTGCTCAAGATAGGCGTAGACCACGCCCACATGACCTTGGTCTGGGGCCTGTCCCCCCTCGTGGGGTTCTGCTTGACGCCCCTGCTTGGGTCACTGTCCGATAGATGTCGCCTGAGACTGGGGAGGCGGCGCCCCTTCATTTTGCTCCTCTCGCTGGGCGTCCTGCTAGGTAAGTAATCCTTTCCCTGGGCGTACTGCTAGGTAAATAATCCTCTCCCTGGGCGTACTGCTAGGTAAATAATCCTCTCCCTGGGCGTACTGCTAGGTAAATAATCCTCTCCCTGGGCGTACTGCTAGGTAAATAATCCTCTCCCTGAGCGTACTGCTAGGTAAGTAATCCTCTCCCTGGGCGTACTGCTAGGTAAATAATCCTCTCCCTGGGCGTACTGCTAGGTAAATAATCCTCTCGCTGGGCGTACTGCTAGGTAAGTGAACGACCTCAGTAGCTGGATCGATAAGGCGGCGGACTTGTAACCTAAAGGTCAGTGGTTCAAGTTCCGTTTTCAGCGTAAATTTAGTAAAGCGAGTTTGAGTATTTGTGATAGTAAGGAAGTGATTGACACAAATATGATAAGCCATATGCCATTAATTAAACCCTCTATATTAACCAGTATAAACAGAAAATAATAATAAAATTGCCTTATTTATACTGCCCGATCAGGATTTTAAGTCGGATTTTTCCAAATCGGATGATAACTCATCATGTTCCAGCTGGGTTTCGAACCCGCGACTAGTTGATTTTTATTTTAATTCTACTTACGTTTCACAGGCCTGATCCTGGTTCCAAACGGCAAAGACATCGGTCATCTCCTCGGCGATTACTACCCCTCCCTCGACCTGCCCGTCATAACTCCTCCCCCTCGCAATGCTTCGTCCGCCTTAAGCCCCTCCTCCGCCGGGTTAAGCCCCTCCCCCGCCGGACTAAGCCCCTCCCCCGCCGGACTAAGCCCCGCCCCCACCGCCCCTGTCTACCCAGGGGAGGTCATATCGGACGCAGACTACCCGCACCCCTGGAGTATCGTGTTCACGGTGCTGGGGACTGTACTGCTGGACTTCAGCGCGGATGCTAGTCAGAGCCCAGCCAGAGCTTACCTCCTGGACATCACTATCAAAGGTTGTTAATAATAATAGTACTCTTTAGTGGAAGGTAATCACCAGGCGAGGTTAATGCTTAGAGCATTTTCTGTGACCTAACCCTTTAAAAAAATAATAATTCTCTTTGGTGGATCCTCCTTAATTGTTCACTTTTGGTGGTACCGAATACCACATTGTGTAGAGTGGGTTTATGTATTTACTTCATGAGTTGACGGGAGATACCCATTTAACAAGAGTCCATAGAAAGATGAGTGTTTCATAGCCGTTTTAATTTCGTAGCCATGAAACAGGATTTTCATTTCATTTCATTTCATAAAGCCAAGTCTTCTTATAGGTTTGGGTTGCCCATACACCTCAGCCACATTGGGCCCTTTGTGTGTAGAAGATTTAGCTTCGTTATCTAATCAAGTTTAAGCTTCTCAGAAAGTTTGAGAAGCCTTTTGATTAGATTGTGTTGAATAAGTGCTTCTCTTGGGTTCAGGGTCCCAATGATACTTATTCTCCATTCTGAGAGGGAATTGCAATCGAAGATTGCATGTGTAGCAGTTTCTTCATCCTCTCCACATAATCTGCAAATAGGAGGTTCCCTAAAGATCTTCATATTGTACAGATGTTTTCTTAGGCAGCAATGTCCCGTGATTAGGCCAGTAACTATCCTCGCTTGTCTTCGGCTAAGCCGAAGGAAGTCAGCAGTTAAGGATGATGTTGGTCCGGTCATCATCAGTTTGCTATGTCGTTGTTCTGAAGTCTCAGTCCAATACATGTGATGTTTTTGTTGTATCCATCTTCGTATTGTTCCTCTTACTTCAGATTTGGTTATCCCCATCACTGGCTCTGGACCGATGAAGGGGGTTGTGGAGCCTTTCCTTGCCAATTGGTCAGCTCTCTCGTTTCCAGCAATACCTTTATGTCCTGGGACCTATTCTATGTTAACTCGGTTAAGTTGTCCCAGTTTTTGTATGGTTTGTTGGCATTCCCAGGTTATCTTTGATTTGAACTGTGGACTTTCTAGTGCCATAATAGCAGCCTGGCTGTCAGTGAAAATGTAGATATCTCTACCTTGGTAGCCACTCTCCAAGTTCATCTGAGCGCAGGTGCAAATAGCTTTGATCTCAATTCAATTCAATTCAATTATTTATTTATTGTACAAAATGTTACATGGACATGTGGTACAAAAGTCAACAATAAAGTAAAAATACATAATTATTAAGTTTAAATGATAAAATTAGAAAAACTAAAATTAAATAAAATATAATATAATATAAAATATAACTAAAACTAAAACGACTAGTAATTGTAAACTTGTACCTACCTGAAAGAAGGAAAATGAAATTGTAAATTTCCCTCTCTCTCTCTCTCTCTCTCTCTCTCTCTCCCTCCCCCCCCCCCCCCCCCCCCTCCCTCTCTCTCCCTCTCTCTAGCTCTCTCTCTCAAAAAATTAAATAAGTTAAAAAAAAAATAGTAAAATAATGGTTTTTATTGGTACTTATTAGCTTGTTTGTCTCAATGCCTCACTCAGCTCTTCAAGTGAGTACGGGGATACATTTAGAAAGAATGTTTTCAGGGCGGACTTAAAGGTATTTTGTCCCAGTAGTTTAAGGTGTTCAGGTAATTTATTGTAAATATTTATCCCTGTGCCCAGATATGACTTGTTAAAAATTATTTCTTTGGTGGTAATAATATTGTCCCTATTGCGTGTATTATAGTTGTGAATATCACTGTGTCTCTGGAGAGTGTCTTTAACTTTATGGATGAGAGTACATGTGTCCAGGGCCAGCTGTCCGTGAATTTGCGAGTGAATGGAATGAGGGTGGTTTTGTTTGGATTAACCCTAAGGTTAACGTCCCTACACCATTTTTCCACTATTCTCATCGCGGATTGCATAACATCCGAGATTGTCTCTAGATACTTACCCTGAATAAGGATAACTATGTCATCTGCATATCCTTGGGTGTAGTATCCCTGACTATTCAGTTTTTCCAATAACGCGTCAACAACAAGGTTCCACAACAGGGGTGATAAAACTCCTCCCTGCGGACATCCTCTCTTGATGAGTGCGTTTACGGTTTCTCCGAATAGATTGATTCTTATGGTCCTGTCCCTCAGCATGGTTTCTATCCACCTACAGCAGGTGTCATCAAATCCACGCTTTTTGGCAGCTTGGATCATAGATTCGAAGGATGTATTGTCAAATGCACCCTCAATGTCAAGAAAAGCTCCAAGAGAAGCTTCCTTGTTAACAATTGTACTTTCGATCTTTACCATCAGGTGATGTAAAGCTGTTTCACACGACTTTCCCATTTGGTAAGCATGTTGATTTGAATGTAGAGGTTTTTCCACAAGGAAAGATTCTCTGACATATTTATCAACAAGCTTCTCAAGGGCTTTGAGGATAAAGGACGACAGGGTAATGGGCCTGAATGCCTTAGCCTCAGCATATGTCTTTCGACCCGGTTTAGGTATGCATACCACCTCTGCAGCTTTCCAGGTGGATGGAATATAGCCAACAGCTATACTCGCCCGAAAAAGCTTACAGAGGACTGGTATGATTATTTCCCTGCCTTCCTGTAGGAGAGCTGGAAACACTCCATCAGGTCCACAGGCTTTAAAAGGTTTGAATGAGTTGATTGCCCACTCAATTTTCTTATATGTGATTATCATTCTTGCGGTTTTCCAGTCTGCCATCGAGGGTCTCCTATGAGGGAGTTCGGAAGGCAAATGGTTCTCGGCTGAATTAATCACAACTGATTCAGGGAAATGTGTTTGTAGAAGTAATTCCATTGTTTCTTTCCCTGTTACCGTGTATTTTCCGTCAGGTTTTTTTAACGTCCCTACCGGATTTATGGGGTCTTTTGACATGATTTTTTGGAGTCTTGATGTCTCAGAGGTGTTTTCGACGTCCTGACAAAAAGATCTCCAACTAGCTCTTTTCACTCTCCTTATTTCTTTTTTGTAGGAGGTTAGTGATTGGTAGTAAGAATCCCAATCACCTGTTCTTTTTGCAGAGTTGAAAAGCTTTCTAGTTCTCTTCTTCAGCTGAGAGAGGGTATTTGTCCACCAACGGACATTTTTGTTAACCCCTCTTACAATAGGAGAACTGTCTTCATATGAGGTTTGAATTGCCTCTCTAAGATCTTCTGACACTAGTTCAATGTCCAAGGCACTCTTCACATCTCTCCTCATGCTATTGATTCGGGATGCAACAGCTTCCTTGTATTTAACCCAGCGTGTGTTCCGGGGATTCCGATATTATAATGTATCCGGCTTGTCAACATTGCTGATTTCCAGATGAATATATCTATGATCTGAGAGAGATGCCTCCTCAGAAACATGCCACCCCGTAACCTGAGGGCTTATTAACGAAGAGGATACGGTGACATCAATCACCTCTTGTCTTCGTCCGTTATCAAAAGTAGGTTCATTACCCCTATTTAGAATACACATATTGTTACAAACAGGGTCTTCATAAAGTCTCACCCAGGCCTAGGTTTCTCGAAAACGACTCAGAATATCAAAAAACCCAAAAACCCGTATTCCTTTATATTTAGGAAGATTGATTTTCAGCCAAATTTTTTTTGCCTACACGGTCCCAGTCAGGCTGGGCATGGACCAACTTTAAAATCTTAAATAGAATGGTATGTCTTGTGGCATATTGTTTTAAAGGTCTTATTGAGAGAAGTTCATTACAATAAATTTCAGTGTGCTACGACTTACCGTTCTCGAGATACAGGGTCGGACGTCCTGCGTAATATCCATATATTGTGACCTATAACTCGTTAACCGTAAATTATGGAGAAAATTTTTCTTGTTAATAATAACTCCTTATGATAAGAGCTTTCGAACAAGTTATAACTCGACATACTCTGTTGATGTTAGTTTCTGGTCGGTTTCGTCAGCCAGCCGGACGAACAGTCGAAAAAAATTTAACGAAAAAACAAATCAAGTTTTAACTTGTTCGAAAGTTCTTGCCATAAGGAGTTATTATTAACAAGAAAAATTTTCTCCATAATTTACGGTTAACGAGTTGTAGGTCAAAATATATGGATATTACGCAGGACGTCCGACCCTGTATCTCGAGAACGGTAAGTCTTAGCTCACTAAAATTTGTTGTCATGAACTTCTCTTAACACGTTCGTTACCAAGCCAATTTTTTCAAGTTTTACGTAGGGACCAGGCGGTAAAGTTGCTGTTGCATCCTGGGGACCAAATTTTGCATATTTTGCATATTTTTTGCATATTTGGCATCGTATTGGTACAAGAATCGATCCTATATCTGTTCTAATACTAACAACCTACCTCCAAAAGGCCATATATGGATGTCCGGTCCCTCGTTAAAATTTTGATAACAGCCACATGTGTGTTTTCGGTCCCAAAGAAAAACACAAAAACATCCACATATGGCCGTTCGGTAACGAACGTGTTAATAAGACCTTTAAAACAATATGCCACAAGACATACCATTTTATTTAAGATTTTAAAGTTGGTCCATGCCCAGCCTGACTGGGGCCGTGTAGGCAAAAAAAATTTGGCTGAAAATCAATCCCCCTAAATATAAAGGAATACGGGGTTTTGGGTTTTTTGATATTCTGAGTCGTTTTCGAGAAACCTAGGCCTGGGTGAGACTTTATGAAGACCCTGTATATAGTAATCCAAAAGGAACTCACCTCTGCTGTTATTGCCGGTACTGCCCCACCCTATGTGGTGGGCGTTGACATCTGCTCCGATAATGAACTGCAGCCCAGAATCTCGGCAGAAGTCCACCAGCTGTTCCATTCCTTGTGATGGGGGTGGGGTGGGAGCATCATATGGCAGGTACGCCGAAGCAACAACCAGCTCCTTCACAGCATTGTTGACCTTGTATTTGAGTCTAATGGTTGTCAAATCCTCGTTGGAGTGATCCAGCAGAGTGAGCGGCACAAGATCTCCCCTCATTGATTTGACAACCACACAGGTCCTTGGTCTACTGGAGTCTTGAGCATAAATTACTCTTCCTCCTGTAGCTTTTAACCCAGCAACTCTTCCTTGAACAAGCCAGGGTTCTTGAATGAGTGCCAGGTCGTAGTTGCAATCACAAAAGTGCTTGCAGAAGGCAGCGCTAGCTGCCTTGCTATGTTGCAGGTTGATCTGTAGTACCTTCAACATGGGGTTTTGCTCTGCCAATAATCTTGAAGGTTATTTTAGAGAGGCCAAGATGGGCTTTAAACCCATTGACCCTCAATGCCTTCAAGGCAGTTTCCCCCACGTTGAGGATAATAGTGGTGCCAGCTTTATCAGAGTTACTGTTAATAACACTGATGTCCTCGGTTTCAATTGTTGGGTTTTGTGTCCCCACAAGAGAAATAATTCTCTTGGTATCTTTAGCCTCCAACAATTGAGTGAGTTCCGCCGACACCCAACCAGCCATCTTTGTCACTCTGACAATCTCCTTAGAGGGACCAGCTCTAAGTGGAGCGCCAACGCACTCTTTGAGATTGCCAGAGATTTTGTTTAACAACCACTGTTTGGAAGTTTCGTTTGCACATGTGATGTGCAAGACCCCCTTCTCACCATAGTAGTTGTCAAACTTAGGCATTTCTTCTGGTTTGCTCTTGAAGATTTCCTTTGTCAGAGCGGTCTTTAGAGCCCACATCATGTCATCGGAGAGCTTGTCATCTGGATATGACTCCAAGACAACAGCCATCTTCAATTGCGTCAATGCCTGACTGTAAGAGACACCTTCAGAGATCTTGGGTTCTGGTGTGTTTTATTTCTTACTTTTTTCTGAGTGTTTCTTTCCGGTGTTAATGGAGAACTTCCTCAGACCTCGGCCTCTTAGAGGAGGGGGTCCTAAGTGCAGGAGGCATAAGTTTGCCTGCGCTACTCCTATTACCTCTCCTTCTTGGGCGAATTTCTTCACCTATTTCTCGTGCAGCCTGTATTGCCATTTTACGCCTTTGCGCTCCTGACAATTTAGGCCGCACTGTAGGTGGCTGTTTGGGGAGGTTAGCGGAACATCCACTCTTCTCCCCCTCTTTTGCAGGGTCAATAGTAGTTGATGGGTTTGTGGTGTTACCACTACCCATGGCACTATCAGATTGACTCTGCGTTTCTACTTGAGATGTTGGCTGGACATTGGTGGCTTGACTGTTGTCTTCCACTGTTTCCATTTCAACATCTGTGTTTATGTTGGAGGTTTGAAGCGCCTCCAAGTTGGTTAAGTTTGGGTTAAGATTAGTTGTCATAATCGTTCCCACGAGAAGCAAGGGATGTAGAGGTCCACCAGGGAAGAGCCCCGCTTTCCAAGGTAAGGGTAAATACTCTGAAGGTCCCCAGGTATTCAGAGGTGTATATTAGCGGTCAAGTTTACCCCCTTGACCATTCAGCCCTCGGCATATACAACCTTGGCTTAGGGGTTTTGATCACTAGCTCGGTCTGTAAGGATAAAATCAAAGGCGTATTATCTGTTCATCAGTCTCAAGATCTGACCAGTATATGAACACTTTGCGTACCAGATTGATGTTAATGGTATATGGTATAGTATATAGTATAAACTCGTACTCTGGAACTTGCTTGTTGCCAGAAATGTCGTGAGAACAGGGAATATCTCATTGTCAGAGACTGCAGAATCTCATTTCCCCTGTGACAGCAAACATATCAAACCAGGATATGCACAGAACGCAAAGTGTTCATTGTGGGATATACCGACCAACCCGGTCCTGGGCAGAACTCAGCCATTACATACTAGCCTGCAGCATGCAAGCATATGTTACCGGCCCCCGGGACTGCAACTGCAGGGCCGCTGTCAATTTAGTGCAGCACAGTTACATGCATGTTACCGCCCCCGGTACTAACGTAGGGCATACAGTAGCACTGTGACCTCTGCTGTGTACCTAGTACCGAGGGCCATGAACAGGAGTACTGTAGACGCTCGTGTTTGTGTTGTAGCTATACCAATTCCGTTAGTATGCCTCCTTCTGATGGGCGAGAAGTACACAATACTTCCATTTAGTTATTATTATTATTATTATACAATGCTTATTAGGTATAATGGACATTATGTAATAGAATAATTAATTTAACAATGAAAAAAATGGAAACAATATATACAATGAAAATGAAAAAGAATAGAAAATATATAAAAAACATAAGTCCTAACTAAAGGGCGGGGTTATTGCCTATGGCAATCTCTTCCACCCAACCCTTTAGGTGCTGGGTCAATACGAGCGCACCCCGGAAGGTATCCCTTACAAACAACTGTAACCAAATTTTGAAGGGGGCAAGGACTTCGATTGTTATAGACCTCTCTTTAAATAAATGTTCATAAAAAAAAAAATTGAATATAAATTTTCGTCGGCGCGGAGGTTCGAACCCGGGACCTTTCGCATAGTAAGCAAGTGCTTAACCACTGAGCTATTCGGGCGCTCCTATAAAATAAGGAAATAATAAAATAATTTATTCTTTCATTCCAGAGGACCACGCCAGAGGACTGAGCACCTTCACCATCATGGCAGGACTGGGCGGGTTCATGGGCTACGGGCTGGGAGGTATCGACTGGGACAACACATTCGTGGGTAAGTACACCTCACCCAGCCTGAGTGGGTCGGAAAAAGTTATCGGAAAAGACCTCAGTAGCTTGATCGATAAGGCAGCGGACTTTGAAAGTGGAGGTCGGTGGTTCAAGTCCCGGTTTCAGCGTAGATTTAGTAAAGCGGGTTTGAGTAGTTGTCACGAAGGTGATTAACACAAATATGATAACTTTTTTTTTATTTTTTAGTTAACCCAAAAGAATAGAGGGGAAATCTCCCGTCCTGACTATCGCAAATCAGACTTTTCGAACAGAAAATTCTGTTTCCCCCGAACACGTAAGCTGGTATTTCCGGCCCTACTCCAGGCTGGGTGAGGTTAATGTGGGTAGCTGGTACGATTCCCAAAAATAAACACAAAACAATCATCAAGAAATTATTAAGATGAAAAATTGTGTTTTATACAACCACAAAAAATCGGAGCAAAAATATATTATTTTTCTTTACAAAAACGAACACAATACTTCTGATTTCTAATATTGTGTTCACGATTTCACTATTTCACGTGAGAGCTGTGAATATTTCGCCCACAAATCGGGTGGAAAATTTGAGTCTGGTAAAATATAATTTTCAAGAATATAATCCGTAAACTCGCATATTTTCTCATTTTGACTAGGCTGGATGCTCATCAAATCGTCAGTAAAACAATCAAAGACATCCTCTGGATCTAGAAATGGCAGCCCAAAGAAATACTTCAGAAACTCGCTCTCTTCAGATTCTTTATCGTTATACGTATTAGCTGATCCGGAAGTCTGTATTTTTCTCCACCAACTTTGCCCTAAGTGAAATCTACATCCTCGTCTTATAACGTCAGACCAAACATCTTGAATGTCTCCATGGATAACCAACTAGAAGTCCGCAAATACTTCAGACGGATAAAACTCTTTACCAACTAATGAACTACATTGAGATTTAACATGTTGAAAAGCTTGTTTATAAATGGATTTTGTTTTCCCCGGTAGTAGTAAATACTATGGGACCGAATTAACCTATGAATAGAAAAAAAATATAAGGGACCCAATTCATATATGACCTTTTTCCTTGTGGGACCCAATACACCTATGAAATAGAATTTGGGACCCAAGCCACCTTTTCCCTTCACAATTCTGGTTGTGAATTTAAACCTTTTTGTTTTGTGCTAACAGTCTAAAACACCATTACTTAAATATCTTGTGTTCGATTCCAAGGGAGATTTTAGGGGTACACGTGAGGGCTGTGTTTGACAACAGACATTTGTACAAATGTACACCACAAATAACAATTACCAAAAAAAGAAAAAATTGAAACGATGTAAACAATAAGAAGGAGGGAAAAAAATGATAAATATATGCCCACACTTACGTCCTAACTAAAAAGCGGGGTTATTGCCTGTGGCAAACTCTTCCACCCAACCTTTAAGTCACCGTAATCACCATACTGATTGTTAATTTAAACCTTTTTGTCTTGTGCTAACAGTCTAAAACACCATTAAAGGGTTGGGTGGAAGAGATTGACAAAGGCAATAACCCCGCCTTTTAGGTAGGACATTTTAAGCTTTATTCTCTTTTTTGTTCTTGTTTCTTTGTTCAATCTATTTGTTTTTTTCTTTATAATTTCATTGTATTTTACTGTGTTTATTTTTGTCTTACCTAATAAAGCATAATATAATAATAATAATACTTAAATATCTTGTGTTGGATTCCAGGGGAGTGCTAGGGGGACACGTGCGGGCCGTGTTCACCATTACTTAAATATCTTGTGTTCTATTCCAGGGGAGATGCTAGGGGGACACGTGCGGGCCGTGTTCACCATTACTTAAATATCTTGTGTTGGATTCCAGGGGAGATGCTAGGGGGACACGTGCGGGCCGTGTTCACCATTACTTAAATATCTTGTGTTCTATTCCAGGGGAGATGCTAGGGGGACACGTGCGGGCCGTGTTCACCATTACTTAAATATCTTGTGTTCTATTCCAGGGGAGATGCTAGGGGGACACGTGCGGGCCGTGTTCACCATTACTTAAATATCTTGTGTTGGATTCCAGGGGAGATGCTAGGGGGACACGTGCGGGCCGTGTTCACCATTACTTAAATATCTTGTGTTCTATTCCAGGGGAGATGCTAGGGGGACACGTGCGGGCCGTGTTCACCATTACTTAAATATCTTGTGTTGGATTCCAGGGGAGATGCTAGGGGGACACGTGCGGGCCGTGTTCACCATTACTTAAATATCTTGTGTTCTATTCCAGGGGAGATGCTAGGGGGACACGTGCGGGCCGTGTTCACCATTACTTAAATATCTTGTGTTCTATTCCAGGGGAGATGCTAGGGGGACACGTGCGGGCCGTGTTCACCATTACTTAAATATCTTGTGTTGGATTCCAGGGGAGATGCTAGGGGACACGTGCGGGCCGTGTTCACCATTACTTAAATATCTTGTGTTGGATTCCAGGGGAGATGCTAGGGGGACACGTGCGGGCCGTGTTCACCATTACTTAAATATCTTGTGTTCTATTCCAGGGGAGATGCTAGGGGGACACGTGCGGGCCGTGTTCACCATTACTTAAATATCTTGTGTTGGATTCCAGGGGAGATGCTAGGGGGACACGTGTGGGCCGTGTTCACCATTACTTAAATATCTTGTGTTCTATTCCAGGGGAGATGCTAGGGGACACGTGCGGGCCGTGTTCACCATTACTTAAATATCTTGTGTTGGATTCCAGGGGAGATGCTAGGGGGACACGTGCGGGCCGTGTTCACCATTACTTAAATATCTTGTGTTCTATTCCAGGGGAGATGCTAGGGGGACACGTGCGGGCCGTGTTCACCATTACTTAAATATCTTGTGTTGGATTCCAGGGGAGATGCTAGGGGGACACGTGCGGGCCGTGTTCACCATTACTTAAATATCTTGTGTTCTATTCCAGGGGAGATGCTAGGGGGACACGTGCGGGCCGTGTTCACCATTACTTAAATATCTTGTGTTCTATTCCAGGGGAGATGCTAGGGGGACACGTGCGGGCCGTGTTCACCATTACTTAAATATCTTGTGTTCTATTCCAGGGGAGATGCTAGGGGGACACGTGCGGGCCGTGTTCACCATTACTTAAATATCTTGTGTTCTATTCCAGGGGAGATGCTAGGGGGACACGTGCGGGCCGTGTTCACCATTACTTAAATATCTTGTGTTCTATTCCAGGGGAGATGCTAGGGGGACACGTGCGGGCCGTGTTCACCGTGATCACCATCCTGTTCGTGCTCTGCGTGTCCGCCACCGTGACCTCCTTCAGTGAGCTGCCCCTGGACGAGATTGAGAAGGGCGTCGGCTTCTCAGATCTGGTACGCTTCTAGGGTTGGGTGGAAGAGATTGCCATAGGCAATAACCCCGCCCTTTAGTTAGGACATATGTTTTCAAATATTTTCTATTCTTTTTCATTTTTATTGTATATATTGTTTTTTCATTTTTTCACTGTTAAAATTATTATTTGTTTGTACATAATGTCCTTTTGTATCTAATAAAGAGTTGTATAATAAAAATATTTTCTTCAGTTTAACGTCGCTCTAGCCGAACTCCGTGGCTCAGTGGTTAAGAGCATTGGTTGCTGACCCGGAGGTTGCGGGTTCGAATCCCGATCGGAGCGGAAAATTCTGACCGAGATTTTTCCGTTTCCGGAGTGGCATGGATGTAAAGGTAAAGTGCCCTGAAGTAATGCCAAATCTGTGCCGGGGCACATCTAGCTTTAAAAAAAAAAAAAAACAAAAAAAAACTTCGCTCTCAAACGCATGATTATATCACGACGGGAAGTTACCCTCCCTTGTTGTAGCCAGCTTGGCTACAACTGGAGGGGTGAGTGATTGTCTCCAAGTTGGCTCGTCCTGAACCACATATTTCTATGTGCAATCAACCATCATAAGGACTTGGACTTTTCTTTATAAGCCATTCAACCCTTAGGAAATTACAATCTAGCCTGGCTTGTATAGGTTGGCTAGTCTGTTCTCTGTTTATACAGGGTGTAACAGACTAAATGTAAAATCTCTTAAGGGGTGGTAGTATAGATCATTTCCAACCATTAATGTTCTATAACACTTTTGATTTAACTCAGTGGTTCTCGAGATATTATGTTTTTGAATTATTTTTACAAGTCCCTGCCGCTCGACAAAGAATGGCATCTAACTCCGTAAATACAGCAGATGAAGCAATAGATTTAACTTTTTCCATAAGATAACAATATTTCACTATTATTTAGACTAGATTTATTCTTAAAAGTGCACACGTAATGAAAAAATTCGGCAGCAGCGGAAAAATTATCGCGAACATGAAATCCACCTGAAACTTCAGCCGCCATTTTCTCAAAATAATGCCCTCATAAAGTATTGGTTTCATTTATGTAAAAACTTGCTTGAAGTCTTATCTTTCAGAAAATATGACACACTTGATATAAAACTTTCATTTTTTATTGAAACCAAGAGAAATAAAAAAAAAGTCAGTCAGTACTACTAACTGTACCTACTAGGCTACCATCCTACTTTTACCTAGGGAACTAATTTTTTTCTTCAATTTGACAAATTATGGTTGTCATTTATTTTCCAACGGCCCAAAAGTTTGCATCAGTAGACTCTTCACTTGGAGGTCACTGGTTCGAGTCTCAAGTGTGGCAAATTAGTATGTACGTATCCATGTATGATACTTTTAGCTGTGGTGCTTCAGAAATCAATATTAATCGTAATTGTTCATTTGTTCATAAGAGGAAAGGGTCTCAATGATAAAATGGTTTGAATGAAATGAAAGATAACAATGTACCTTCATAGTTAACACCCACAGGTAAAGGTGGTACGGTAAATACTGAACATTCATAAGTTGGTACATAGAGGTACAAATTATTATGTTAGTAGGTACCGAATTTTAATAAAACACATGGAATACTAAAATATTAAGGTCAATTAGTAGTCACCGTGGCAGAGTGAGTTAGCGTGCTAGGCGTTGCACGCATGGTGACCTGGGTTCGATCCCCAGCGGGACAGGAGTTTTTTCTGCTCTGTACTTGGATGTTCGGGGTCCACTCATACCTCGTGAGGAAAACTGAGTAGTTACTTGTATGAGTAACGACCAGTTTCGGCATTACCAGAGTAAAAAGAAATTAATGTAATTCTATTAGTAAAAAGAAATTAATGTAATAGAATTACATTAATTTCTTTTTACTCTGTAATAGAATAATTCGAAAAGTAAAGGAGGCTCTTAGTAATGCTGCGCTACCCACAAAAAATGTGAAGAGGCCTTGTGCTTCACCACAAATAAAACCATACATACATACTAAAATATTAAGGTCAATTAATCACGATCGTGGTGTCACAATAGCTCAAACTCGTCTTACTAAATATTTGCCATACTTGAGACTCGAACCAGTGATCTCCAAGTTAAGAGTCCGCAGCCTTATCAATGAATCGACTGAGGCTAACTTTTTGGGCCGTTGGAAAGTAAATGACAACCATAATTTGTCAAATTGAAGAAAAAAATTAGTTCCCTAGGTAAAAGTAGGATGGTAGCCTAGTAGGTACACTTAGTAGTACTGACTGACTTTTTTTTTAGTTTCTCTTGGTTCCAATAAAAAATGAAAGTTTTATATCAAGTGTGTCATATTTTCTGAAAGATAAGACTTCAAGCAAGTTTTTACATAAATGAAACTAATACTTTATGAGGGCAGTATTTTGAGAAAATGGCGGCTGAAGTTTCAGGTGGATTTCATGTTCGCGATAAATTTTCCGCTGCTGCCGAATTTTTTCAGTACGTGTGCACTTTTTAAGAATAAATCTAGTCGAAATAATAGTGAAATATTGTTATCTTATGGAAAAAGTTAAATCTATTGCTTCATCTACTGTATTTACGGAGTTAGATGCCATTCTTTGTCGAGCGGCAGGGGACTTGTAAAAATAATTCAAAAAAATAATATCTCGAGAACCACTGAGTTAAATCAAAAGTGTTATAGAACATTAATGGTTGGAAATGATCTATACTACCACCTCTTAAGAGATTTTACATTTAGTCTGTAACACCCTGTATAGTCCTCTAGCGAGACACTGGTCTCCTCCCTGTTTAACGTCCCCCAGCCAGACTTTACCCTCCATTAACCTCAGGTTGGGCCGGAATGTCAGCATCATAAAGTCTACCTACACCTCACTGGACGTTGCTTAACTTCGGTGATCCTACGAGAACCGGTGCATTCAACTGGTCATCAACGCTGGCTAATGTTTCTATGAATACAATCCCCCAGTCGTGTGAGCTTACCAAGATATCTGAATAAACTTTCAGTTCAAAGTTAACGTAAACAGGGTTGTTTATAAATAATAATAATAATATCGCCTTATTTAGGACTTCTACTAGAAGAGTCAGCATCACAGGAGTTCAAAGTTGGTCACCCACCAATAATTCTTCTCCTAGCTAAGCATTCTTTCCACAAGAGCATCACAGAACGAACGGACTTCTACTAGAAGAGACAGCATCACAAGAGTTCAAAGTTGGTCACCCACCAATTCTTCTCCTAACTGAACGTTCCTTAACGTCAGCGATCACAAAAAAAGTGTTACAAAAATTTCTTCATTATGAAATTATGACCAACTAAAGTTTTGCAAATTTCCTCTCGAGAATTTGATTTTTCTTTCCAGAAAGAGGATTCGAACGAAGAAACTCAGATCAAGCCGGTGGATGACTCATACGGAACCCTTAAGGATGACGTGCAGGAGACCAGCTTCACACAGGTAGTGTTGTGACTGCTGCTCGTGACCCAGAGGTCGTGGGTTCGAACCCGGGTTGGGCGGAATTTTTACGGAAATTTTTGTCACATCTCAAGTAAAGAACATGATAATGAGGTTGGATTTTTCGGCTCGATTCAGGCTGGGTGAGGTTCATGTGGGTAGCTGATGTGATTTCCAGAGAGTGGAGAGTACGTCCCATAGGATCGATTTGTTTTAGTATGGACATGAACCTGCTAATTTCTATCTTGTTGGTGGAAGGGACATGATACTTCCTCTTCTCCTTAGACACCAAGACATCAGTCTGTCACATTCTCTCTATCACATCTCTATTGTCACATTCTCTTTATCTGTCACCCAAAAAGTTAAGTTTAGCTTAGGAGGTAATGCGAAATGTATATTTTCTTGATGTAAATAAATTTGCCACATTTTGAATTCAATTCTTATGCCATTGCCTCATTGAGCCAAATTGTACAGTAACATTTCATCCTAGGACGTCTCTAATCCGATATATAGAACCCTGTGATCGGTTACCAACAAGATAAATATAGTAATGAGATATAGTAAAGTTAAGGAAAACTATTTTAAGAAATAAAACTACCCCACAAAACAAGAGGACTGTATACCCTTAGTGTGGGGTAGTAGCATTAAATATGTGTTACCTATTATGTACAATTATTAATGCAAATAAATTACACATTACAAATTACTTATAAACTTGAGGGTTGTCGTGTTTGACGCTCTTCCCTTATCTTAATAATAATTGTAATCATAACACCGACCTCAATAGCTTGGTCGATACGGTTCTGAAGTAATGCCACACGGCGGTCCCAGAGCAACGTAGGGTGGAGCACGTTTTTTTATGGCTGGATGACCTTCAGTCCCCTTCTCTCAATCATCACATTCATCAACATTCTCTTCAGTCCCCACCTATCAATCATCACATTCATCAACATTCTCTTCAGTCCCCTTCTCTCAATCATCACATTCATCAACATTCTCTTCAGTCCCCACCTATCAATCATCACATTCATCAACATTCTCTTCAGTCCCCTTCTCTCAATCATCACATTCATCAACATTCTCTTCAGTCCCCACCTCTCAATCATCACATTCATCAACATTCTCTTCAGTCCCCACCTCTCAATCATCACATTCATCAACATTCTCTTCAGTCCCCTTCTCTCAATCATCACATTCATCAACATTCTCTTCAGTCCCCTTCTCTCAATCATCACATTCATCAACATTCTCTTCAGTCCCCACCTCTCAATCATCACATTCATCAACATTCTCTTCAGTCCCCACCTATCAATCATCACATTCATCAACATTCTCTTCAGTCCCCTTCTCTCAATCATCACATTCATCAACATTCTCTTCAGTCCCCACCTATCAATCATCACATTCATCAACATTCTCTTCAGTCCCCACCTATCAATCATCACATTCATCAACATTCTCTTCAGTCCCCTTCTCTCAATCATCACATTCATCAACATTCTCTTCAGTCCCCACCTATCAATCATCACATTCATCAACATTCTCTTCAGTCCCCTTCTCTCAATCATCACATTCATCAACATTCTCTTCAGTCCCCACCTCTCAATCATCACATTCATCAACATTCTCTTCAGTCCCCACCTCTCAATCATCACATTCATCAACATTCTCTTCAGTCCCCTTCTCTCAATCATCACATTCATCAACATTCTCTTCAGTCCCCACCTCTCAATCATCACTTCCTGCAGCTGCACCCTTGGCTCTAACTTCAACTTTCACTACTCTTTCTACTCTATCACCCCTAGCTGATCCTTTCTTTCCTCGCTCCTTTCTAACTCCCCACATCATCTCAGTTTGCTCATCACATTCACCAACATTCTCTTCAGTCCCCACCTCTCAATCCTCACTTAATGCACTTGCACCATTGGCTCCAACGTTAACTTTCACTACTCTTTCTACTCTATCACCCCTAGCTGATCCTTTCTTTCCTCGCTCCTCTCTTTCTTTCCACGCCAATTCAGTTACCTCATCACATTCATCAACATTCTCTTCAGTCCCCACCTCTCACTCATCACTTCTGTCAACATTCTCTTCAGCTCCAACTGCTCAATCAACACATTCAGCCTCCACCTCTCAACCATCACACTCATCAACATTCTCTTCAGTCCCCACCTCTCAACAATCACACTCATTCACACTCTCTTCAGTCCCAACCTCTCAACCATCACAACCAGTCTCATCTTCTTCAGCTCCGTTCATATCAGTAACAACCTCTCCAGTACCTACCTTGCAACCAGGCACATCCTCTTCAGTCCCCACATTAAACCCAGTTACATCATCTTCTTCAGTACTTACTACTCCAGATCCTCTTGATTATATTCGCGAGTCTTCTTTTACATCACCGGGATTCAACTTTGAGCTACTTCCCTGTTCACCTGAGGAGATAATGGACGTTATCTCTCTTTGTATGAACAAGACCTCTAGTGGAGCTGACTCTATTCCCATGACTTTAGTAAAAAAAATTGCTCCCCTCATTGCGCATCCCTTATCCCATATTTTCTCTTCGTCATTTCTGACGCACACTTTCCCTGACCTATTTAAGCTTGCTACCACTATCCCTATTCATAAAAAAGGCTCACAAATGGATATAAATAACTTCCGCCCTATATCCTTGCTGAACACTTTCTCTAAGTTACTAGAGAAAGTAGTGGCCCTGAGACTATCAGACTACTTGGAACACTTCAAACTGTTGACAGAACTACAGTTCGGTTTTAGAGGTGGTAAATCCACATCTGATGCTGTAGCTTCTTTTTTCGTCAGTTGGATTCCATCCTTTCGGGCGGCGGCCATGCTGTCGGGATCTTCTGCGACTTGTCAAAGGCATTTGATTGTGTAGACCACCAAATTCTTCTCTCCAAAATGCCCTTCTATGGAATACAACACTCTTCTCATTGGTGGTTCAAATCATATCTCTCGAACAGGTCGCAGAGGGTTAAAATCCCGACATGTGTGGATGGTGTTCGGAGGGATGTTATCTCGACGGACAAGTCTGTCATAGCAGGTGTTCCACAGGGATCCGTCTTGGGGCCGTTATTATTTTTAATTTATATCAACGACCTTATCTATTCCAACACTCATGCAAAATTCACCTTATTTGCAGATGATACAACTATACTCGTATCAGGTCCCAACTATCGGGACATTCTCCATGCCTCTTCAAATGTCATGAAAGATGTGCACACCTGGTTCCTTGCCAACAAACTCCATTTGAATTCAAGCAAGACCACTTATCTGCACTTTGGTCCTAGTTCTGTGGCAATTTCTCCTATTACATATCTAGATTCAGTTATTGAGCCCTCTAAAGAGATGAAGTTTCTTGGCCTGGTGGTGGATAGCAGACTTGAGTGGAAATCCCATCTACTATCCTTGTCTTCGAAGTTGGCCTCAGCAGTTTTTGCACTCAAATCAGTAAGACATAATGTTGACTCTCAAGCTGCATTGCTGTCCTATTTTGCATATTTTCACAGCATTATGTCTTACGCAATTATGTTTTGGGGACTTGCTGCGGGGACAAACTCCATTCTTCTACTTCAGAAGAAGGCTGTGAGAGCTGTGTTTGGGTTACCACAAACCACTTCTTGCAAACCCTATTTTCAAAAGCATAACATTCTGACGTTTTATGCACAACTTACCATAGAACTGTGCCTATTAATTCATAAATCTTCAAACACTTTGATGAAACACCAAGATGTACACAGCTATAACACCCGCGGGAAGAATAACATCATTCAAACTTCCAATAAAATTCTGAACCGCTCTTTCCTGAACGAAGGTGTAAAGCTGTACAACACTCTACCAGCCCATCTGAAGATTATGAATCAGGCACAGCTCAGAGAAACCTTAAAAGCTTCCTTGATTGAAACTGTACCATACAATATGGAAGAGTGTAAGGCTTGTCTTGCCTCGTTCTAATTCCAACTGTCTTCCATATTCTAGTCAGTACATTAATCTATTCTAGTCAATCAATTACTCTATATTCTCATCTCAACCTTTACAAGCATTAGCCAACACCACCATCACCACCATTTACCATTCTCATCATTTCCTAACATCACATTCCCTCAAATCCCAATAATCATTCACATACTATTTAGAAATAAACTGCATCATTTGAATTTCCTCTTCCTCTTCTCCCTTTAATTTATGTTAAAAATATTAGATATAAGTGTTTAGATTTAAGAACTTTGTATACATGTAAAACATATTATATACAAATAAATAAATTACAAATTACCTTCCTAAAGCCGACGATTCTATTTGGTTTATGATACCTATACAAATATGATACCTAACTTAAAAAATTATATCACAATTTGGCCTCTCTAATGTCTAATAGAACTTGTTCTTGAATTGTAAATTTCAGAACGGCGAAACCAAAGTCAACGTAAAAGACGTCGAGGGTCCAACCCCCCGAGGTTTAAACCTCCGATGCTACCCGACGTCATCCTGCCCGCGGAGGAGGTAAGGATTAGATTTATTTATTTACACATTTTTTTTTTTTACAAAACAATCAACAACATCAATCAACAAAAAAACATAAAAAAATATGTACAAAATAAATAAAGAACATTATTAATTTTTATTTACAATTGTTTTGTAATCCGGCGCGAAGCTAATTAATGCCTTAGGCAATCTCTGTAAATCGATGTTTATTTCTCTGTATATTTTTGTATATTGATGCAATGTTTTTGTGATATTATCTCATAAAAATGTCTTAACAATCATCAGAATAAGAAGACCTTTCATTTAACCCAGATGGGGCTGACGTCCTTCCAGAAGGACGTCCTTCTGGAAGGACGTCAGCCCCATCTGGTGAAAGTTACTACATTGTGGATTTTTCTAATTAACTCAGCTTGTTGAGGTTAGTTGGCGACACCTTAAGCTCTTTGTTTTGAGTCCGAGTGATAAGTTGACAGCACTTATTTTGATTCAGGACTCAATTTATATCACTCCAAAAAAATAAAACAAAAAATTTCACCGCGTTATCTGGGTTAATACCGCATTCAACGGGTTAAAATATAGGTATGAATCTATTCTGCTGAGGGGCGCACTAACTCTTGACTCTTTATATTACGGGCTCTTTATATTCGGCACCAGTACATCATCATCTGCTAAAGGCAACGCCTTGTCGTGATAGCCACTCTGTCCTGTTCATGGCAATGGACTTCAATCATTGTGACTATCTAAGGGGGTTAGGGAATCCTTTTTTATCTTTAATACACTGGTTTCCCTGTTGCCGGTGTATCCTCAAGCCGTTGACCAATTCTTGGTTCATCCGCCTTTTCAAGGCAGTTTCCCACCTTGAGGACAAGAGATTGCCCTACCCTACGCAGCTCATCCGCCCCGAAGGCTGTTGGCATTGTAGGGGGCCTCCTTATCCCGGGAGACGCACCAGTACATCGTGTCCATATTCCAGCTGCCCTACTCCCTGCGCATCCTGTGCGCTACCAATCTGTTCTGCTATGGGGCGCATGGAATATTCCACTCTACTAATACCTGACCCTTTAATTCCAGGCGCCGCCTAGTCTGCGCCAGTACATCGTGTCCATATTACAGCTCCCCTACTCCTTGCGCATGCGCTACCAATCTCTTCTGCTATGCGGCGCATGGAATATTCCACTCTACTAATGCTTAACTCTTTAATTCCAGGCGCCGCCTAGTCTGCGCCAGTACATCGTGTCCATATTCCAGCTGCCCTACTCCCTGTGCATGCGCATCCTGTGCCCTACTCCAATCTGTTATGCTATGAGGCGCATGGAATATTCCACTCTACTAATACCTGACTCTTTAATTCCAGGCGCCGCCTAGTCTGCGCCAGTACATCGTGTCCATATTCCAGCTGCCCTACTCCTTGCGCATCCTGTGCGCTACCAATCTGTTCTGCTGGATGGCGCACGTCTGCTATTCCCTCTACTTCACGGACTTTGTCGGCGAGAGTGTGTTCGGCGGTGATCCTATGGTGAGAGTTTCAGTTTTCATTTATAAAAAAGAAGAAAAATTAAAAAAAAAAAAAAAAAAAAAAAAAAAATAGGTTTAGTAGACGAGATCTAGCATGTCATAATATGAATGCGCAGTGTACGATCTAGCATGTCTCATGGATGCGCAGTGTACGATTTTATGAACATGCGGCTTGTAAAAGTGGTGTGCTCAATTTTGGTTGCACAAACACAACGGAACTCTGAGCCTAGACACTAGAGTAGTGCTGGTATTACCGCCACTATCATAGAGCCACCGCACATTTCCCCTCTTTGGTATTCTTACTCGGCGCCAAAGGGGAGGTTCATATGACATGGTACATCTACTATACCTGCCAATATGCTGCGCTAAAAAAATTGTGTTATTATCTTTGAGGCTAGCAAGTTTGGTACCATAATCTCTTTAAGAGCTCCAAGCGAGTCGGAATACAATTAATTAGGGTTGAATTATTTACCAGAGGTAAATTTAAGATAAGCCACACCCTCCCTAGGAGACGGAGATTCAACCAATCACAATGCATCATAGCCAAACTTGTGGGATATTCTTGAGGAATTATCTGAAATTTTTTATATAATAATAATAAATCATTTGTTTTATTTTTCATATTATTTTTGGTTTACAGAGGACCCATCCTTAGCCATTTTTATTTGGCTTCTAAGAATTTATTCCTGTTTTATTACTTGGACCTTAGAGTTAAGAGGACTTTTCTTCTCGCCCCTCCCCAGGCACCACCCGAGTCAGAGTCACACGCGCTGTACGAAGAAGGGGTCAGGTTTGGGTGCTGGGGCATGTCCATGTACTCCTTATCCTGTGCCTGCTACTCTGCTGTCATAGAGAAGCTTATCAAGAGGTTCAGGTAAGTTATCGGCCATGCCTCTGTTAGGTGTATCCTTGCTACTCCGCTGTCATAGAGAAGCTTATCAAGAGGTTCAGGTAAGTTATCGGCCATGCCTCTGTTAGGTGTATCCTTGCTACTCCGCTGTCATAGAGAAGCTTATCAAGAGGTTCAGGTAAGTTATCCTGTGCCTGCTATTCCGCTGTCATAGAGAAGCTTATCAGAGGTTCAGGTAAGTTATCGGCCATGCCTCTGTTAGGTTTATCCCTGCTACTCCGCTGTCATAGAGAAGCTTATCAAGAGGTTCAGGTAAGTTATCAGCCATGTCTCTGTTAGGTTAATCCTTGCTACTCCGCTGTCATAGAGAAGCTTATCAAGAGGTTCAGGTAAGTTATCCTGTGCCTGCTATTCCGCTGTCATAGAGAAGCTTATCAGAGGTTCAGGTAAGTTATCGGCCATGCCTCTGTTGGGTTTATCCTTGCTACTCCGCTGTCATAGAGAAGCTTATCAAGAGGTTCAGGTAAGTTATCGGCCATGCCTCTGTAAGGTTTATCCTGTGCCTGCTACTCCGCTGTCATAGAGAAGCTTATCAAGAGGTTCAGGTAAGTTATCGGCCATGACTCTGTAAGGTTTATCCTGTGCTTGCTACTCCGCTGTCATAGAGAAGCTTATCAAGAGGTTCAGGTAAGTTATCAGCCATGTCTCTGTTAGGTTAATCCTTGCTACTCCGCTGTCATAGAGAAGCTTATCAAGAGGTTCAGGTAAGTTATCGGCCATGCCTCTGTTAGGTTTATCCTTGCTACTCCGCTGTCATAGAGAAGCTTATCAAGAGGTTCAGGTAAGTTATCGGCCATGCCTCTGTTAGGTTTATCCTGTGCCTGCTACTCCGCTGTCATAGAGAAGCTTATCAAGAGGTTCAGGTAAGTTATCGGCCATGCCTCTGCTAGTTTTATCCTGTGCTTGCTACTCCGCTGTCATAGAGAAGCTTATCAAGAGGTTCAGGTAAGTTATCGGCCATGACTCTGTTAGGTTTATCCTTGCTGCTTCGCTGTCATAGAGAAACTTATCAAGAGGTTCAGGTAAGTTATCGGCCATGCCTCTGTTGGGTTTATCCTTGCTACTCCGCTGTCATAGAGAAGCTTATCAAGAGGTTCAGGTAAGTTATCGGCCATGACTCTGTAAGGTTTATCCTGTGCCTGCTACTCCGCTGTCATAGAGAAGCTTATCAAGAGGTTCAAGTAAGTTATCGGCCATGCCTCTGTTAGGTTTATCCTGTGCCTGCTACTCCGCTGTCATAGAGAAGCTTATCAAGAGGTTCAGGTAAGTTATCGGCCATGCCTCTGCTAGGTTTATCCTGTGCCTGCTACTCCGCTGTCATAGAGAAACTTATCAAGAGGTTCAGGTAAGTTATCCTGTGCCTGCTATTCCGCTGTCATAGAGAAGCTTATCAAGAGGTTCAGGTAAGTTATCGGCCATGCCTCTGTTAGGTTTATCCTTGCTACTCCGCTGTCATAGAGAAGCTTATCAAGAGGTTCAGGTAAGTTATCGGCCATGCCTCTGTTAGGTTTATCCTTGCTACTCCGCTGTCATAGAGAAGCTTATCAAGAGGTTCAGGTAAGTTATCGGCCATGCCTCTGTTAGGTTTATCCTTGCTACTCCGCTGTCATAGAGAAGCTTATCAAGAGGTTCAGGTAAGTTATCAGCCATGTCTCTGTTAGGTTAATCCTTGCTACTCCGCTGTCATAGAGAAGCTTATCAAGAGGTTCAGGTAAGTTATCCTGTGCCTGCTATTCCGCTGTCATAGAGAAGCTTATCAAGAGGTTCAGGTAAGTTATCAGCCATGTCTCTGTTAGGTTAATCCTTGCTACTCCGCTGTCATAGAGAAGCTTATCAAGAGGTTCAGGTAAGTTATCCTGTGCCTGCTATTCCGCTGTCATAGAGAAGCTTATCAGAGGTTCAGGTAAGTTATCGGCCATGCCTCTGTTGGGTTTATCCTTGCTACTCCGCTGTCATAGAGAAGCTTATCAAGAGGTTCAGGTAAGTTATCGGCCATGCCTCTGTTAGGTTTATCCTTGCTACTCCGCTGTCATAGAGAAGCTTATCAAGAGGTTCAGGTAAGTTATCGGCCATGCCTCTGTTAGGTTTATCCTTGCTACTCCGCTGTCATAGAGAAGCTTATCAAGAGGTTCAGGTAAGTTATCGGCCATGCCTCTGTTAGGTTTATCCTTGCTACTCCGCTGTCATAGAGAAGCTTATCAAGAGGTTCAGGTAAGTTATCGGCCATGCCTCTGTTAGGTTTATCCTTGCTACTCCGCTGTCATAGAGAAGCTTATCAAGAGGTTCAGGTAAGTTATCGGCCATGCCTCTGTTAGGTTTATCCTTGCTACTCCACTGTCATAGAGAAGCTTATCAAGAGGTTCAGGTAACTTATCGGCCATATCGGTAAGCCGTCGTAGCCGATAACACTACCTTTACCAATAGGGCATGACGAGGCGAGTTTGCATTACATAATGCTACGCACATTGCCTATCCATATTTCTACGGCGTTAATAGAAAAAGACTCAACTTATTTGTCGGATACAGTCCTTTATGGGAGATATTGTTAACTCTGAGATTTGAAGAGTCCCCCTCAAAGGTCCTAACTTTTTGTTGTTGTTGTTGTTGTAATTTTATTATTCTACTAGCTGAAACCCGGCAGTTTGACGCCGTTGGGGTTTTTGTTTGTGGCTGGTATCTTATCTGAAATTTTTGATTTGAACTTATTTGTGTTATTATATCACAATTTTAGTGGGTAGCGCAGAATTATAGGACTTTTCTGTATCTTTAATATCCCAATATCTAATTTTTACCTATAATCCCACCTCTGGTCGCTGCTCACATTAAATCAGCTATTAAATTTTCCTCACGAGGCATGAGTGGACCCCGGACACCCAAGAAAAGAGCAGAAAAAATCCTGCCCCGCCGGGGATCGAACCCAGGTCACCGTGCGTGCAATGCCTAGCGCGTTAACTCACTCGGCCACGGTGACTGCGAGTATAACTTGTCATGCCCCGGCTGGATTTCAAACCTGCGACCTCTGGATAACCAGTCAGACGCCTTGACCACGGAGCTACCGGGACAGATTTATGGTCGTTATCTAGTCACGGCATGTCATGATTCATGCAGACGCACGTTGGATATTGACATTAATATATACAAAGGGTTGGGTGGAAGAGATTACCATAGGTAATATCCCCGCCCTTTAGTAAGGACATACGTTTTTATATATTTTCTAATCTTTTTCATTTTTATAATTATTTGTAAGTACCTACATAATGTCCATTATAATTATATATCTAATAAAACGTTGTATAATAATAATATTCTTTCTGCATTTCAGAGCCAAGAAAGTGTATGTAGGGGGTCTCCTGTTCTACTCCAGCGGGATGATGCTGATGGCACTTACCAAAAGTAAGTTCGGGGTCATTCTCTTCTCCTGGACGGCGGGGGTCATGTACTCTACCCTCTTCACCATGCCTTACCTGATAGTGGCCCACTACCACGCCTGCAATGTGGTGAGTTCACATTTTGATATAACAGCAATGCAATGTCGTATAAAGGATCCACCAATGATGATGAAGCATTTTGAAATGTCTATATATTATATATTATTTATTTTTTAATGAACATTTATTTAAAGATAGGTCTATAACAATCGAAGTCCTTGCTCCTGTCTATATTCACAACTAAAGTCTCAAAATGATTTGTTTTGTTTCGTAATACTTACCATTTCACGTTTTGTAGATCATTCACGTAAAAACAAAGGATAGGACAGTTAATAATAATAATAAAATAATATCGTAGAAAATTCGGATAAACATAACTTCAGGATAATCTTAGTTTAATATGCCTTTCATTTCAAACTCTTTCTTTCTTCTTTTCGATACTTGTTCTGGTAGGTAACTCATACAATTCTATGTCAAGTCCATGGGCCAAAAAAAATATAATAATATTTTACCGACCTCAGTAGCTCGATAGAAAAGGCGGCGGCCTCATAATCGGAGGTCGGTGGTTCGAGTCCCAAGTTCAGCGTGGATTTAGTAAAGCAAGTTTCAGTAGTTGTGATATCACGAAAGTGATCAACACAAATATGATAACTTTATTTCATCGTTCTTATTTCTAATCAGCCTTTTCAGTTTTATTTAAATTCTATCTAGTTTCAGTACATTGTAATATCACATAGTGAATAACACAGATATGATAACTTCAATATAATAATAATATCACTTTATTTATACTGCCCGATTGTGACTATTAAAGTCCCATTACACCAGCAGTAAGTCCAAGACATAATTATTATGTGGTAAAAATCCCAAATGGGAGAATAAGTTATCATGTCCCGGCTGGGTTTCGAACCCAGGAACTCTGTAATCTTTGGATTCACAGAGGGCTCTGCCTTTACCACTGAGCTACCGGGACAGAGTTAATATATTAATAATACTCTTTAGTGGAAGGTTGCCACCAGGCGAGGTTAATGCTTTTCTACCACCTAACCCTCAGAGTCTTATTATTATGTCGCACACCTAGTGCAAAAGGTATGTAACTCAAAAAAATCGATTGGGAAAGAAAATTCTCAAAAATCCTAAAAATAATAATAATAAACGATTTTAATCGCTTACTGAAAAATCGTCTTTTTTTGAGTTAAATACCTTTTGCACTAGGTGTGCGATGTGGTCACAAACTCAAATGAATGAGGAAAAATTCATGCACTGGTGTGGGATTCGAACCACCGGATCCCTACGCTACCTGGATTAATTACCAGAGTATCGCGTTAACCACTTGACTACCGGGACAGAGCTAATAATTATCTGATAACTGTTTGACTTTCAGTTCGATCTGTCTCCGGCAGGGGACCCCGCCCCGTCCCTATCCTAGTAGTCACCATGGCAGAGTGAGTTAGCGCGCTAGGCATTGCACACACGGTGACCTGGGTTCGATCCCCGGCGGGGCTGGAATTTTTCTGCTCTGTACTTGGATGTTCGGGGTCCACACATACCTCGTGAGGAAAAATGAGTAGTTACTTGTATGAGTAACGACCAGTGGCGGCATTACCAGAGTAAAAAGAAATTAATGTAATGGAATAATTCGAAATGTGAAGGAGGCTCTTAGTAATGCTGCGCTACCCACAAAAATTGTGAAGAGGCCTTGTGCTTCACCACAAATAAAATAAAATAATACATACATACTGTTTGACTTTCAGTTCGAGTTGTCCCCGGCAGGCGACCCCATCCCATGCAGTCAGGTGCGGGGCCTGGGCACAGATCTGGCCATAGTTCAGGCCATGGTGTTCCTGGCCCAGTTCGGCCTCTCCTTGGGCCTCGGCACCATCATCTCCCTGGCGGGCACCACCACGGTGGTGGTGGGCGTGGCCTCGAGTCTCGCCTTCTGTGGCGCTCTGACGGCCCGCCATGTCCTGTACCTGGACCTTTGAACCCCTCAAGGTCCTCAGATGAAAATCCGTTCTGGTGGGCTGCTAACTTAATGCATCTTCCTCAGAGAGGATGTGTGATTTTTTTTTATTTAATACAACATCAACAGCTGCCAGCTTTTTAGGGCTAGACAAGCAATTACCCCAAGGTCCTCAGAGAGGATGTGTGAATTTTTTATTATTTTTTTTAAATACAACATCAACACTTGCCAGCTTTTTAGGGCTAGACAAGCAATTACCAAATTTATGACATAATAAAAATATTTATTATGTCATAGACCCTGTGTGCTGAAACTGTTATGACCATTGACACAAACTTCGAATTGTTACATCGTCGATGGCGTGTTGAATGCATCGGTTCTCGTAGGATCACCGAAGTTAAGCAACGTTTATAATAATAATAACAATATCGTTTTGTTTATACTGCCCGATTAGGACTATTAGAGTCCCATTATTCCAGCAGTAAGCCCAAGACATATTATTATGTGGTAAAAATCCCAATTGGGAGGATAATATGTCATGTCCCAGCTGGGTTTCGAACCTATGACCTCTGGAGTCTTTGGATTCACAGAGTGCTGCCTTTACCAATGAGCTACCGGGACAGAATTTTTTTTATTATGTCATAACCCCTGTGTGCTGAAACTGTTATGACCATTGACACAAACTTATAATAGTTACATCCGTGTTGAATGCACTGGTTCTCGTAGGATCACCTAAGTTAAGCAACGTTTAGTGAGGTGAAGACTTGATGCTGACTTTCCGGCCCATCCCAGACTGGAGGGGGCTTTAATTTGGGTAGCAGGTTTGTGAGTCTCCCGCGAATGGTGGGTAACACCCCCGTCGTGATGTGACCATGCAGTTAAAAGCGCATTAAAACTAAATTAAAGGATATCGGACGTATTGTATTGTATTTGTTTTTGTAAAATGATTTTTTTTCCGCTCTGTTTCCGGTTTTCTAACAGGAGATTCAATAAATTTCGGAAGTTTATCTCCGTGTTCTTAACCTATCCGTATCCGTCTAACGGTACTCGCAGACTGCATGGGCCCATGACCTCCAGAAAACCGAATTCCCATTAATTTGAGCAAGGCATTTTGGTATTATTGGGCATCTGCTCAATACAGATTTGTTCTTTCATAAAATCAATGTATGCTCTTTGGTTTTGTACACTACCATTACAGTTACACCCTGTATGTACCTACACATTCCTAGTCACAGGTACTTGACGATGTCCGTTAATTGTTACTCCCTAGTTACTTAATTAATTGTTCTCTAATTGTTTTTTCCTCTCTTGCTGTTCTAGACAATAAAAAAGAAAACACTGTACATAAAAGCAATGGACAACAGTTTGTTCCTTGAGTTTTGCCTACTTTATTATTACCAAATTTGTCTATCATATTATTCCTAATGCTAAACAAAATTCAGGTACCTCCATGATAGATTAAGCCTTAAGGTATCTCTTCATTGACAAATGACTTATTCTGATTGTGGTAATACAGTTGAAAACATGTCGAAGGTTTTGGAAATATCAATATATTATTTTGTATAAAAAAAAAGGTTTACAATAATAAATAGAAGCGAAATCTTGCAAAGATCTCAAGGTTGATTTTAATAGTGCAAGAGACTGCTCCACCTCATAATATACATAATTCACTGCGATGTTATAACAGTTTAACACAAAGCCTTCTCTGCCACTTGACCCCTAAGCATAACTTCTTCTATAAATGTATTCGTCAAGATAAGAGTGTAATCAGCGCAATGTGTTGCTAAAATAAGTAGTAAATTACATCCGTGTGATATATTACATCACAATTATGATAATATGATGGATTAGGTATCATATTATGATTGATCATAATATGTCTATGATGGTCAAGATGTATTATGTATGAGAAAAAGGTAATTATTGGTATTCCACAACGTACCCGGATTTACCAGATTACCTAACTTTTTCTTTCTTTGGTTTAATGCAGGTCTGAAAAATCTCCATCAATCTTAGTCTGAAAAATCTCCGTTCTTTTCCTTCAGCTGTATTGTCAGATCCGTAACCTGCAATTCAAAGGTTCACATGGTTAGGTGACAGGTAAGAAGGTCGCTGGAATCGGACTTTCAACCAATCTCAGCACACCATTAGTCAGTTTCAGAAACCACTCTCCACTCTTAAAATCTCCGTTTCAACCGTCACACAACGCACTCTGATTGGGTAATTTGAACGCACTCTGATTGGTTATTGCATTCAAATTACCCAATCAGAATGCGTTGTGTGAGAGTTGAAAGGGATATTCGGAGATTATGACAGTAGAGAGTGTTTCTGGAACGGACTACATATATTGGATTAGGCCCTGTCCATTTGGGACAGTACTGCCCTATCCTCGATGTAATCTTATTTTATAATTGGACCCTTCGGCCTGAATTAATGAACGCTGCTGTGGTGGACACTATGACTAAGTAAGTTGTTGTTTTTGTTGTACCGGCAGGAGAGACGCCGTGTTGTCTTGGTGTTCTCCAACCAGATCAGTAAATAATATTTTCAGTGTAAGTTTATCTCTCTTAGACATTTCTGAGAGTTGTAACACACAGCTATTCCCAACTTCCCAGATCGTCCTAGCCCACAGTGTTATTTTTGTGATTTCATGCCAACCAACCATCGCGTATCGTGAAGACTTTTTTCTAATTTATCTATTTCAAGCATGTCAAAACTTTTTAGAAATCGGTTAGATAGCTAGGCTGGTTAAGGGTTTGTTCCTGTTACTTGCCTCGTGCGACAGGGGGGAAAATAGAGTTATAGTGTCTAATTATGTGATTGGCTTTTACCATCGCAATCAGTATAAACAGAAAAGTGAGAAGTTGTATTCGATATACATTGTAACATTGTACATGAATATCAGCACACACCTGGACAGATGTTTCGAGCTTATTTGCTCTCATCAGCAGGTAATAGTTCTAATTATCCATGTCATCAACTAACCTATCTATTTTAATTTGTATAGACAGAAAAGTGAGAAGTTGTGCTTAACAAAAGTATAGAAACAGTCTTCCCCTTATTGGTATTGGTATAAGTAGGGCTGTCGGCTACTAAAGCTCTTTGTCACTGCGATATTAAATAGATCTTTTGTGACATGTCCCTGTAACTCTAAAAGAGATCAAAGCTATTAGTATAGCTTAATATTCTTTTAAGACTGATTTCGGTAACTTCTTTAGGAGGGTTAGGAGGGTAACATTTACGTCGTGATATGACCATGCAGTTGAAAGCGATGTTAATCCCAAAAGCAACCGTCATCTCTTACCATATCTATCAGGATTTCCTCCTTCAATCTGAGCATGTTGATTTCTTCTTGGGCAACCAGGAGTTTCTCTCGCAGATCCATCGTGCTTTCGAAACCATCACTCGGTTTGCCTCCATCTGAAATCCAACAAGTGCCAAAAGCCACAGTCATCAACTCGCTGAATACAACTGGTCTTCATTTCAAAAAGCAGTATCACTCTTGAAATCCTCGAATCGCCCTTTCAACAGTCCAATTTCGTTGAAATAATGCAATCAGAGATCAGAGATAGTGCGTTTGAAAGGGAGACTTGCGGATTTTAAGAGTGCTTTTTGCAATGGAGATCTTGAGATTTTTGAGAACATGCTTTTTTCCAATGATCACTGTGTTCGCTTGCTGTTAGATTCATGAAGTTCGTCTATTCGAATCCTATTCACAACACATCGCCACTTTGTTTCACCAGACTTTAAACTCACTGCTTTTAAATACTTATAACTATCATAAATTAAAAGCTCTTTTCCACGTTCACTAGTCACAAATTTAAATTTAATTGATGCCATGACCACCTGGTTTGAACTTCAAAATATTACTGTCCGTAATCACAGTTTTACATAATTAACACCTTTATATGAGTTATGAGGTGGAACTGACATAGTCAGATATTATACCTGCACACACAATATCGGTGGAATAGAGCATCCTGTCCATGGGTACCCAAATATTTCATCGGCGGAATCGAACACCGGAAACAGAAAAAAATCTAAAACTCGGGGGAATTGAATGCTGTCCGTACCATCACAAGAACATCGATCCTGGGATGTCTGGAGGTAAGAGAACCGAAAATTCAGTACTGTGAAGGATTAGCAAAGAATACCATCTTTCTGTTGCTGGTGCAGGTTCTGTTTAACGTCTCCCAGGGAGACGATCCCTAGATGAATATTAGAAGAGTTTAATTTATTCGATCGCCAGAGGGGCAGAATTTTTTCTGTTCTGTACTGGAATGTTTGGGGTCCCCTCATACCTCGTGAGGAAAAATGAGTTGCTACTTTAATGTGAGCAGCGGCCTGTGGCGGAATTATAGGCTATTCAAACTCGGTTTACTAAATCTACGCTGAAACCGGGACTTGAACCACCGTACTCCAGGTTACAAGTCCGCCGCCTTATCAATCAAGCTACAGAGGTCGGTGGCAAAATAATGTATTGAGATACTGAAGATACTGAAAAGTCCTATAGTTTTCCGCAACCCACTAAAATTGTGATATAATAACAAAAAGAAATACATTTATTTTACTCACCTGTACTCCAACGGCCATTATGGAAGTACACCTTGCAGCTGCCCAGATCCGCACACACAGGATCCCCGGGGCTGGATCTGACGATCCCTGCTTGTGGAGTCGGGTCCTTGCCTGAGAGGATCTTCCGGCCTGGAATCGACTTGGGGATAAACTTGTTGGAAAACAAGGGCATTTGATGAACAGAAAATGGAAATCCGAACACGATAAATAATGGTAAACAAATTATTCAAAAATATTGAAATTTTAGAAGATATTCAATTAAAAGAATCTATTGAAAATAGTGAAAATATGCCAATTTAATTGAAAGGATTTACACAATTTTATTTTTAAGAAATGCACTAGTTATATCACATCTGGAAAATTCGAGTTTCATCTTAATTTTGTTAGAAGTTCAAAAAGTTTGAAACAAAATTAATTGAAATTTTAAAAGATATTCAATAAATTATGCTATTGAAAATATGCCAATTTAATTGAAAGATATATTTATTAAAGTATTTACAAAGTTTATATCAAATAAACCAGTTAAAACAAATCTGTGATATAGGTGTTTCGTTTTATTATAGTAAGAAGTTCTAAAAGTTTGTTCACATTAGCAAATTAGAAAACGTTCTACTAAATAGGTAGCAGATAAATAACTTTGTCTTCCACTCTGTGTTTGTTTACATGTTATACGTCTTGTTGCCATGGTTACAATATCAACAGAGAAAACAAAAACTCGGGTACACCAGTAACGAAAGGGGCGAAGTCAGAGGGGACGAATATTACTTTGAAGCAATATTGGTTCATGAAACAGTTAAAAATATCATTTTTTGGGGTTTAACGTCGCTTTCAACTGCATGGTCATATCACGACGGGGATTTTATCCTTCATTCGCAGGAAACTCACAAACCTGCTACCCACATTAACCTCACCCAGCCTGGATGGGCCCGTGAATAGCCAGCATCAAGAGGGTTCGAATTTGAAGTCACCCATCCAAGTCCTAACCTCGGTAGACGTTGTTCAACTTCAGCGACAGAACGAGAACTGGTGTATCTGTATTCAACGTGTCATCAAAAAAATTGAATGTGTTTTTTTTTGCGTACTAAATTGTCGTGTCTCCGAGTTGAGTGTCTTTCCCAGAGTCGATTCTACGGTCAGCTGATTGAGAGGCACAAGAACGGGACCGCCGACAGTCGACACATTAGTGAGATAGATCTGATAGATATAGAGTGCGTATAGGTGTGTGAGAGAGATAAAAGAGAGTGACAAAGCGAAGGAGAGAGAGTGTGTGTGAGAGAGTGGAAGAGTCAAGAGAGAGAGAGAGAGTGGGGAGAGAGAGAGAGTGTTTGGAGAGAGAAAGTGTGAGAGAGATAAAAGAGAGTGACAATGTTAAGGAGAGAGAGTGTGTGAGAGAGAGTGGAAGAGGGAGAGAGAGAGAGAGAGAGGTAGAGTGGAAGAGAGAGAGTGTGGAGAGAGAGAGTGGGGAGAGAGAGAGTGTGTGTGAGAGAGAGGGAGAGTGAGTGTGTGTGTGTGTGTGTGAGAGAGATAGAGAGAGTGTGTGTGTGTGTGTGTGTGAGAGAGAGGGAGAGAGATAGTCTGTGTGTGTGTGTGAGAGAGAGAGAGAGAGGGAGAGTGAGTGTGTGTGAGAGAGTGAGTGTGAGAGTTTGGAGAAAGAGAGGGAGAGATAGATAAAAGAGAGTGACAAAGCGAAGGAGGGAGAGAGAGAGAGTGGAGAGTGTGTCTGTGTGTGTGTGTGTGTGAGAGAGAGAGAGAGAGAACGATAAAGAGTAAGAAAATAATTAATTACTAACACATGGCAATTGTCTGAACATAAAATTTGCTAATTTGTTACAGTTTGTTACAATATTAACTAACGCATGACATTGTGCTGATGTGCTAGATTCTGCTAGAAGTTTTACACATGGGAAGTGGCGTGGAATCGTACATTCTGTTAAAATTTTCATTGATCATATGTTGTTTAAAAAGTGTTGGATTCTAGCTCATCCAAGGTGTGGCATCACTTTTATAACTATCTGTCATTCATCAATCTATTTCCACTTATTTATTTGTTTATACAAAACAATCAACGGAGATGTCAGATGTGAACTTAGTTTTGAATGCAAATATGTAGATATTGTAGATACAATTTATTTATTAGGTTATATACAATTTATTTATCATTAATCAAAATACACAAAGACACGAGAGAACCATTTTCACTTCTTTTCAACAAGTTCAAGTTTATCTTTCAGGGGAAAACTTGAACCTCACCCAGCCTGGGTTGGGTCGGATTGACAGAATCACGAAGTCTTTACCTCGCTGGACGTTACTTAACTTCGGTGATCTTTCGAAGCCATGCGCTCTTTTTACATACCTATGTGTATATTTAAAATACTTACCTATATACTCTCCTGTTCTTTTATTCCTATGTACTTTTCCGCAATAATAGCTCTATTGCATTTATGATTTATACATAAGTATATACTACCCATAGTAAACACGGTATTTTTGTAAGGTTGCGTATAGGTGCTACGAGTATTATCGCAAGTATTAACCCTAATTGCTAACCCTACATAACGAGTAACTATACTTGGTGGTTGCATTCTGTAAAGCATCAGTACCAGCTTCAGAGTTTGAGCTGCAGACTCGTACCTCGGAGGTCGCTGGTTCGAACCAGCTATAATAATAATTATAATAATAATAACCGTGTTTCAAACACTGAAACACGGTTGTTATTATTATTATTATTACGTGTCCAAATTGAATACCTTTATTTACAAGTAAATAACATTAACAACACAAATAAGATAACATTGAATAGATGTGTAAAAGAAGTAGAACAAAAAGTAAGAAAAATGGAATAGGTTGATGAAATAAAGTTATTTCCAAGTTTATGGATTAAATTTTGTTTTCCCAGTGTTGAGCAACCGCAATGGCTTTACTGTTGGCTGTGACTAGGTCTTCAATGGTACAGCTTTCAGGTAAGTTAGGGCATATCAAGAGGTAATCTTCATTGAAACACGGTAAAATTTAGTAAGGCCAGAATAAATTACCAAGCTGGGATTTGAACTCAAGACACCTGCGTGTAAGACGAGGTCTAGACGTTAGTCCTGTCCGTCCATATAATCCTTCCACCACAGGGAGATAGTTAGCTGTATCTCCCGGCGTTGCTTCTACTGGATTGAGAGTATTTTTTAAGTCCTACTTGGGCAGCTTAAAACAGTGGCTGAATTGTAGAGATTTTTCAGTCATACGGCCAAATTGTAATTTAGGATTATTAGTATTAAATTCCTTATTAGATATAAAAAGATATAATGTATGTACAGTAAAAAAAAGTTATCATATTTGTGTGAATCACTTTCGTGATATCACACCTACTCAAACTAGATTTACTGAATCTACGCTGAAAACGGGACTTGAACCACCGAACTCCATGTTTCAAATCCGCTGCCTTATCGATCAAGCTACTAAGGTCGGGATAAATGTACAGTAAAGTAAAGTACAAACTATTATTATAATAGTAAAATTAAAAGATGAAAACAATATAAAAAAAATCCTCCCCCGCTGGGAATCGAACCCAGGTCACCATGTGTGCAATGCCTAGCGCGCTAACTCACTCTGCCACAGTGACTACTACGCAAAAACGCTTGCATACGAGTCTGCAACCATTGGGACATTTTCATCTTTACTATTCAAGGTCTAAAACTTAACTGACCAAATTTCGTATTGTGCGCATGACACATAATTTTTCTCTTCTCTCTTTTTATAATTTAAAATTTCGTTACATTATTTCGTTACATAATTTCGTCACATAATTTTGGTTATGTGCCAGAGCAAAGACATGAAAATGTCAAAAAGGAAAAAAATAGATAAATACAGGGTGTCCCACCAAAGTTGGATACCTCAAACTACTCGGGGAGAGTCGTGTGATGTTTACATTAGATTTTTCATAATTATACATAATGTCAAGTAAATTTGCAAAAAAAAAAAAAAAAATTAAAAATTATAATAAATAAAACAAAATACCTAAATCTGGAGAACTATTTCCAAGCTCCTGGCCCTGATTTTTAATTGAATCAAATACCTACCTCATTGAACATTGCATTAGTTACCAAGGATGGGAGATGTGAGCTATTAAGAATGATTTACAGCACCCACGTTATACAGGGTGATCCAATATTTCTAATTGTCCTTGTCTAATTCCAATAATTCAATTAAATCATTGGTTAAGCACTCGCTTGCCATGCGGAAGGTCCCGGGTTCGATCCCCGCGCCCGACAAAAAAATATTCATAATTTGGTTACAGTTGTTTGTAAGGGACACCTTCCGGTGCGGTTGTGTTGACCCAGCACCTAAATGAGAAGATTTTTGTCACTTCTCGCCCATCAGAGGGGAGGCATACTACGAGATAGGTAAGCTACAGCACAGACCACAAGCGTCTACAGTAGCTCCTGTTTCATGGCTATGAAATAAAAAAATCTGTGAAACACTCATCTTAAAAAATAAATAATTGAAAATTGAAAAATTGAAAGTGTCCACTCTATAATAATAAAAAATTCCTGCCCCGCTGGGAATTGAACCCAGGTCACCATGCGTACAATGCTTAGCGCGCTAACTCACTCTGCCACGGTGACTACTGATATAATCATGCAGTTGAAAGCGATGTTAAATTTTTGTTTAAAAAACGCTTGCATACGAGTCTGCAACCATTGGGACATTTTCATCTTTACTATTCAAGGTCTAAAACTTAACTGACCAAATTTCGTATTGTGCGCATGACACATACTTTTTCTCTTCTCTCTTTTTATAATTTAATATTTCGTTACATAATTTCGTTACATAATTTCGTTACATAATTTCGTCACATAATTTTGGTTATGTGCCAGAGCAAAGACATGAAAATGTCAAAAATATAAAAAAATCCGTGAGTGGACAAGAAAATATATTCATAATTTGGTTACACAGTTGTTTGTAAGGGACACCTTCCGGTGCGGTAATGTTGACTCAGCACCTGAAGGAGAAGTATTGTGTCACTTCTCGCCCATCAGAAGGGAGGCATACTACGGGATGGTAAATTGTTAAAGCATGCAATATGGGACACCCCGTATCAAATACACTTTGATTATGTAACCATCATCATGTGTAATTGTCAATCTCATATTATTGTAAGTAATGTAAGTATAGGTACCATAGTACCATTGTAACCATTTAGTGAACTTTATGGTGGTACTTGATATTCCCAAAATATTCCAGAATAATAAAAATTTACGCAATTTCTGGGGGATAAAAACAATAGATTTATAGGGTGGTGGAAGGTGGTTGCACGTGAGTTGCGGTGAGAGGCATGGCCCAATAATTAATTTTCCTAACCCTACTCTACACAATGAGGCATTGCCGTACTTCGTCTCAGACCCGAATTTGTCGTCACCGATACAATTTTGATTTTATTTGGCTTAGTAAATAGACAACGAGTCACGGCCCAAGGCATGGCCCTATATTTATTTTTCCTATCTCTACTCTACACATTGAGGCATTGTCGCACATCGTCTCAGGCCTGGATTTGTTGCCACCGGTACAAACTAGATTTTATTGGCCTAGTAAAAAAAATCCACTAAGTACTTAGGTAATACATTCATAAGCTGGTACTTATGATGCAGTACCTACCTACTTCAGAAAATGATTGAAGTCCATTTCTATCTGGAACATTCGATTTGATTTTAATAATAATAATTTTTTACTGTCATGTTTGTTACTTCCTATTACATGAAAAGTATAGAAAGAATTATTGTTTTTTTTTTCAAGTAGGTATTACCTGCAATGAGTAATTTTATTGTTCACAGGGATTAGGTAGTGAGGATTATCTAGTGAGGTTATATCTACAGTGTTTTTTACGGGAACTAATTAGTTCTCTATTTGAACAATTAAGTATAGGGTATAAGATTGTCTTCACACATAATATATTGCAACTTGAGGGTCCTGGAATTTTCCTTGTCACATTTAGAAATACACTGCCAATTATGGACACAATACTTCCTCGTGATTGGTTCACATTGTATACACTTGGCAATGAAATTTTAGAGAATTTCCATCATCACTATATTCTCAGTTTTTTTAGAAGTACACTTATTGTTACTAAACAAGTTCGATCAAACTTTATTAACAATTATTATATAGGTACAATGAAAAGGTATAATCAATATAATCATATATATCTCCCTTGCCTTTATCCCATATTAGCCTATGTTGCTTTTGGGGTCGGCATTGTTCAACCTCATTGTTGAGGTTGGTAGGGTGGAGCACGTTTTTTATGGCTGGATGCCCTTCCTAACGCCAACGATTCTATTTGGTTTTAACGTCCTGATCTGGACGGGGGTGTTACCCTCCATTCGCTGGGAATCGTACCAGCTACCCACATTAACCTCACCCAGCCTGGGTAGGGCCGGAAATGCCAGCCTCACGTGTTTGGAGGGAACAGAATTTTCTTCGAAAAGTCTGCTCCAACCGGGTATCGAACTCGGGATCTCTGGACTACGGGCAGTAGTCACAACCATTACGCCACGGAGGCTGGCAATCAATAAAATCATGTAATGGTAAAAATTATGCTTGATTTTAATATTATACATATATGTATGGTAAACAAAACTATATTTCCATCATCATCACTACCTATATTCTGAAAAAAATTAAAAACACTTATTGTTGTTAAACAAGTTCTATCAAACTTTATTTACAATTGAAAAAATCTGGTGTAAACATCACACGACTTTCCTTATCTCCATGCGCGGATATAGCCCTCTTGTACTGGGGGGGCACAATTGCACAATATACCTAACTAGCGGGTTGCACCCGCCGCTTCGCAAGCCTATCACACACACACACACACACACACACACACACACACACACACACACACCACGCACACACACACCACACACACACACACACACACACACACACACAAACCACACACACCACAAACACACAACACACAAACCATACACACATCACACACATACACACCACACACACACTCACACAACACACACATACACACACAACACCACCACCACACACACACCCCCCCACCACACACACACACACACACCACCACCACACACACACACCATAGACACACTCACACAACACACACAACACCACCACCACCACACACACACACACACACACACACACAAATGTCAATATTTTTCGTGTCACCCATCCATTTCTTGTTCTTAATGGAGCTCAAGAATGGCTCATCAGAATTTTGCGATCAAAATGTCAAATGAAGACTACAACCCTTGCAAAAACATTCTCGCTTTGAGTTGATAGTTCGTCACGACATATTTCGAGAAAAAATGTCAGCCAGGTCAAAAAACGTAAATACTTTTTGTTTACCCATCCATTTTATGTTCTTACTCAACGTAGCTCAAGAATGGGTCATCAGAATTTCGTGATTGATATCTCAAATGAAAACTTGAACCCTTGCTTAAAACTTTCTATTTTTGAGTTGATACGCCGCCGCCGTGGCGGCGTCACGACAAATTTTGAGAGAGAAAAAATGTCATTTCGGTCGAAAAATGTGATTTTTTGTGTCACTCATCCATTTTTTGTCCTTACCCCGAACAGCTGAACCCTAGAGATATATTCCCTGATTCAAATGGACCTATAGGTAAAATTTCAGGTTTTTCGGACAATCTGTGTGGATTTGACAACATTATTATTTAGTTATTATTGTTATTTCTTATTGGTTAGGTTAGGTTAGGTTAGGTTATTGTTATTTGTTATAGTTATTTCTTATTTTGGGTCCCGTGCACCCCTAACTTATTGAGATTTTATTTACGGTATTAGTCTTAGAATCGGGAATTATTTTGGGGCCGTGCCCCCCTAACTTATTGAGATCTTTTTTTCACGGGATTAGTCTTAGAATTGGGAATTATTTTGGGGTCCGTGCCCCCATAACTTATTGAGTTTTTTTTAACGGGATTAGTCTTAGAATTGGGAATTATTTTGGGGCCTGTGCCCCCCTAACTCATTGAGATCTTTTTTTTTTTACGGGATTAGTCTTATAATTGGGAATTATTTTGGGGCCTGTGCCCCCCTAACTTATTGAGATCTTTTTTTTACGGGATAAGTCTTAGAATTAGGAATTATTTTGGGGCCCGTGCCCCCCTAACTCATTGAGAATTTTTTACAGGATTAGTCTTAGAATTAGGAATTATTTTGGGGCCCGTGCCCCCCTAACTCATTGAGATTTTTTTTACGGGATTAGGTATAATGATATTTGAGAAACACCGCTTACCGAAAAAATCTGGGGGGGCACGTGCCCCCCGTGCCCCCCCCTATATCCGCGCATGCTTATCTCCCAAAAAGGAGTCGAATTCCGCCACTGGTGACTGAACGGTAACAGATAACTAAATCAATGCCAAATTCGTGATCAGCACTTCAAAATCAATTGATTTAATATGTCACAACCCCCATCTAGGATGAATAATAAAAAAGTTAGTCCAATCGGGTCCCCCTACAATACCGGTAAATTTTCGCCGGATTCCAAAAAGTTAAAGATATCAAAAAAATGATTAGAGTGAACCCCTATTATTTTTTTAATCTGAGAAAATGTTGTTCTCTAACTTTTTTTGTATCTTTAACCAATTCAAAGAAGCGGTGCTTGCGGCCAATATTTGCGGCCCTGCGGCCGCAGAATGCGGCCGATTTCAACCAAAAGTTTCATGGTTCGTCTGGTGTATAAAATTAATTACCATACCAATTTTCAAGTCTCTTGCTCTTACCGTTCTTGAGATATCCTGTTCACACACACACACAGACACACAGACACACAGACAGACGCACGGACCAATGGCTGAAAACCACTTTTTTGGTATCCTGAGGCTATGATTCGTCCAGAAATGTGAAAAGCTGGGTAGGTCAAATTTTCGACGAATACAATACTTTCCTTATTATAGGATAAGGAAAGTAAAAATTAAAACGTATAATCATGTAATGATAAAAGTTATGCTTGATATGTATGGTAATGTATGGTAAACAAAACCTGATTACGGGTGGTAATAATGCCTTTGGTATTCTCTTTCGATATACTTAACCAATTCTCTTCGATTTTTTACTAACTTATAGAATTTATATTCTATAGACGTAAAATTAAATGATTTAATTGAATCATTGGTAGATAATGATTTGATGAGACTGACCATCAAGGTGTCACCATCAAGGTTCCAGTGGTCAAATATTTCTTAAAACTGAACTTACCTTCAATTTATTTTCTTCAAGAGACCACATCTCGAAAGTAACATCAACTCAATAGACATAAATAAATAATCAATGACAATTTAATAACACAAAATTACAACAACAATACCTTGGTTACAAACAGGTTGTCAATCAAGAGTCAATTACAAAAACTAATTTGAAATAACTTATTTGACATCACTTTGGTAACAATTACAAGAGAGATACTTACAGTTTTATTGTAAAACGGTGCTGCCCACATATTTGAAGGTTGCTTAAAAACACAGCATAACAATCAATACATAAAGAGTACATCTTTTTTAACATGGAAGATGGAGCAGGGGTGCCTTACCATGAAGTATAAAAAAAAAAAAAAAACTGAAACCATAGCAAACCTTTTCAAAGATGTTTTAATTAGGTATTGTTGAAAATAAATAAATAAATAAATGTTTGTTACTACCAACAAAAAAAAAATCTTATAAATATTTACAATTATTGCACCTGATGATTGCCTGGACACTGGACATAGCAATAAATTATTACCTAGATAATAATTTTAGTATTACGTAATTGTGATTTAGATACATCATTGTCCACTGCGATGACACGCATTCAATTGAAATGATTAAATGCGTCCAATTCCTCAATTACGTTTCTAATATAAAAATGATGTGTAGCCAGTTCTCAATCATAAGATCCATTGACTTGAGAATTAGAGGATCAATCAAAAAAATTCGACCAATTTCTGAATATGTTTAAAATGATGTTAAAAAAATTGTCTTCACCCAAACATAAAAAATATAAAAATAAAATAAAAACTGTGTATAGCCAGTAGAGAGTGCTGATGTTGATGGCACGTTGAATACACCAATTCTCATGCAATCACTGAAGTTAAGCAACGTCCAGCGAGGCTAGGACTGAAATGGGGAACTACTACGCTCGTGATTCAAGTTCCTGGCCACATTCAGGCTGGGTGAGGTTAATTTGAGTAACTTGTTTGTGAGTGTCCATCTTGACCACTGAGATACCGGGAGAGACCGGTATATTAGACGCGAATTCATTAATAAAGGAAGGACTATTACTCAAAATTACGTAATCATTACATAAAAGTTTCAAAATTACAATAGATAAGATAAGTGTACAAAAGTTCTCAGCGCAATGAGATTAATTGCTTATAAATTATATCAATTAAGAATATGTACATATGAAAATACATACCTACCTATACGTACCTAATTGTAACTATTTTATCGGGATTTACTGTAGTGATAAGAATAATTAATTACTTTATGATAGTAATAAGAAAAATGCATCAATGGCAATTTTATAAAAAAAAATTGGACACAGCCAAGACACAAAGATTTCAATATTAATATCAATTCTACCACTACCAAGACATTATGCATGGAAAGTAACCACCAGACGAGGTTAATGCTCAAAGCATTTTCTACAACCTAACCCTCAGAGTCTTATTATTATTTGATTTTTTTGATTTGATTTTATTGATGATGGTACGTAAGATTAACTTAAATACTAAATAGATAACATATTAACTCACATAACATGTCCTAAACTTGTTTTGTGAGATAGTGCTATTTTTCTCACTTGTGTGTGTTCTTATGCGGTCACGAACACAAATAAATGATGAAAAATTCTTACTTCGGGCGGGATTCGAACCAACTGATCCCTACGCTACCTAGATTACTAGACTAGCGCGTTAACCACTTGACTCGTATAAAAGTAATTTAAGGTTACATCACTCCATTCCCACTGCTCTACTATCTATCATCTAACTATTTCTATCACTTGCATGTTTAATGTATACATATGTATTATGTATGTACTAATTGTACTATGCATATAATATGTACTATGTATGTAAGTATGTATGATTGTATGTATTGTAAATGTACTAAACTTGTACTTCTATTAATGAATGAATGAAGCCGGTAATTGTGAGTTTAATTGAAACTAATGACAGAACGAGTAGCCGCGTGAGTTGTTCATGCGTTGTGGCGCTTTCCTGAATAGCTCGAGGCTGACTATTGCCGTCCAAAAAAAATTGAAAAGAATAGAAATTTATTTGCGGAGCTAGTTCTAGTCCAATTTATAAAAAATTCAATTTACAATTTTTGATTGGGTGATGTTAATGTGCGTAGCTGGTACGATTCCCAGCGAATGGAGTATAAAACCCCCGTCCTGACTTCCTTTAGGACGTTAAAACCAAATATCGGCGCGAACAACCTGCCACAGCAGAGCTAAAGCGCGTAAAGGAAAAAAATAATAATAATATTATGTAAAATCTACTGCTCACAATAGATCTAATAGAGTTCGGTGTGATAATTGGGACTTCACTTGTAGAACTCCAACTATATAGTCTAATTTAATAATAATAATATCGCCTTATTTATACTACCCGATTAGGACTATTAAGTCCAGCAGTAAGCCCAAGACGTACTCGTATTATTATGTGGTAAAAATCCCAAATGGGAGGAAAACTTGTCATGTCCCTGCTGGGTTTCGAACCCGCGATCTCTGGAACCTCTGGATTTACAGAGTGCCGCCTTTACCACTGAGCTAGCGGGACATGTGTCACTTATATCCCAAAAATTGCGCCTATATTAGAGGTATCCGATTTTTAAGATTAAAATTATATTTCTAGAATAAAACCAATCAAGTAGGTTTACATACACATACACAACTCCTAATCAGCCCAGCTAGCCGACGCAGTCAAAGGGTTTCAATAGGCTTATGCAGAAAAAAAAAGCCAAAAGTGCTCACGATGGTTGCTCCTGCAAATAATTCACATATAAAATCTTGTCCAGGACGAGTTTTGAACTGCTGGACAATGCTCCGAAATTAGTTGAATTAATAATTATATCTCACATGGAGTATGGTTCCCTTGAAATTATTGCAAAGGAACCATACTCCACTTTTGAGCTCCATAATTATGTTAATTATTAACCCGGTTAGAGACCATCACACCCCGTCGGAATAGCTTTTGCCGCTACAACACACTCACACACACTCTCTCTCACACTCACATACACACACAAACACGCACACACTCACACAAACACACTCTCTCACATACACATACACACACACACTCTCTCTCTCACACACACACTCTCTCTCTCTCTCCCACACACTCACCACAGACATAATTATTCGTTCCTTATGTTTGTTCTCAAAACTTGCAATAAGCAGCTTTACAGTTTGGTATTTATATTTTGCGTTTCCAAGAAATGATCTTTAAATTTATGGTATGAGTAAGAACACTAAACTTCTTGTATTGGTTTTGACGTAGGTATTTACGTCTATCGTGTAATATCCATGAGAACGTAACTAGTAACTTTCATATGGTGACCAGCCAAGACTTTCATTATCCAATATGATAGGTCATAGGCTCATTATTAGGTATGGACGGTATGGTATATTTGTAGGTAGGACAAAGGTTGTACATTTACACATTCGACATACATAATACTGTAGACTTAAACTTCAACCACAAAAAATATCTTCAAACAATCTTTAAAAGCTGTATAAAACTTTTCTTCTTTCAATGAAATTATTTCTACTGGTTATTTGAATTTCCATAAAATGAGCTCTAATTGGTTAAAACTGCGAGTTGAGGGCGTGTCTGGCTTATCTTAACTTTAATCCTGTTTTATAATTTGGCCCTTAGTCATGTGACTATTATTAGGTCCCAGACATGGCGTATACCCCCATTATTTATTATAACAAAATAAAAAGTAAAAATAAGTCACTCGTAATGCTGTACTACTCACTAAATTTTTAATTAACACAAAAAAACCCAGATGAAAGAAGTTATTCAAAACTTCTTTCACAAAATTACTCATCAACAGTCACCACACTTGTGAAACAAACTTTCTTTTTTCACAAATTAATGGGACTGTACCCCTTGTTTGGATCCTAACTTAAAAACTAGTCCACCATTTTGCATTCAAGGGTTAACCGAAGAATCGCCATGAGATCTGCGATGACTCATACTAACTTTCGCGCGTGACCTTGAAATGTCAATGACCTTTCCGGGAACAGGATGAATTCTAAAGAGTCCTGGAATTCAGGAGTTGCGTTGCTCAGGTGAGAATATATATAACTTTGGACATTCATAATATTTATGTAATATTTTTTGGTACATTTTTAAAAAATTATATATAACGTCGTTTTCAGCTGCATGGTCATATCACGACGGGGGTTTTACCCTTCACTTGCTGGAAACTCCCAAACCAGATACTCAAATTAACACCGCGCGATTAGCTCAGTGGTTAAGCACTCGCTTGCCATGCGGAAGGTCCCGGGTTCGATCCCCCGTGCCGACAAAAAATTGTATTCTTAATTTGGTTACAATTGTTTGTAAGGGATACCTTCCGGTGCCCCAGCACATAATTGGGAAGTATTGTGTCACTTCTCGCCCATCAGAGGCGAGGCATACTACGGAATGGGCAGGCTACATACAGACCACAAGCGTCTACAGTAGCTCCTGTTACATCGCCACGAAATAAAAACGGCTGTGAAACACTCTTAATATAAATAAAAAATATAAGAAACCTTACACAACGTGAGTGGTGCTGGTAATAGCAAGCATCGCCTAAAGTAGATTCTTTTTATAGTAATTATTATGGAGTAATTGCGGATCACGACGGGGGTTTTACCCTCCATTCGCAGGAAACTCACAAACCTGCTACTCACATTGACCTCACCCAGCCTGAGTGGGGCCGGGAAAAGCCAGCGTCACGAGAATTAGAATTTGAGTGGTCACACATCCAAGTCTTAACCTCGCTGGATGTCGCTTAACTTCGGTGTTCTGAAGGGAACCGGTGTATTCAACATGCCATCGACGCTGGCATTTTTTTTGCTTTAATGTCTGTGTAACAACATAACTCTGTAATAAAAGAACATCTGTAACAACAATTTAAAGAGGATTAAGGGAGTTAGAGAGAAGAGAAAAGTAATTTAACAAATTTAACTAGCCCCCAAAACAAGAGGACTGTATCCCCTTAGTGTGGGGTAGCAGCATTGGTTATTTGTAACCCATTATATTATGTACATATTAACTAATCCAAATGAATTACAAAATAAAATAATAATAATAATAAGACTTGTTAGTGGAAGTTGACCACCAGGCGAGGTCAATGCTCAAAGCATTTTCTACCACCTAACCCAGAGTCTTATTATTATGTTGTCACAAATTCAAATTAGTGAGGAAAAATTCATGCACTGGGTTGGATTCGAACCAACGGATCCCTAAGCTAACTGGATTACCAGACTGGTGCGTTTAACATTTGACTACCACTCAGAGGTCATTGGAGAGGTGTGTGGTTTTACCCTTCATTCCCTGCTACCTAGAATACACCCCAGTTATTTACGAGACCCATTTAGCGATGAATCATCTAGCCTGGGGGGTCGGAATACCCAGAGAGAAATGTTGCTCTAATCATAGCCGATCTCCGTAGCTCAGTGGTTAAGATCATTGGTTGCTGACCCGAAGGTTGCGGGTTCGAATCTCGGCCGGGTCGGTAAGTTCTAAACGAGTTTTCAGTTTGCGGAATGGCATGAATGTAAAGGTAAAGTGCCCTGAAGTAGCTAATGCGAAAGTTGTTCCTTGGCACAATTAACTTTATATAATATATACAGGGTGTCCCACCAAACTTGGACACCTCAAATTACTCGGCCCCTGAATGAGTTTTTGAAAAATAAAAATTCCTAGGGTACATGTACTAATTATGCGGTTTCATTCATGAATTTTTTTTTATACAGGGTGGTTCAAAAGTCAGAAATTGAAGTGTCAACTTTCGATTTTTAAATAGATCGACCTGAATTTTATTTGATAATTTTACTTCTAAATGGTTCCTGAGTACTTTTTTAAACAAAAATTTTACATACAGGGTGGTTTTTTTTCGACCAATTTTTTTTCTAAATCTCGAATAACTCAAGTTCGTTTAACTTTTTTGATAACAAGAATAGAGAGTGTTTGTGTTATGAAAACACGCACTTTCAATTGGCATCAAAAAAATTTATACAGGGTGGTTCACAAGTGAAATAATGACTTGATTTTTTTTAAAACCGAGTTTTTTTAATTTTTTATTTAGGATTAATAATTCTAACCTAATTTTACACATTTTTTGTTAGTCATATCGAAAAACAAAACTAAAGTGTTGTACAGAGTGAGACATGATTTTTTTGTAACACCCTGTATATGGGCAGTCAAAGAGACGTAAAATTAAATAGAAAGACTAAATGTGCAAGAAAAACTTCGATTTTTAATGATATTAAAAAGTTATGGTGTTTTAACTAATATTGTCACATGGACCACCCTGTAGATATTTTCTTAAAACATCATATGGGTACTCGAAGTTGTATAAAATTTAACGAAGACTTCGAATGATGGGGAAAAACAAGTATGAAACACGAATTTTGAAGCCATTTTCAATTTGGTGTCCACACTGAATGATTTTAAAACTTGAAATAAAAAGTAGGTAGGTGTAGACACAAAATTGAAAATTGCTTTTTGAATTCACTTTTTTATTTCAGATTTGGACTCCTCGTTGAATTTTAGACAGTTTCGACTACCCGTATGATGATTTAAGAAAATATCTACAGGGTGGTCCATGTGACAATATTAGTTAAAACACCATAACTTTTTAATATCATTAAAAATCGAAGTTGTTCTTGCACATTTAGTCTTTCTATTTAATTTTACGTCTCTTTGAATGCCCATATACAGGGTGTTACAAAAAAATCATGTCTCACCCTGTACAACACTTTAGTTTTGTTTTTCGATATGACTAACAAAAAATGTGTAAAATTAGGTTAGAATTATTAATCCTAAATAAAAAATTAAAAAAACTCGGTTTTAAAAAAAAATCAAGTCATTATTTCACTTGTGAACCACCCTGTATAAATTTTTTTGATGCCAATTGAAAGTGCGTGTTTTCATAACACAAACACTCTCTATTCTTGTTATCGAAAAAGTTAAACGAACTTGAGTTATTCGAGATTTAGAAAAAAAATTGGTCGAAAAAAAATCACCCTGTATGTAAATTTTTTGTTTAAAAAAGTACTCAGGAACCATTTAGAAGTAAAATTATCAAATAAAATTCAGGTCGATCCATTTAAAAATCGAAAGTTGACACTTCAATTTCTGACTTTTGAACCACCCTGTATAAAAAAAATTTCATGAATGAAACCGCATAATTAGTACATGTACCCTAGGAATTTTTATTTTTCAAAAACTCTTTCAGGGGCCGAGTAATCTGAGGTGTCCAAGTTTGGTGGGACACCCTGTATATAAAAAAAAAAAATCATGGAGGAATAACTATTGAAGAATTCATAATATCTCAAACTTGTCCTGTAAAACGGTTAGCCATGTTGGTTAGTTTAAACATAGATCACAACAATAACAAATACTTTCGATTTCTAAAATTAGAAATTTCTCGGAAGAAATTCTTCTTTTAACATGCTTTAGGTTTAGGTGATAACGGTAGCCATATTGGATAGTATGTTATGGGACAGATTTATTACCCATGAGATATAGGTTTTGGCGTCTCTACTACTTATACCTCCATGGCTCTAATAATAGAAAGTGTTACACAAACAAACTTGCTCTGTTAAGAAGAAGTAGAAAGTTATTCTTAGAAGGGTGGTCAAAGGACCTTGTGATCTACAGATTATACAGGGTCCACCATAGATCATGAACCACTTTGAAATCAATATTATTTTGACAGATAAAATTTATACGACCGCCACGAGTTAACGCCCTAGCTGCGGCCGGGCAGACTTAGCTTTTCCCAATTCCTAGGCCATTCCCCATCAGAGGTTGAAAATTGTGTACTTTGAAGTAAGAAATACAGACCTATAGTTAGGACATATGTTTTTCTTTTCTTTTTCCTTTTTATTGTATAGGTATATTGTTTCCATTTTTTTCTTTCATTGTTATAATAATGATTTGTATTGTACATATATGTCTTGTTATCTAATAGAGTGTTTAATAATAATAATATACCGTTTAGAACCATTAAATAGTCTAGATGTGTATACAGGTACCTAACCTGTTACCCGTACTCAATACCACCCATACCTCTGGTATTGGGTATCAGTCAATATCTGTTTACACATACATACATTACATAACATCATAACACCTACATGACATATGTATATAGCATAGCTCGGCACCAAGAATCAAGAATGCATCTCTACGGAGCATCACACACCACAACATGTGTTGTCTGGTGAACCTCCCGTGCCAGACAATGCTACCGGAGCTACGGGCTGGTAGTGGAATAGGCGGTGGTTCGTAACTTGGGGAACGCGTTGATTTTAATTTCTACCTAACATTTTTTTTTTTTTGAGAAAGAGATAGGGGAAAAATCTTTTAACACATTGGACGCCGGCCCAATTTTATGGGTGTGTATCTGGGTACCACAGGCAAACTCTCTATTGCCAAAATATCGGGAAAAAATAATTTTTAATTTTTTTTCAACCGAGTTGTTCGCTGGTACCACGACAAACGATTCCCCATAAGAAATACACTGAAGCGTGACATCAATAGGGGTCACATGAACAGAATTACAACATACTCCTGTGATCCTCATAAGGGTCACATGGTACCAGACTTCAAGACACTGTGACCCTTATGTGGGTCACGCGGCGTCCAATGTGTTAAAGACATCCAGAAAACATGGGGAATGGGATTTCCACCCACTAAAAAACCTATCTCTCTCAATTAGAGACAGTGCATCCGGAACCGTTACTTGAACATTACTTCAGATACACTGCTTCTTGGGCTCACCTTGGGATAACGTCTACCTAACATTATTACAATATAATTATACATTTTTCATGAGGCCGTGCCTTTTAGTTAATTTAACAAAAGGTACATGAGTACTTACTTCATGGGTACAGGTAAATGTATTCTGTAAACGATAAATAATAAACATCATTATTGCCAGCGTCGACGACGCGTTGAATGCACCGGTTCTTGTAAAATCACCGAAGTTGAGCAACGCCCACAGCGAGGTGTCTTCGTGATGCCGACATTCCGGCCCAACTGGGTTAGAAGTTAATGTGGGTAGCAGGTTTGTGAGTTTCTGCGAATTAAGGGTAACACCCCCGTCGTGATATGATCATGCAGTTGAAAGAGACGTTAAACTCAATCTTAAAAAAGATCATTATTATTAACACCAGAGCAAAATAGGGGGTACCTACTATGCCCAGTAATTTCTAACCCAGTGAGTGCCACATGATAAGTAAGTAGGTACAACAGATCAGGGTCCAATTCGGGGTTTGCTGCACAAAATTAGCACAAAAAACCCATGTAAAAAAAACATTACATTTTAAAGGTGGTGGTTCTGGCGAAATGGACCCGACAGATCATTTGAGACGTTAAACTCAATCTTAGCAATTAATGTTGAAGAACGTCAACGATGGATAGCAAGAATGCATCAATTCTTACCCTATCACTGTCGTTGAGAAACGTCCAGTGTGGTGAGGACATGAATTGGTGAATGGTGAACCTTTTCGTTTCAAATCCATCTATAATATTATTGTTCTCAGCGACGTTAAAACCCAAAGAAACAAAGACGAATTGGTGTTTGCCATGGCAGGAATCCATTTGTCATGTGTTTCTGTCGATGATATCCCGGCCAAAGTCAGCCGGCTGAGAAAATGAAATAATTTACGTTGTCAGAAAAAGACCATAATTATGAGACCATGTATTTCAGCAGCTGATACTAGTATAGTTTGATACTTGCAACTTGAGCGAGGTTAGGACTTGGAAGGCTCGCGATTCAATTTCGAACCATCATCGTGATGCTGGTTTTTTTCTGGGCCCTCTCAGGCTGGGTGAGGTTAATAGAACTTTTGAGTATCTGGTTTCTGAGTTTGCAGGGAATGAAGGATAATTATGACCATGTAGTTGAAAGCAATGTTAAACCCCTTCAAGAAAAAAAAAATCTTTAGTATAGGGCGGAGAAACTGACATTAACAATAGTTAGTGGAGACGCCAAAACTCCAATTTTTATACCATCCAAACTCAGTGAAAAATAACACAAGCAATTTTATACCAGATTTGCCATTATTTGTCTGTATATATGTTCAAAGAGTTTCTAAATAAATGAATAAATAAATAAGAAACTCTGTCCTAATTTGTTTTATAATTGGTTAGTAAAGACTCTAAAACACCATTTTCTCACCATTCAGAACCCATTGAAGAAAAAACACCATTAAACAAATTTATTCGTCCATATCATTTTAATTGAAACTTGGATTTCTGAAGAAATAGGATAAGGAACTCATTGAGGTCCGAATTATGAAACAGAATTGCATGTCCTCTGGTGGAAATTTCAACCAATCACAGCGCTTTTATATCAGCTAATAAGGGATTGTGGCTTACCAAATCCTAAATATTTAATCCTATTTCATAATACGGCCCTAATAAGAGTGGTTAGTGGAGACTCCAAAACACCATTTTCACACCATTCAGATCCCAGGGAAAAATTAATCAAAAAAGAAACACTATTTCCGTTTTTTTTTCTTCTTCTTCTTTTTCTCTCGTGAAATCTGGTTAGAGGAGACTCCAAAGCACCATTTTTACATCATTCAGAACCTAGGGAAAACTGACCCCAAAAAAACACCATTTACTTTTTAAAATATATTTTCTCTCATTCAAATCTTCGTATTTTGGACAATAGGCTGATAACCTCTGACATAAAGACTGTTTAGTGGAGACTCCAAAATAACATTTTACATCATCCAGAACCTAGGGAAAACTGACCCGAAAAAAAACACCACTTAAGTTTTTTTTAAATATTTTCTCTCATTCAAATCTTCGTATTCTCGACAACAGGCTGAGAACCTCTGACATACAGACTGTTTAGTGGAGACTCCAAAACACCATTTTTACACCATCCAGAATACAGATCCCATTCTCTCTTTCACAAATTCACACTCACACTGTTTATTCTCTTCTCTTTCTCTCCGGATCTTACGCGCTGCTACAACACAGAAATTCGCGCTAATTTGTTTCAATTTTTTTATTTATTTAACCAATTACGAATTCGTTGTAACGGCTTCTTTTTCGCGAATTTTTTGCCGACAGTCTTTATTCTTCTCTTCTTCATTTCCGTCAGAATTTGTCAGTAGTTCAGTGCTTATCTTCGCTTCTTCGAACGCGTTCGTCTAAAATAATTCCCGACATCCTTCAAATTTGTAATCTATTTTATTTATTAACGTTTTTTTTAACAATTAATTTTATTTATTTTTCTTTGTGTGAAAATATTTTTTTTTAAAACCATCACAAACCTATTGATAAACGTTTCGATTATTTTATTTTATTAACATCAATGTTTCTTTTTTCACTTTTCATTTACCTATAAGTATTTTATTTATTTTTAAATTATCGACGGTTTCAGAGTTATTTTAGTTTTTTTATCCAACGACACAACTGGTTTTTTATTGTGAGTGTTTAGTGTGGTTCGCTCGAGTACAATTGAGGACAATGATCTCCACCATAGTAAAAGTGGTTTTCTTCGTAGTGACTCTTCTTCATTGTCAATGTGAGTTTTATTTTTATTTATATTGTTTTTTTTTTCTCCTTCTTTTTTTGTTGTTGATATTTTTGGTCCGATGGAATCTCTTTCTTTTTTTGCTCTTACCGGTACAATATCTCATTTTGATCAAATCGTGTATGTTAAAGTTGTGTAACAAATCGGTAGCGTCCATAACGGGGGTTTTTTTTTTATTTTTTTAGGATGTAAGTTTTGCAGCCTTTTTTTATTTCTTAGCCATGAAACAGCAGCTACTTTCATACTGTAGACGCTTGTAGTTGTAGCTTTCCCATCCCGTACTTTCCCTAGCATACCTCCCCTCTGATGGGCGAGACGTGACACTTCCCATTTAGGTACTGGATCAACACGGTGGCCAAAAAAAAACTTGGCCCGAGGCATGGCCCTATTTTTATTTTTCTCAAACCTCGGATACCCTACTCATTTCAGGGCTGAAATTGGCGTCACCGAAAATGATGGTTGGCGTTAGGAAGGGTAGCTCAGCCGTGTGGAAGTAGAAGTGATAAAATCAACCATCCTTTCATGAGAAAGGGGTTGACCTATACCAACCCCACAAGTAAGGCTGAATTAGTTCTGGGAAAATGTAAAGTGAAAGAAAAAGAAGATACCTAACCATTTAACCTTTATTTACATTTAATTGTACCCCGGAACCGCTTTCGTATTACTTCAGAGTTTTTTTACCTTTACACCCATGCCGGCAACGACAAAACTTGTTCAGAATTTTCCGCTCCGGCCGGGATTCGAACCCGCAGTCTCCGGCTCAGCAACCAATGCTCTTAACCACTTCGCCACGGAGGTTGGCTAACCATCTAACTTGAGGCAATCAGACGTGACATTGACGTCGGCATGGGAGCTCTAGGTTAATCCCCCCAGATCCCTAATACACAGTTAAACCCGACACGCTGACCTAGAGGAGCTGATAAGAGAGATAATACTCCGTATCAGTATACACAGAAAAGTGAGAAGTTACACTAGATGTACCTACAGATAATAGAATACCAATAAAGTAATAACGAATCAGTAATAATGTACTAACGAATTTCACGTACGGTGACCTGGGTGCGATCCCCAGCGGGGCAGAATTTTTTCTGCTCTGTTCTTGGGTGTTCGGGGTCCACTCATTAATCGTGAGGAAAAATGAGTAGCAGATTTAATGTGAGCAGCGACCAGTGGCGAAATTATAGGCATAAATAAGATATTAGGATATAACAGATATGGAAAAAGTCCTATAATTCTGCGCTACCTACTAAAAATATGGGTTTGATGGCAGAGATTGCCTCAGGCAATAATCACGCCCTTTGTCAATATTATTCTTGTCAATAAAGAGTTATTATTATTATTAATAAAAATTGTGATATAATAACACTAAGAAACACACATTATTATATTATAATAACGAAGCAGCTTAACTTATCGTTATTATCAATTGTACTTAAGTCTAAATCACATCTATTTAATCTTTTTTAAATTGTATACGTATATAGGTACTGTATAATGTACAGTATGTTTCTTAAAAAGTGGCCACCCTCTCGATCGCTATGGAAATTTTCAATTCTGTAAAGTTCTAAGAATAGGAAGTGGCCTATGGCCCCTCTTAAGGCCCCACTTACATTGCGGCCCAGCCGGCTCTCAGGCCATATTTTTCCATGTTTCTCGCAAATTTTAAATGGCATATTTTTTATTCCTGTTAATTAAAACTTAAAGAAGCGGCCGGTTAGGCACACAAGAATTTGGTCTGATTCGGTCAAACGGTAGACAGCGATAAGTCCCAAAAGAGCTTCACTAAATCTACCTTCGCGGCCATGGCCGAAATTTAGAACATCGATGATTAACTGAGGCACTCTCTCTATCACTTCTCCGGCCTTTACAAATGTCACGGCCATGCCTTCGTTACCTCTAGTCCGGTGGCAAAGTACGGAGAGTCGACTAGTTTATGGGAACAACTTTCTTACAACGGCCCGAAGGTAGATGGGTACTTTGACCCCTCTGAGAATGTTGTTACCATCATAATAGGCACGTTTTCAATTTATATTAATGTTTCCATCTGTACATTATTGTTCAAGACAGAAAACTATAAAAACACAATTCTTTCCTCATTATATAGGATAAGAAAAATAAAAATTCTAGGTATGTGTGAAATTGTATTTGTGTAGATATGTAATTATGTATGAGTGTATGTGTTAGGTACTTATTGTAGTAAAAAATAGACGAAAACATTTTTAAAAATGTTGAGGTCTACTGCATGACTGTACAATTGTACATAATTATATATATTATTATTTTTTAATTTAGGTTTAACGCCACTTTTAACTGCATTGCCATATTACGACGGGAGTTTTACCCTCTATTTGATGGAAACTCACAAACCAGCTACTCAAATTAACCTCACCCATCCTGAATGGGACCCGAAATAACTTATAGCATCACCAGGTCACCTATCCAAGTCCTAACCTCGCTGGATGTTACTTAACTTCAGTGACGGATCGAGAACTGTTGCAGTCAACGTGTCATTGACGCTGGTACCGCTGATGGCTTAATCTAGAATCTTTCTTCGGCCACTGGTCCAGATTCTTGCAAGAGTTACAAACCACCAGTGCGGGCAATAATACTGAGGAACATAATTATATTATCTTATATAATTATATATATACTCGTGTTATTTATTATCTGCTGAAACGCTCTATTTGAGATTGTGATAAATGAGACAAAATGTCATAATCTTTATGAACTGATAATGCCCAGAAGGCCATTGGCCGGACACTAGTGGATATTCTATGAATGCGGCGAATTCGGTATGCTGAGGACTGAAGAGATCACAAATAGACAGTTCGTTGTCTGTCCCGGTAGCTCAGTGGTCAAGGCGTCTGACTGGTAATCCAGAGGTCGCTGGTTCGAAACCCAGCCTGGCCTGAATTCGGGCCCACTAAAAATAACTATCGACCAGGATTCAAAAGGTTCATAGCTGCTGAAATGAAGGGTCTCGATGGTCATACTCAAGCACTATACTTAGTTGTCTATTTTTGTTGGGTGGAAGAGATTGCCAAAGGCAATAACCCGGCTCTTTAGTTAGGACATATGTAGGTATTGTAGGTATTACGAGTATGTATATAATTATAAATTTTTTCTTCATTTTTTTCTCTTTTTACTTCTAACTATATTGATTTGTAATTATCTGTGTTGTAAATGTGTATATATGTCCATTGTCCATATTAATAAAGTGATAAATAGTAATAATTATTATTATTGATTGAGTGATTGAATGGTATTAGTACTTTCCTTATTTATTACCTTGGAGACAAATCGATTTTGATTGATCGAGCACTTCTCGATTTGTGAAACACGGTAAGGATAAAATAGGATGAGAACAAAGATAAGGCAGACCGTCCCTCTAGTCGAAGTTTCAACCAATCACAACTCACTATTATTATTATTATCTGACCTGGTTGCAGGATTTTTCAGTGAAACCCTTACAATTAACACTGCGACCTAGTTAGATCTATTGTGACCAGTTGATTCTATTCGGTTTTAACGTCCTGACTTGAAATTGATAGTCAGGACGGGGTTTTACCCTCCATTTGCTGGTTCGCACCAGTTAGCCACATTAACCTCACACAGCCTGAGTAGGGCTGGAAGCCTCACGTGTTTGGAGGGTACAAACTTTTCTTCGAAAAGTCTGCCCCAATCGGGAGTCGAACTCGAGACCTCTGAACAATGGGCAGTAGTCATAACCGTTACGCCACGGATAGTAAAACGCTCTATGTATAGTACGACTTGAGGGATAGTCTCGAGTATCTTTGCTGTAATCCCATTATGTTCTTCAGAGAGTGATTGTAACAAAGAATAATAATTTAAAAAAATGTAAACTAAAAACGGGGCGGGGCACAAGGATTCTGAGTGCTATAAGCCTCTCTAAATATAAATGCCTATAAAAAATGGGACATAAGAGAAAGAAATACCCATGAGATTGGTTTTGCTTCTTTTCTTTTCTTCTATTTTTTTTACAATTATTACAAATACTTTTTTTATTTATACTGTCGGCGCAGGATTAAAGAGTCCCTTTTGCTATCAGTTTAAACAAAGTCTCATTTATTGGTTTAATCTCATATTGTTTTAATCTAGGGGGGGATACCTTCCTTTCTTCCTTACTATAATAAACGGCCCTGATTTTGGTTCATTGACAAATGTGAGAGGAAGAGAGAGATGTAATTGTGATCATGGGGAGAGAGAGAGAGAGAGAGGATGTGCGTTGCGTTACGGTGTCAGGATAATTGGAATTCTATTAGAAATCGGAATGTTCTCTCTGTGAAGCCTTGCTGGACATTTAACCCTGATGTGATTCCATCAAAAAATGGAATATATCCTCTCATTCCGTCATCCTATGATCACATTGAACTCTCTCACTCTCTCTCGACTTGAATCTTTGCTGGTCATTTAACCCTGTGATTCCAAAAAAAAAAAAAAATGGAATAAATCCTCTCATTCCGTCATCCTATGATTACATTTGCCTCTTCTCTCTTCTTGAATCCTTGCTGGACATTTTTAATGTCTCGTCTAGTGTTGGGCGGGCTTTGGATATCGAAAAATTCATTAAAATCTACCCCCTAATATAGTTCAGTCTTAGGTAAAAATCACTATTTAAAAAAATAAAAAGTCATTATTGACATGTACATTCTTTAGGAGTGGACTTTGTAGTGCTTAGGGCCAAATTATGAAACAGGATTAAACATCTGGCATTTGTTAAGCCAAGCCACTATCACTGAACAGCTGATAATATATGCGGTCTGGTAGGTTGAATTTCCCGACTGGTGGGTAAAGGGCTAAACAGGATTAGATTAATCTAGGAGATACTCATTTTTCCTCACGAGCTTTAAATGGGCTTCGAAAATCTAAGTACAGAGCTGAAAAAAATCCTAATACCCCTGGGGATCGAACATACGTGATTTTTTTATATAAATATGGTCGACTTAATAAATTGAGCGTTATTTTCTGAATGACGCGATCTGACATGGTCAAATTAATTCAGAATAATCACTTCAGTGCATGTTTTTTTTTCAAGGTATGGCGCTAACTCTACTGACAAATTAATTCAAGATAGACAATTTTGCGTTTTTCTCAAGAAATGACGCTTTCTGCTATTAGATTAGAGCAAAATAATGAATTGTACGTTTTTTTTCGCTATGAATCACACCATTTTCTCAGAGAAGCGCACCGATTTTATCAGCATAATATGAACCATGCATGGAGCTGTACAATATGTCTCAGAAGTCCTAGCGGAGGCCCTGTTACTTTTGAACGGCTGGGCATTTTGAAATTCTGTTTTTTTCTAGACATAGGAAAAGGCCCATGGCAAATCTGATGGTGATGTTAAAATTCAGGTTCGACACCCGGAAGTGACATTTTTTGATAAAAAATGGCCATTTCTCTCGAAATTTAAATGAGAAGGTATACTTTGGGTTTCGCATATTATCAATCTAACGGCCATAACAGGTAATTATACAAAGTTTCATTTTTCTGCCACAATCAGGGGCGGAGGGATGGAGGCTGAAAGTTGAAAAATCAGATACCACATTGATTGGCAATGTGGGATTGTGGGATCTATTGCTCACAAAATGTTTTTTAAAATCGTTCTTTTAAGCACCAAAACAATGAAAACGCCAATATCTATCACCCTTCAATCAGTGTCGGAGTAAAAAATCATTATGTTGAAGATTATGATTTCAAGTTTACCTACTGCACAAATATAACAACTAAAATATTTACCATGTACGAGTAGGTAATAAAGTAGGAAAGTATTACTTTTCATTTTACAAGCTTCTGAGTTCGTTGACTTAATGAAAAAATATCAATATGTTTCTGTATGAATCCGGTTCGACTCTTAAGTGTCATGGTGAGAAGAAAAAATATGCTAAATGTGAATAAGAGCTTCATTATTATTATCATAAGAAACACAAGAAAATGATGGCCAGAAAAATAAAATTTAAAAACAATTTTAAATAAATTAAAAAAAATAACAAAAAAAAAATTTAATTTCCATCGCTGATGAAAGGTAAGTGCAATGCAGTGTTGTCGACTACCAACTTGGAGACCGAAGCTTCAAGTTGGAAAAAAAATTACAATCTGGTTATTTTTTTACTCCGCCACTGATTGAATGGTGATACAGATATTAGTGTTTTCATTGTTTTGTTACTTTAAATACACTTCTTCTATCCTTTTAAAACCAATTTTTAGTGCAATAGGTCCTAAATGGTCAATCAATGAGGTACCTGATTTTTCAACTTTCAGCCTACATAGCTCCGCCCCTAATTATGGCAGAAAAATGAAACTTTGTATAATTACCTGTTATGGCCGCTAGATTGATAATATGAAACCCAAAGTATACCTTCTCATTTAAATTTCGAGAGAAATGGGCATTTTTTATCAAAAAATGTCACTTCCGGGTGTCGAACTTGAATTTTAACATCACCATCAGATTTGCCATGGGCCTTTTCCTATGTCTAGAAAAAAACAGAATTTCAAAATTCCCATCCGTTCAAAAGTTACAGGGCCTCCGCTAGGACTTCTGAGACATATTGTATACATAGACAGTTGTCTAGGAGAGTGATTGCTTCTATTTTCTAATACAGTATAAATATCCGTGTCCGTGAGATAAGTATTGATACCTGAACAGAATTTTCTGTGCGAAAAGTCTGCTCCAACCGGGAATCGAACTCAGGATCTCTGGACTACGGGCAGTAGTCACAACCGTTACGCCACGGAGGCTAATACAGTAGAACCTGGATAATAATGAACTCGGGTTTAATAGATAACTCTTTATAATAGAGAAAATCTCAGGTCCCTGCGTCACCTGTTTAATGTGTGATAGAGAACTAGCTATATTAGATAATATATCTCTTTACAATACGAGTAGAATGTTTGCTCTGTCCCTAGGGTTCTTTTATGTCCAGATTGTAAAAAAAATAGAAAATTTCTTTTCTCTAAACGTGCACTGGTAGTCAAGTGGTTAACGCGCTAGTCTGTTAGGTGGTACAAAATGTTATGAGCATTAACCTCGCCTCATCGTTGCCTTCCATTAAAGAGTGTTATTATTATCGCTCACACAATAATGTTGGATTTCTGGCAACATCAAAACTATAAGAAATCGAACACTTCAGTTGATTGAAGAATTCCTTAGTCACAGAAAGAGACACAGAGTGTTATCATATTAGTGGTAGTCTGTCCGGGTAGCTCAGTGGTAAAGGCGGCACTCTGTGAATCCAGAGATTCCAGAGGTCGTGGGTTCGAAACCCAGCCGGGACATGACAAGTTATCCTCCCATTTGGGATTTTTACCAGCACATAATAATATGTCTTGGGCTTACTGCTGGAAAAATGGGACTTTAATAGTCCTAATCGGGCAGTATAAATAAGACGATATTATTATTATTATTCACAATGTGATACCACAATTACTCAAACTCGATTGACTTAACATTTGCTGGACATGGGACTCGAACCACCGACCTCTAGGTTACGAGTCCACCGCCTTACCGATCAAGCTACTGAGGTCGGCGCATATGAGTATAATTATCGGTATAAGCACACAGTACAGCATACAGCAGGAACTAATTAAACCAGGAACATACATGGTGTTTGCTTAACTAATGATTTGTTTGCTCATCGGGTCAGAATTAACACCGGTTGAATCGGTGTTTCAATATTTGCCTATTTCAGAAGTAACCGAACTCAGTTGTTTGATCGGTAATTCAGCGGACTTGTAACCTGGAGGTCGGTGCTTCTAGTCCCAAGTTCAGCGAAGATTTAGTAAAGCTAGTTTGAGTAGTTATGATAGTTACGAATGTGATTAACACAAATATGATATATTTTTTTTTTTTTTTTTAAATAAGACGCTTTTATTTTCATGTTGTACTTGGGTCTCGAACCACCGATCTTCTAGTTACCAGGCCACCGCCTTATCGATTGAGCTACCGATAATACCGATTGTACCGAGGTCGGTGGTCGATGAGTACCTACTTGACCTCGTATGTATGTACTCAATCAGACAGTGACTCCAGAGATTCCAGCCCCAGACCACTTAGCTGAGAAAACTGTAGAGATATACCTACATACAAAGATACCTAAAATGGCATTTGACAATAGTGCCAATTATGGACAGATCACTTCCTCGTTTTCTAAGATGTTCAAAAAAATCGTTTTCTGAGATTTTCAAAAAAAAACACAAAAACACTTGTCAATCTTGTCATTCCCGGTAGCTCAATGGTCAGTCGGTCTGGTGAGACAGAGGTCGCGGGTTCGAAACCCAGCCGGGACATGATAATCCTTTTGTGATTTTTGAACACTTAATAATACGGATTTATGGGACATTCTCTTTCACTTTGCCTTTGCCAAACCTATGTGGGGTCGGCATTGTTCATGATTACAATAATAACTCTCTTTAGGAGAAGGTAACCACCAGGCGAGGTTAATGCTCAAAGCATTTTGAGCATTAACCTAACGCTCAGAGTCTTATTATTATGTGGTCAAAAACTCAAATTAATGAGGAAATATTCATGCCATGCATTGTTTGGGATTCGAACAAACGGATCCCTATGCTACCTGGATTACCATCAGACTAGCACGTTAACCACTTGACTCTACCTTGTTGGCTGGTAGACATACCTTTTTTTCATTTTTGTGTTAATCACTTTTGTGAAATAACAACTACTCAAACTCGCTTTTGACTGCCATAACAAATATTGTGTTCGTTTTCTAAAAATCAGAGTAAAAATATTCATAGCGAAAAAAAACGTACAATTCATCAGTTTGCTCTAATGTAATAGCAGAAAGTGTCATTTTTTGAGGAAAACGCAATATGGTCTATCGAATTAATTTGTCAGATAGAGTTAGCGCGCCATGTCTTGAAAAAAATAAAAAATAAAAAAAAACATGCATTGATGTGATTATTCTGAATTAATAATGACCATGTCAGATCGCGTCATTCAGAAAAAAAAACACTCAATGTATTAATTTGACCATTCATGAAAGAGACAATTCCTAGAAAAAGTCGATCACAAATATTTCAAATTAATTTAAGACTGATGTGATGCCTTAACAACTTTTTTCGAAAAGCTTTTTCACAATTCTTCCAATATCAACGATGTATTCGGAAGAGCATATTAATGTATCAGACTTCTGATTGTTTAGACAACCACTTGTAATGGCAAATAATTGAGTATTGTTCCGAATCTGGAGAATTGTCGCGAAACGTGATTTTGGGAGTTCTTCAGACGTACCTCGTGACTGACTGACTGATAGGACTTAAATAAAAGGAGCCTTCATTCCAAGTGAGGTATTTTTTTTTTTTTTTTTTTTTTTTTTTTTGTAACGTCGCTTTCAACTGCATTGTCATGTCACGGTTTATAAAGTAAAATTGCCACCTGTTTATTTTTTTATAAATTTGTGACACGGACATCCAATGTAGGTACAGAGTTGAAAATCCTCTACTCAGCTGGGATTCGATATTTGTAGTACCTACCTCAGCTAGTAATTGGAAATTTTGAATGCTACATATGTTTTGGTTTTCAACCAGGTACCTAATTTGAATTGATTTTCCAAGACTGGTCAGTATTTTTTTTAATTATATTTTCAAATAAACGTCGGTTTATCACTACCACAATTGACGAATGAAAAATATAAAAAATTAAGAATCCTCATAAGTCATAAGTGCCCGACACCCAAACTAATACACAATATAGTATAGTAGTGCTTTATTTATACTGTCGGCTCGAGACAGGGAGTACCATTATGCTAACAATAAATCAACTAAAGGTCATCCGTGGCCTTCATCCAAATACCAAGTCTGCGCTATTAATCTTCTTACCAAGTTGGAAGATTACCAAGAAGCTTCACTGAAGACAAAACGAGGCTTACCTTAAACCTTTTCGAGGTTAAATGTTATGCAGAAGAGGGCAATGAAAACCCTTGGATTGGGGAATACTTAGTAAAAGAGAGGTCGTATTACTGGTTCATCAAATTATTATTTAAATCTTTATTAGCAGGACAGAGTACAACATTTACAGTATAAAATTAAGAAAAAATAAATAAATGATAAAATAGTATGAAAAATAAATACAATAATTAAAAATGAAAATAATACTAATGTCCTAACTAAAGGGCGAGGTTATTGCCTGTGGCAATCTCTTCCACAAAATCAAACTGATCAGAGTTCACGTCAGATTTCACAAAGGGGAAGAACTATTTAGGTAACTATCAGATTTAAAATTGAAATAAAATGGCCCGAACCGGACCATTTTACATAAATTTTGACAAATTTCTTAGCCTAAATCAACGTTGCTTAATATGGTGTCAAAAATTATAAATGAAGTTCAAGCATGTCTAGAACATACCATGAAAATTTCAGATCGATTGGACAAAAATTGCAGCTTTACTTAAAATTAACTAAAATGATGTCCAAAAACTAGACAGTGAATTTCAAGTATAAATGAAACATACTCTGAAAGTTTCAGCTCGATTGGACTAAAATTACAACTTTATCGCGTAACAAACATACATACCGTCGTGTATGATCATGCAGTTGAAAAACGACTTTAAACTCTAATAAACAAACAAACATATACATAGATGCATAGGTACATAGAAATGAATTAATGAACAACACAGAAAAGTTTGGGTAACTGTTAGGAGAGTCCTTCACTCCAGATGAGGATTGCGGGCATGAACAGGTTAATGATGATGGTGACGGACAATACCCCTGAGATAAGGGAAGATGTTCTCACCACAATTTACTTCAATGAGATTTACTTGATGAAATACTTCCTGACACCCAAGGAAATGAATTAGATGCACAGCATAGAATTTATTAGTTCCCATTCATTTGAAAATTACTCCGCCTAACCGGAAAACTGACTTGCTAGGTGAACGAGAGTAACAATCATGATGTTAGAGTCTACCAACGTCATTAACGATCGCAATAAATCGCGCAAAAAAAATCTCACACATATATTAATGAAAGTTTCAAGTTTGAATAGGTATTTGGCAGCATCATTGTTAAACACATTCAACCAAGTTAAATTTACACTAAAAATATAAACAAGCAATATTGACAAAGTGAAACTGTTGAAATAAAACTTGATCAAAAGTAGTGCTAATGCCTACGACATTTGATATTTTTTCGGAAATCTTGACTTTGTCATTTTTTCCAAGAAAAAAAAAATACCTATTCAGATTCACATTATCCTGTGTTTCTTGATCTGATTATGGTGAATGATTTTTTTCCAGGCGTTTGCTACCACAAAATTTGGTTTGGATGGACATTAAAAATCTTCCACCTGTAACAAACCGAAAACCGTGAGAAGCTATTAAAATATTAATAATAATAATGGAGTTGAAAATTAGGATATACTGGTTATAAGTAGTATTGTGTGGATATGTCTTGAACCCTCCAGCAATTTTTAGTGGGTAACTTGATGCCTAACTTACATAAAATATACATAACATCCTAGAAGGCACTAATTTGACAAGAGATACTTTCAAAAATGGCCCATTTCTTGCTACGTTTAACCGATCTTCCCATTACAGAACTTACATCATACCGCCGAACTAATTACCACCTGTCCGTTTTATGCTAATAGAAAAGCGATGTGCATACACCAAATAATGAGATGTTAATTGTTGAACATAATTACATACTCTATGATGTAGTAGGAAACAATCTGATTACAACACAGATAAGTAACTTTGCAAACAGGTCTGAAATAAAATGGAACCAAGACATTCCAGGAAGAACAAGAATTTTTAATCAACCCAAAATAGAAATGGTGAAGTTTTTAATCAAACCATGGTGGTTTAGAAATAGTGGTTGAGGAATTCTTTAATAGAGTCAGGCAATATTTTTGTCCATAAATTTGGTTGTAAAACTTTATCACTGACTTCTTGGTAGGCAGTCAATTATGTTTAACATTTTACAGCAGGATGTCCGCATGTATTTGCAAACATTTTCATAAAATTACTTTGCGGAAGACTACAAAGATGTTCTCATGTATTTCATGTTGAACACTTCACCTGAGATGTATTAATGTACGTTTATTATTAGATAATAAGTTAACACATTCTACTCACTGGTACTATCATAAAAGGTGCATATACACATTAACTTATGTGTTTGTTAGAGGAAACATATAATATTACACATTGTACCCACTTTAACATAACTATTAATGTCCTTTGATAACGCGGAATTGCGGAAAGAGATTGAGTGAGAACATTGCAGATCCTTGGGTAGTTCCATCATATTTAAATAATGATAGGTGTCCGATAAAAGATGGCTATCTCTAAAAGTTGAAATTCCAGAACTTTACATCCAAAGAAATTTGACAAGATAAACTCTCAGAGAACTTGTAATAATTCATTTCCTGAGTGTCCTGTGCCAAAAGCTTGTGGCACATCTATTGATTGATTGATTATTTTTTATTTGTGTGCAACGTCGCTTTCAACTACATAACGAGGGTTTTACCCTCCATTCACTGGAAACTCACAGACCAGCTACTCAAATTAACCTCAACCAGCCTGATTGGGACCGGGAATAGCTAGCAACACGAGGGTTGAGAACTAGTGTATTCAACATACCATGTTGATGCTGGCTATCCATTGACTAAACTCTATTAAATGATATTTATGTAACTACATATCATTTACATTATTTTGTCCGGAAAACATTTTAATGTTTGAATTTAGTCGTCTTTGATTTTTCGTTTTCTATAAAAATAATGCCCCTATTCATAACAAAGTCAATTAATCAAAATGTCAGATCTTTGTCCAGCGACAAAGACAAGAATATCATACACTACTAATTGTAAAATCAAAAAGAACCAAGTCATTTTCCGGCAGCATCTCGGAAAAAAAAAAATTAAATTCAATCTATTACAACTTGAAGTGACCCCATGACTTCCAACATAGGAAGAGCTGATCTAGTATTAACCACTTAGTCAAAGACACTTCCTTCTCTCTCTCCTTTGAGCTCTTTTCAAGGATGACCCTTTTACAAGTTAAAAACACCTAAGTCAACAACTTCAGATTCTTAAGAACAACCAACTGAAGTGAACGGTCATTTTGGCAAACACTCATCCATCTTGTCTACGAGTTCAATTGCTCTGTCAATATTCAAAAGAAACGAAGTTCAAAGAATTAGCATCTTTATTTCTGTTCCACTTCTGCTACTTCTTCATAATCAGGATCAATTGGCACGCCTTGGTCTCTTGCTTGGTAGTTCTGATTAGCACATTTTCATATAAATAGGCGTCTAGTTTGACATCTTGTTGCTATTTCTAATTTTAGCATCTTTTTAGATTTTAGCATGTCCATGTTAAGTATATTGACTTCTAGTTGCTAATTATACAGTATGTTTCAGAAAAGGTGGCCACCCCCTCGTAACTTTTGAACGCGACGGAATTTTTCAATTCTGTAAAGTCCTAGGTATAGGAAGTGCCCTATGGCCCATCCTGTGGTCATATTTATTTTTGGCCCCGGTCGGCCCTTCCGGCTTTTAGGCCATATTTTTTCATTTTTCTCGCGAATTTTAAATGGAATGCTATATTTTTTATTCTTGTTAATTAAAGTCCAAGTTAGGCTGAGTATAATGAGCTTTTAAAATTTTCAAAAACCTTATCAGGGGCGGAGCTAGTAGGGTGCAAGTTTCAAAATTGTTACACCCTGTATTTAAGCGTTAGTTAGATTTTTTAGTACTTTTTTTATGTTCATAGGTTCAAAATATTGTTTTACACCATATGAAATCAAAAAAATATTCTTGTTTACTTCTAATCAGGGTCATAGTAAGATTTTTGTAAAAGTACTTTTTTTCTCACGTCAATTTTTCCGTAAATTAATGGTGTTCTCAAAATTGGCATTTTTAGAGGTGAAAGTCTGCAGTGACTTATGTTTTTTATGCTTGAAATCGAAAGAAAACTTCACGGAGAAGCGATTAAAATCATAAAAAAAGCCATTTAACCTGCTAGTTTTTTCACGACAGTGTCCGGTAAAGTGGGTGAATTTCGTATTGGATTTTTTTTTTTGTTGAGGAAACACAATTGGCATAGAAAATAAATAATACCTAATAAGGGAATAATACTTCAATTAACATAACTAAATGCGAAATTAAATGAAGATTATTTCTTCTAAATCAGTGCCGGATATTTTTTCTCTCTCTCTTTCTCTCTCTCTCTCTCTCTCTCTCTCTCTCTCTCTCTCTCTCTCTCTCTCTCTCTCCTCTCTTCGCCTCTTTAAAATAATTGAATTGGTTTAATTTTCACCCTCAAGAGTTTGGTACTTGACCTGGTATTTTTTTCTATTAAATTTCGAGATAATTAGATTTTTATTTAGAGACCTGGTTATTCATTACTAGCAACACCAGTATGATTTTTTTTTAAATTTGGGTTTAATATCTTGTTTCAACTGCATGGTCATATCATAACGGGGGTGTTACATTCCATTTGCAAGAAACTCACCAACCTCCTAAACACATTTATCTCACCCAGGCTGGGTTAGGCCGGAATGCCAGCATCACGAAGTCTTCTCCTCGCTGGACGTTGCTTAACTTCGGTGATCCTACAAGAATCGTTGCATTCAAAGCGCCATCGAGTTATTGACAATGTGTTTTCTACAGATTTTACCAACTTACCAACTAAAATTGTCTCAAGAGGGGACCCCTAGGCCGACTTTAGAAGCAGCATTATCCGATAATTATTTTTGATACAACTTGAACTTTAAAAAGTGAAAAAAAGAGAGAGAGAAAAAAAAAAATATCCGGCACTGATTTAGAAGAAATAATTTTCATTTAATTTCGCATTTAGTTATGTTTATTGAAGTAATATTCCCTTATTAGATATTATTTATTTTCTATGCCAATTGTGTTTCCTCAAAAAAAAAAAAATCCAATACGAAATTCACCAACTTTACCGGACACTGTCGTGAAAAAACTAGCAGGTTAAATGGCTTTTTTTATGATTTTAATCGCTTCTCCGTTAAGTTTTCTTTCGATTTCAAGCATAAAAAACATATGTCACTGCAGACTTTCACCTCTAAAAATGCCAATTTCGAGAACACCATTAATTTACGGAAAAATTGACGTGAGAAAAAAGTACTTTTACAAAAACCTTACTATGACCCTGATTAGAAGTAAACAAGAATATTTTTTTGATTTCATATGGTGTAAAACAATATTTTGAACCTATGAACATAAAAAAAGTACTAAAAAATCTAACTAACGCTTAAATACAGGGTGTAACAATTTTGAAACTTGCACCCTACTAGCTCCGCCCCTGATAAGGTTTTTGAAAATTTTAAAAGCTCATTATACTCAGCCTAACTTGGACTTTAATTAACAGGAATAAAAAATATAGCATTCCATTTAAAATTCGCGAGAAAAATGAAAAAATATGGCCTAAAAGCCGGAAGGGCCGACCGGGGCCAAAAATAAATATGACCACAGGATGGGCCATAGGGCACTTCCTATACCTAGGACTTTACAGAATTGAAAAATTCCGTCGCGTTCAAAAGTTACGAGGGGGTGGCCACCTTTTCTGAAACATACTGTATTTAACACCTTTCAATATAAATGGGACTTCATTACGTTTCTTGCTATCTTTTTGCAAATTACCTTGATACATCATCATTATTTACTATGATTAGATATGTTCAGTATCTTGTAATATTAGCTACTATTTCTGTAACTTTATTACCCTCCGTTTTATAAACAAACACAGTCAATTATATTATTAGTACATTACTTCACATCTTTTTCAATTAACAGATTTCAACATGAATTTAAGATTTTTATTGACATTTTGTTCTATTTAAAAAGATATGAAGTACTATCACCATGAGACTATGTAATGTGCAAATTCTTTAAATACCCATGCTTGAATTGTATATTCAATCCATCCATACGTCATAGTGTATGATGAAATTCAAATTGATTATTTTACTGAGAAGTTACAAAAAGTTTTATTGAAATTTCCTTTCACTAATTATCATGGAAAAATGAAAAAATCCACAAACAGTTACAGTTATGAATAATTATTTGATTTCCTACAGTGGTTCCCTTGGTAATCCATACTTTGACCATTAAGTAAAAGTATGGATTACCAAGAAAATTCCATAGAAATTTTTATGGTTCTAATAAATGTAGGTGTAGGTGTAGGACTGTAAGAATGTCATACATAATATGAAGAATCTCTATCTATAATGGATTCTACAGGAACCAAGGCTCTTCCTCGTTCTTCAGAAGGAAACTACAAGTTATTTCCGATAGCGATGAGCTACAAATCCTTGGATTTGCCAGATCCAAATGGACGCCAATTTGCAATTCCACAAACACGACCTGCAAATCCTACTCCCTTATCTGCAAGTCTGCTTGTTTTGGTTCGTGAACCCAAGTGTCTTCATTACTCCTTCACCAATTTGTGATTCCACTGGCACGACTTGTTCCAACACCCATATCTGTCATTCTGCATAATGTTGATTCTTCGAGTATCTTCAGTCTTATCCATGGATCAATATGTTAGAGAAAACTCGTAATGCTTCAAACCTGTCCCGTAAAATCTGCCATCTTGGTTAGTTTTAACACAGAGGAAATCACAACAATAACAAATTTATTTTTCTTCTTACATGTTTTTGAAAGTAATAATGGTAGCCACATTGGATAGTTGGTAGCCACATTGGATAGTTTGTTCCAGGACAGATTTTCTACCCATGAGATATACGTTATGGCGTCTCCATTACTTATTCCTCTATGATCTTAGCCATGAGACTTCCATACTTTGACTCCAGACACACTTATCTCTACATGTTCTGGATCTTAAGCCCCGGTATCGTTAGTCTATCTTCCATAGCTGGACTGCAAAATCTTCAGGCAGCCATTATCGGTTGCTAAATTTGGTGCGATTGTGAATAGTGTGATGTCTTACGAAATACATGGCATCGTGCAAATTGTTATCGAAGTGTTTGGTTCGGTTCAGTATACTATGATTCACAGGGCAGATAGCAATAGACGATATAAATGCAGTCAAGATTTTTAACATGGAGAAGGGGAGATTTGTGTTACGGCGAGTGGGTATTCTATCACGATATCGGTGTGTTTGGTTAGGTTCAGTATACTGGGATTAAGATTAAGAGCTTTATTTTCAAATTAAAACAATCAGATTAAATTTGGTAGATGTAGTGCAGAGAGCAGAGAGGGATTGGGAGTAAAAGTCCCAAGCTATTGGATGCATTTGGAATACTTTGATTCATTTGGAATACCAACTTCAGTAGCAGGGTCGATAAGTTGGCGGACTTGTAATGTGGAGGTCGGTGGTTCAAGCCGTTCAGGTACACATTTAGCAGTGTGAGTTTGAATAATTGTGATTAACAGAATAATAATAAGGCTCTGAGGGTAGAAAATGCTTTGCGATTAATCGCCTGGTGGTTACCTTCCACTAAAGAGTTTTATTATTATTATCAGTGGTACCGTTTCTGTTTAATGTCTCCAAGGGAAAAATGATTGAAATATTTTCAGTTCTTGGAAGTCGAATTTAATTTTCTTCACAGAAAGTTGATAAGACCAACCCGAGACAAGCCACTTAGTCTTATTCACTATCTATGCTAACGCCATGGCTGTTGCATGACTATAATTTGTTTGCTTTGGCTCATTGTTCTATAGTTCAGTTCTCATACATTGAGTGATAACCACTTCAAGGATTTTGCGAAATATTGGACCACCATCTTCACGAGCCTTGAAACAGTCTTTGTACTTTCTATTATCATATTAGGTATCAACATTAATTTGCTATAGGTATCTAGCTATCAAAATAGCTAATTGATGCTGATTTTGATTGAATTTTTTTCTTTTTCTTTACATATTCTAATGGTTTTGTCAGGTTATTTCGGGTTTTGAGTGATTGGACCTCAACCAAAGCATGTTCTTGTTCAACGAATGTGTCTCCTTTTTTTCTATTAGGCACTTTAACCAATTATTATATGGTCGTTCGTGCCAATCCTCTCAAGGTAAAGAGAGCCTCTTCACTGGTAGAGTTCGGTAAAGATGGTTTTGGGTCATATGATTGGCGGTTTGCATTGTAAGTGTGACATTCGTTTACGATGTGACGAACAGACTTTGTGTGTCCCTCATGGTGAGGTTGCAAGCTTTGAACTTTCATACCTACTCACTGGTTATTCGGATCGCTCAGTCTACACGAGATAATAATAACCCTCTTTAGTGGAAGGTAACCACCAGGCGAGGTTAATGCTTAAAGCATTTTCTACCACCTAACCCTTAGATTCTTATTATTATGTGGTCACAAACTCAAATTAATGAGGAAATATTTATACATTGGGTGGGATTCGAACCAACGGATCCCTACGCTACCTGGATTACCGGACTAGCGCGTTAACCACTTGACTACCAGTGACCAGTGCACAGTAATCTGTATAATCTACTCATATGGCACGGATCTTGTATCTACATGCCAAATAGAGCAAACCATATCGTGTGCATGTGTGCAATATTCAAGATTTCGCATATCATATACGATTATGTATAAAATTCAAAAATTGCAAATCTACAACTAATCAGTAGTATAAACATTGAATCGGAAAAGATCTCATGTATTTATTCTCTTATCTATGTAATGTGCTTATTTTTTTTTCTTTCCTTATCCTATAATGAGGAAAGTATTGTATTCGTCAAAAATTTGACATACCCAGTTCTTGACATTTCTGGACGAATCATAGCCTCAGGATACCAAAAAAAGTTGTTTTTGACCATTGGTCCGTGCGTCCGTGTGTGTATGTGTGTTTACTTTGATCATTTTTTTGAAACCCTGATCTCTTTGGAACCCGGCCCCAATTTACCGGTATTTTGGAGGGGTCCAGCTTAAGTGTGACGTATCAAATCCAATGATTTTCGAGGTGCTGATTACGAATTTGACAGTAATTTTTGGCTAACTGTACCGTTGAGTCACGAGTGGCGGAATTTGACATCTTTTCGAGTGATAAGGAAAGTCGTGTGCTGTCACACCAGTTCATTTCTCTTTGTATTTTAGGAATACTTAAATAAGAAATACTCTGCAATTAGGAATACTTAACCATTGTCAAAAAAATGAACGTCCAAAAATGTAAAATCAAATAATACAATATTGGCGCAATGAATGCACCAGATCTCGGAGGATCACAAAAGTTAAGCAACGTCCAGCGAGGTGAAGACTTCGTGATGTTGGCGTTCTGGCCCAACTCTATCTTGGTGATGTTAATGCGGATAGCAGATTTGTGAGTTTAATGCGAATGGAGAGTAACACTCCGGTCGTGATATGACCATGCAGTTGAAAGCGACGTTAAACCTAAATTAAAAAAAAAATGCAAAATCAAATACAATAATGCACATAGCTGAGCTGATTAAACAAACAAATGATTAATTTTTGCATTCATGACTTGATGACGTCGCTATTATAATGAGGATTAATTAGGGAGTAATTAACCACAGGATAATTAGGCTGCTGATCAATTATTTATTAAGACTATTTCTGTTTATTTCAATTATTTCTGTTGATATATCTAATTAATCAATGCCTCTTGTTTTTTTTTTTTTGTTTGTCGTTGCTACTTATGACAAACATTAAGACAAAAAAAAATACACTGCCAATTATGGACACATTACTTCCTCGTGATTGGTTCACATTGTATACACTTGACAAAAGCATAATACATAATATAAAATAATAATAGTTCCGGCTTTTAGCTAGTATTGTACAAATTTCAATGGTACTATTTGTTCAATATTCACCAAATAAAGCTTTGTATAGTAATAATACTAATAATAATAAGATTATTTATGGACTTGTGAAATCGCTACAATTACCCGAGTCGCAGTTGAGAGACTTGAAAGTAAAAGTTGATAAAGCTTCTGGCCAACCAGGCACAGTTCTAATCAACGTTCCTAGAACTGTTCTGAGCAACATATTAGTAGCTAGTAGCAGACGCGGATATAGACAAGTTATTAGGGGGAAAGAAACTTACTGACTAAAAAAAGCTAACTAGCTTTTTTTATTATTATTAAAAAAAAAACAAGTCGGGGTTAAGTGGCAGAGAATGCCTAAGGCATTAACTTCGCCCCCGATTACAAAACAATTGTAATTAAAAATTAATATTGATCTTGCTTTCCTTTTGTACATACTTCTAAAGTTTTTTTTTAAAATTTATTGTTATTTCTTTGTTTGTTGTTGATGATTGTTTTGTAAAAAAAAAAGTGTAAATAAATAAATAAAATAGACCAGCAGTCTGGCTGGGGGACTATAAACAGGGAGTAGACCAGCAGTGGCTTGGTTCTGGGGGCCCTTGAAAATTATTGGCCTCCTTGTAAAGACAGTGGTAGAAGTACTGAGTCATTCCTCCACTGTCTGGCTACCATCGTTCACGATGACGCCACACTGAAAAAAATTTATTGTAGGGCTTACTAAAACTTTAGTAAATTTCACAAGTCTTAGGGTTGATTTAGTGACAGCAAAATGTTTTGTTAAGATTACAAATCAAATTTCGTAAACTCTATTTAGTAAAGATAATGATATCTTTCGTTCATCCAACAAATTTATGTTTAGTTACTTTTACTAAACTCATCATTGTATTTTTGACAAGAAAAAATTCCATTGTCTTTACTAAAGTATTTAGTAAGATCTCAAGCATGCATTCATAATGCTTACGAATCATCTTGTTATGCTTATTAAGGTTGTTTCTTTCAATTTGTTGATTTTACAATACTGTTTAGTAAAGTTTACAAAATACTTCATTAGTCCATTCAATCGACTCAGTATGGCTTATGATAGTGTTTTGTAATTTTAAACATAGTAATAGTTGATTTAACAACCAGACTTGTTATTGCTTACGCCAGAGATTGGTTAAATCTACTAAACTGTTTAGTAAGTTTAAGCAACGCATTTCGTTCACACTATTGACTCGTTTAGTTAACCTCACGAACAATATTAGTAAATTTTACTGATAGTTTCAGTATATAAACTTTACTGATAGTTTCAATAAACTTCACTGATAACCTCAGTAAACTTCACTGATAATCATAGTGAACTTCAGAAACGCCTGTAGTAAACTTTTACAACAATGTCAGTTACTAAGTCATTATGAGAAAATAATTCAAAATATAATTGCAATAATTTAAAAATAGGCGTGTATGTAACACTTTTATTGAGAAACACAGATTCATTTGTTTAAAATGCAATAAGAGACATTTAAAATGCATACAATTAAAGTTTTAAATGATGAAATAACTATGCAAAATAGGGTTTTAAAAATTTGAACCTCTTAAACACAAAAATCATGTTTTATTATATAAATAAAAAAGAATCACCAAATTCACACAACACACTAAGTACACATCAACCACATTAACATAACCAACAAACACAGACTTAGACAACACATCAAACAACCAAAATCTCACACCACCTATCAACCAAATCCAGACTTACAAAAACACCCAATAACTAAACTTTCACAATACCTATCAACCCAAACCACACAAAACATCTACAAATAAACCCAAGCATGACATTATTAATATTAACTATGTAAATATTAAAATTAACTGTCTATTTAGATATTAGCGTTCTCCAGTGGACGTTAATATTTAAATAAATAAATCAATTTGATTTTGAAAAAAAACAACAATACCATTTTAAAAAGATATGACGTAATAATCACAGGGCCATCAATCAACATAAAACAACTGAATCTGAAATTGATTTCGGTATCTATTAATTGTTGTAGATCTTTTGTCTCTCTCGTCTCTCGACACACGTGTTTTAGCAAGAATTTTGTTCAATCTACAATTCTGTTTAGTAAATCTAATCAAAGAGTCTTGTAACCGTCATTGACTAGGGGCGATTAACAAAACTTTCGTTGGGACTACAAATGATTTTCATAACGACCGAGTTTTACAAAAAAGTTTAGTAAACTTAGCTAAACAAATCTGTCAGAAATCTGAAACCGTATGGTTCATTTAACAAACATGTTTTGTAATTTTAGATAAAATCTTGTTAAACCAACGAATACTGTTTTGTGTATTTTATCATATATAAATCTGGTAAGAGTAACGATTTTTGTTTGTTAATTATCAGACATGTACTAATCAGGTGGTATTTTTAACAGAATAATTTTATTAGATTTAACCAAACTTTTTGTAAATCTTACCAATATATTGTTAATAGATCTAGCAAAACAGAACTTGGTAAGCATAACTAATGTTCTGATTGCGGTAATTAACACGTTAGTTGGTTTTACGATCAGACGATTTACAAGAATTGATTGATTATTCTTACGAACGCCCAAGTAAAATCTCAAATGACAATTAGTGGGATTTATCAATTTCTTGTTATTTTAACGAAATTTTTGATGAAAAATCCTTTACTAAACTCTTTAGTAAAAACGAACCTAAAATTTTTTTCAGTGCACCCTATGATTATTAAACAAAACCGCCAGCCTCCGTGGCGTACCCGTTTTAGCTACTGTAGTCCGCAGAGATCCGGAGTTCGATTCCCATTTGCGGCAATTTTTTCAAAGAAAATTCTGTTCCCTCCAGACCCTTTCTTATTAACCTCACTCAGTCTACCCAGGCTGGTTGCGGTTAATAATATGGTTCTGGCCGTTCAAAGGGTTCACCCATATCAATCCTTCCACTACCATGACATCACACATGGACACGGAAAGTAAAGTAAGTAACTACTTATTTCTATCCAGCAGATCCTCGTCTGGTCTACCGTAAATCTAGATAACAGTGTCTTGTTCAAAGTACCTAAATCTAATTAGTCAGACCAAAGTCTCAAGAGCTGAACGCCAAAACAATACACCGCTAACTGTTGGTCTGAAGGCTGAACGACCATTGCAATTTGATATTACTCACAGGACATGTAGATAAATGTTATAGATCCTAATAATAATAATAATGTTTTTTCTTTGTGTTATTTTGTGAGGAAAAATGAGTAGCTGCTTTAATGTTAGCAGCGACCAGTGGCGGAATTATAGGCAAAAATAAGATATTGGGATATTAAAGATATGGAAAAGTACTATAATTCTGCGCTACCCACTAAAAACGTGATATAATAACACAAAGAAACACATTTACATTATTTATTTGTGTTATTTTATCACAATTTTAGTGGGTAGCGCAGAATCATAGGACTTTACCAATTTATTACACCCCATTAGAGGGGAGGTATACGCGGGCTACAAAAAAGACCATGAGCGCCTCACGTAGCTCCTGCTACATGGCTGCGAAATAAAAAACACTGCTACTTATGGACACAATACTTCCTCGTGATTGTTTCACATTGTATAGACGTCGCAATTTTGAGATTTTCTACTAAATCACTTGTATCTCCAAAACCACTTAACCGATTTTCTTCAAATTTATTTATATGGTAGAACACTATTTTTCCTACATTCTAGATTCTACAAAAAATTCTGTATCGGCAAGTGGTGGCCCTTATATTTTACTTTTTTTACCAAAATTTCGAATTTTCTTAAATATCGGAGTTAAATTATTATTATTTTAAAAATAAATATAAATAGCCTATGTAAAACAATAATACCCATTAACATACAAAATTTCTATAAAATCGGGTGTACCGTTCACGAGATATAAGCGGAAAAAAATTCCTTATCGGCAAGTCGTGGACCTTATTTTACTCAATAATAATAATAACAAAAATCTCGACCACCAATACAAGGCATCAGTGACACCTGACACACCTGTCCCTCTGGGCCGAGTATATCCCCTAGTGATCCGGCAAGGCTGCGACGGATCTAACCTTCAGGCCACTTTCACCTCAAGGTAGTTCAGTGCGCGTACATATCGCCAAGTCACAACAATCGTTACGCAATGTCGCGGGGTCGAGTTACCGGTGTGAAACAGTACACGAGGAACTGCCAGCATTCTTGTTTGAACTAATAGTTCATGTGATATTGACCGAACTCAATATCACATTAACTATTGGGTTGGGTGGAAGAGATTGTCATAGGCAATAACTCCGCCCTTTAGTTAGGACATAATTATGTAGGATATTTTGTTTATTTTTTCCTGTTTATATTAATTTTGTCAATTTTGTATTTTATTTTTTACCATTATTTATTCGTATATTAACCTATGTTTTTCTAATAAAGAGTTTCATAATAATAATAATAATAATAATAACAAAACTTAGATATTTCTTTCATCAAAAAAGCACCCAACTACATGAAGCAATTGTTCAAGCCGACATTAATTACACCCCACTAAATCTCTCTCAAGATGAATCTGACATTGAACAACAAACTATAATAAATGAACAAAAGAAAGAAGAATGGGCTGGTAAATCTCTACATGGCAAACATGTAAAGTTAATACAAAAAGAAGGAATTGACCGGGATCTATCATATAAATGGTTAGAATGTGGACAACTTCATCCAGAAACAGAAGGATTCCTTGTTGCCATACAAGACGGAGTAATTGCAACAAAAAACTATAGAAAAGTGATTTTGAAAGAACCCATTGAATCTGATTTATGCCGAAGATGCAGTGTAGCACGAGAAACAATAGAGCACATAACATCCGGATGCAAAATATTAGCTGGAAACGAATATACAGACAGACATGACACCGCCGCCAAAATTATACACCAAGAATTAGCATTCAAATATAAATTTGTAGAAACAAGAAAAGCATACTGGACATACACCCCTGAAAGCATATTTGTAAACAATAAATACCGTCTATACTGGAATCGAACTCTACACACTGATAAAACTGTTTCACACAACCGTCCAGACATAACACTATTTGACATTCAGAAGAAAGTGACATACCTGATAGATATTGCAATACCAGCTGACACAAATGTAATAGAAAAAGAACAAGAAAAAATAACTAAATACTTAGCACTGGCAGCTGAAATGAAAGAGATATACAAACTAGAAAAAGTAATTATTGTACCTTTGGTAACATCAGCAACAGGAATTACATCCAAACACTTCCTTAAACATCTAAAACAAATAGAAATTGAAAGTCACATCCACACTATTTTTCAAAAAGCGGCCATTTTGAAAACAGCAAATATAGTTCGAAAGTTTCTCAATCTAGCAGCCTAACAAAATATATGACTTGGTAATTCTTACCCGTGATAATAATAATATCATCACTGCAAGAAGATTGAACTTCCATCCTACATCATATCGAAGATTCAGAAAAATGTCCTCCTTGAAACTTGCAGAATTGTGAGGAAAGTCCTAAGCTTCTGAAGATTCACTCCTCCTCCTCATCCAACCTCAACCTGAAATTTATCTATGTTTGCTGTTAAGCCCATGGATAAAATACTTTGTACCATTTAAATAAAATAAATGAGAAAAACTCCACAATAATAATACAGTCGCTTGATCGAGAACGCGGCGGACTTCTAACCTAGAGGTTGGTGGTTCAAGTCCCGGGTTCAGCGAAAATTTAGTAAAGCGAGTTTGAGTAGTTGTGATATCACGAAAGTGATTAACACAAATATGATAACTTCAAAGATAATTATAATAACCCTTTAGTGGAAGGTATAACCACCAGGCGAGGTTAATGCTCAAAGCATTTTCTACCACCTAACTCTCAGAGTCTTATTATTATGTGGTCACAAACTCACATAAATGAGGAAAAATTCATGCCATGGTGGGTATCAAACCAACGGATCCCTACGCTACCTGGATTACCAGACTAGCGCGTTAACCACTTGACCACCAGTGCACCAGAATCTACATGGTGTAATATCCATAATATTTGGCACATGTGCGCGCGTAATAGAATGACGCACACAGGTTGATCTTATAGCTGAAACACATGTAAAATCTGATTCATCTTCATCTTAAAGTTATGAATCACTCAATGTTATGGCGTTGAATGCACTGGTGCTCGTAGGATCACCGAAACTAAGCATCGTCCAACGAGGTGACGACTTCGTGATGCTGGCATTCCGGTCCAACCGAGGCTGGGTGAGGTTAATGTGGGTAGCTAGTTAGTGAGTTTCCTGTAAGGTAACAGTCCCATCGTGATATGACCATCTAGTTGAAAGCGACGTTAAACCCAAATTAGAAAAAATATCTGATTCATCTACAACTTAATAGTGGTTTTGGTGACTAAATTTAATAATTTCCAGTATTCCAGCAGTAAGCTTAAGATGTGTGTGGTGAAAATCCTATATGGAAGGATAACTTGTCATGTCCCGGCTAGGAACCTGTAACCTCTGAATAACCAGAGCTACCGGGACTGACGGTTCTGTATGAATCACTATGAAATATACCTACTACGAAAATATATAAATACCGCAAATTTTTACCTTATAATCATACTGGTAATTAGACAATTATGCACATCAGTAGGTATAGCAACTAGTGCAGCATTAAATACGGTTACAGTTTGACCCCAATTTGTTAACCGAGTTCGAGTCGTCTGATTCAGTAATTATTTGAGTAAGTCACGACGAGTGAGTAAAGTAAGTAAGTGTTCACAACGTTATACAACTTTAAAGACGTGCACTGGTAGTCAAGTGGTTAATGCGCTAGTCTGGTAATCCAGGTAGCGTAGAGATTCGTTGGTTCGAATCCTACCCAGTGCATGCATTGTTCCTCAATAATTTGAGTTTGTGCCCACATAATAATAAGACTCTGAGGGTTAGGTTGGTAGAAAATGATTTGAGCATTAACCTCGCCTGGTGGTTACCTTCCACCAAACACTAAAGAGTGTTATTATTATTAATAATAGGTAAACTATTACCGACGTCAGTAGCTTGATCAACAGGGCGACGGACCTCTGTAATCTGGAGGTTTAAGTCCCGGGTTCAGCGAAGATTTAGTGAAGCGTGTTTGAGTAGTTGTAATATCACGAAAGTGATTAACACAAACATAGAAAAAAAAAGAAGAAAACTTTTCTTATCTAAATTTAGAAATAAATAAATTTATCAACTGAACTTAAATATGCATATTACAAAGAGGACCCATTAGTCAAGTGAGACATCTTCTTATTTTCGGTCCATGGCCAAAAAAATCCCAAGGTTCTAACTGAGATAGTAAACAATGTCGCTACCGTGTACCAAACCCACTCAGTGATGAATGAGAATCTCCCACTGAAGCCAGTGGACAAAAAATATTCAAATTACTTCTCAAGAGAAAAAAGTTTTAAAAAGAACAAATTAATTTGCATCATAATAAAAGACCGTGTTGTAAGAATTGCAGACCATTGAAATTAAGACCATTTAGTGAAGAAAAAAAAGGTAAAAAAAAGTACCTAATTTGTAACATTTAGTTTTTGTTACTGATTTTGAAAAGCATTAGAATTAGAATGGATCGATAAGTAATATTCAAATCACTTTGGCTTGCAAAATATGGGGTTAAGTGGCAGAGAATGCCTAAGGCATTAACTTCGCCCCCGATTACAAAACAATTGTAATTAAAAATTAATATTGATCTTGCTTTCCTTTTGTACATACTTCTAAAGTTTTTTTTTTAAATTAATTGTTATTTCTTTATTTGTTGTTGATGATTGTTTTGTAAAAAAAAAAAGTGTAAATAAATAAATAAATAAAATAGACCAGCAGTCTGGCTGGGGGACTATAAACAGGGAGTAGACCAGCATTGGCTTGGTTCTGGGGGCCCTTGAAAATTATGCATTGTTAGTTCAGACCGGCGTTTTAGCTTAAAAAAGAGTGTACTCAACAATTCATTGACCTTCGAATGCATACCAATAATTGCCATCAAAATTGGTTGGATAAGTCATGGATTGATGGTATTTTTAGATATTTTTTTCACAGAAAACACAAAACTCGCTGAATTGGGAGGAAATATCTCATGACTTAACAAGAATGGTCTACCTCCCATCCGGGACTTGTGATTGAAATCGTAATTGGATCGTTAGGAACTTCCTCTGTTTGGTCAAATTTAGGAAGAATGAACAAATACATTCATTCAACAATCTAATGTTTTCAATTGTATTTCTAAAAATTCATTGACCCAAAAATTCAGGAATCCAAAGTACCGAGACACTTCAATATTGGTCCAGCATTTTACGATGATTCCATTTAATCATATAATAGAGAATAGACACGACATTCTAATGTTTTCAATTATTGTACTTATAATGTTTTCAAAAAATCATTAACCCAAAAATTCATGAATCAAAAGTACTGAGACACACACGCACAGAGTGCACAGCATGTGGTCTTGGCAGTAATGTTTATTTTATTTGGTTGTCGTCTAATTTGTTTGGATTCACCGGGATGTCTATGTTTAGTATGCTAATATTGTAGCCATAATTTGTTAACATAACTATATTTACTATGACACTCTTCATTTGTGCTTCTATGTTCAATGTCATGGTGGAATGTATGTACCTGTCTTATGAAGTTATGACATACCTACGTTTGTTTTATTTGGATGTCTGCTAATTTTGTTTGCTGCAATATTTATGTTTAGTATGTTGACTTAGGTAGTAGCTATACTGCTATACAGTTACATTACTATTAACATTGTGTTTATTTGCACTTTTATATTCAATGCCATAGGGAATTGTACTCTAATCTTATGCTTGATTTCATTTGGCTCTCTGCTAAATTGTTTGTTAGAACATCTTTGTTTTGTATGTTAATTAATATCAGAAGTAGCTATAGAGTATTCTGGTTTTTTTGTGCTTTTAAACTCAATATCATGTTGGATTTTTTTTTTAAGAGGAGTGTTCCACAGCCTTTTTTTTTATTTCGTAGCCATGAAACAGGAGCTACTGTAGACGCTTGTGGCCTGTGTTGTAGCCTGGCCATCCCGTAGTATGCCTCCCCTCTGATGGGCGAGAAGTGACACAATACTTCCCATTTAGGTGCTGAGTCAACACGAGCGCACCGGAAGGTATCCCTTACAAACTATTGCAACCAGATGAAGAATACAAATTTTTGTCGGCACGGGAGATCGAACCCGGGACCTTCCGCATGGCAAGCGAGTGCGCTTAACCACTGAGCTAATCTCGCGCTCTCCATGTGTGTACTCCAGACTTGAGACTCTTATGTTTGTTTTAATTTGGTTGTCAGCTAATTTGTTTGTCGGTACCTAACTAATCTAACTATATCTGTTTTGATGTTAATTTAATGTTTAGGTAGTAGCTGATTTTTTAAAAAAAATGTTATTGACATAATATTTGCATTATCGTTCTGTTCATTTCTGCTTATATGTTCATTTGAGTATGTTCAATGTCATAGGTCATTGGGAAGTGTACTGTATTCTTATTACTAGAACCCGGATTTTTGCATATTGCATATTTGCATATGCAATTGCATATTTTGGCGGTTTTTTCGGAGTTTGCATATTTGAACAAAATCCTGCATATTTTAACAATATTGGCCAAAATTTGCATATTTCGGGGTTTATTAGGGGAAAAAATCCGGTAAGTAGGTATCTACTTTATCTACCTACTCAGAGCTACCGAAGTCCATTCAAATCTTAGGACGTAAATCGTAAAATCACATTTTGTGAGTGTACCTACCTACTGAGTACTGACAAGCAGCTAGCCTGCTAGCCTACTGTAACAAGATCAAACGTGTCGTAAGGCGTCTGCAATACTCTCATCTGCACTCCACGTATCAGCAGGGTAGAATAGGCAGGGAGAGGGGTAGGTACCTACATGTATTGTATTTCTTTCTCTGTTCTCTTTCCTCTCTATTAGTTTTCGGCTGTTTTCTACTTGCAGTGAATTTATTGTGTTTGTAAACGATTAACTTTTCTACTGATTTTTACTCGAGAAATGTGTATGCATTTCTCTAGTTAAAGGAGTAAATTATTTTGAGTTTAAAATAAAATTTGCATTTTTGACTTAGGTAGATACTAACTTTACAATGCCAGTTGACAAAAGTAAAATTAAGTCTTGGCTCAGTGAGTTTACGGGTTTACATTTTTGCATATATTGGGCTTTTTGTTTATATTTTTGCATATATTGGGTTTTTCGCTTGCATATGCAATTGCATATTTTAGCCTTTTTTTGCTGCATAAAATCCGGGCTCTACTTATTACTCTTGTGATTTATTTTAGCAGTCTGCTTCTATTTGTTTGAATTAGCTGACAGTCTCAATTTTAAATTCACCGCAATGTTATGTTTTGTAAGCTAATAATTGATCCCTATTTATTTTTAGTTAATTCCATATTCAATGTCATCATACAAATGACATGTAGGTAATAACAGTGTTGTCAGAGTGTAGTCTAGACTGTGTTGAGAAATTACTATTTTTTGGCATTGGTTATTGGTTGTGGTCCGTTCGACCATACTGAATTGCTGACAATAGTCATGAAGTGAAATTACTACGTTGGATCTTTCAGTGTCTATGACCTACAATATATACAATATACATATAAGTACATAATTATATAGAAATTGAAATTAATAAAACATAACTTGATCAAGGGCGGTGCTAATGCCAAATGTCTTCTATGTATACAAGACATTAGGTATACCAAAATAACCGCTTAAGACAAATTTCTAGAAATTCTTGACCTAAGAATGAATTTCTTGACTTTCTTGACCTAACTTGAAATATCTTGATCTTTTCTTGACTTTATTGGCCTAGTAGATGTTTTTTCTTTGTGGAGAGATAGGGAAAAAACTTTAAAAGACACTTTAATAAGTAGTGTGGGATTTACACTCATTAAAAAACCCATCTCCCCTTTTTAGAGAAAACATGCCCGGGAATGGAGGGTAAAACCCCCGTCCTAATCCAGGACGTTAAATCAAATAGAATCGTTGGCGTTAGGAAGGGCATCCAGCCGTAAAAAATGTGCCAAAACCAATCAACCTCAACCATGAGGTTGAACAACGTCGACCCTGCTTGAGCGGGATAAGACAGAGTAAAAGAAGAAGAAGAAAGATGCCCGGAACCGTTTGGTGAACATTACTTCAGGCCTAGTAGATGTAGGCTTTGTCTTCTTATGTTATCAGTTATCTCACATAATATATATTATTATTACCTCAAATTGTCTCTGTTGATTATTTAGTGGCTATTGTAAATAGGTAAGTCTGTAGTCGGTACTGACAGTAAAATATAATATACCTGTGCAGATATTTTCTTTTTTTATGAATAAATTATAGTTACTGACTAGTATGTAGCTTGATCGATAAGGCGGCGGACTGGTGACCTGGAGGTCGGTGGTTCAAGTCCCGGATTCAGGGTGAATTTAGTAAAGCTAGTTTCAGTAGTTGTGATAAGATCATGAAAGTCGTTAACACAAGTATATAACTTTAACATCTTTGTAATATTTTACTGTGTCTTTGGCTCTTTGGCAAATATCAAAAGAGGATGTCAGTAAATATATCTTACTTTATAATTATTAGATATTATTTAACATTCATTGACCAATATATTGGATGTAAAACTAAATAAATATCACGTATATAATCGTCCAAAATATGTATGTATCTTCTCTACTGACAATGATTATAGTAGCTAGACATGGCATTAGCTGAGAATTCAGACGGCGGGTATTGTTGGTATTGTGACAGAGAACATCTGGACACTATGAATAGGAGACACTATCCATTTACTACGAACATTATACAGCGAAAATGCATGTCTACTGCCACCATCCTATCTGCATAGTATAAGGTCCGTTAATTTGGCCCTGCCATGTCGGAATTTCGCGTTCAAACGGTAGTACTCGGTAGATCTTCGTTAGTAGCGACAAGTACCAAAATTTCGTCGTTTGGTACTTATCGGTACCTCGAAAAACACCCTGTATAAACAATTTCTCCCGTCACCAAGTTCCTCTGAGTGGACTATAGAGACTCGAGTATCGATTTCTGTGAAATGAGGCGGAAAACCATTTATTTCCCGACCAATTTGTTCTCACTGCAGAATGAGGTTTGTGGTTTCTCGACTTGAGTTGACATAGATCAGTTCTATTTCATTATTTATTTTTCATTCTCTAGCATTGAAAAAATACTGTGCTCCAGTGTGACATAGAAATTGAGTCTGTAATAGTTGTTGTTGTTATTGTAGTCAGCTTTTTTTTAAATCAACAAGATGATAACATTTATAAGTAAAAAAATTCCTTCATCTGGACAGCATCTGGTAGTGAGCCAAGGATGCTGGCCGCATTGCCCCTCTGTATGTCCAGGGAAAAAACTTGTCTTATGAAGTTTGGTGTGCGGGTGTCACCTGTTTTCATCGTGGCTTTCTTCCCTACTTCTTGCATGAACATTTTCATTTCCTCGTACCTTGGCTACAGCTGGAGGAGAGAATGATGGTCTCCCGCCAACTTTATTTCAAAGTTGGCTCGTCCTGAACCACATATTTTTATGTGCCATCAACCATTGTGAGAAATTGGACTTTTATCCTTGTGAAACTACAAGCTAGCCTGGCTTGTAAAGGTTGGCTAGTCAGTTCTCTGTTTTTAATTCCTCTAGCGAGACCCTGGTCTTCTCCCTGTTTAATGTCCCCCAGCCAGACATCTGTAATGGTTCGGATAGTTCCTCTGATTAGTCACCTATAATTTTATCGGCCAAATAGAGGCCCGGAACAATTTACGGTAATGCCTCATTGTGTAGAGTAGGTTTAGGAAAAATAAATATATAAGGCCATGCCTCTGCCCCTAACTCGAGTGCACCCGATTTCATAATGTTGAAAAGAAACTGACCCAGATTTCTTCAATAGTTAGTTTTACCCGATCTACCCGGCCAACTGTGCCATAATATCAAATAATATTGGACTGTATTTCATGAACACATTTAGACATACATACCTACAAATATCCTACAGAAGTATTTTTAAGCATAGTATTCATCCCTGGGCAAAGTATTTACAAAAGAAGAAAAACATTAAACTGTTTATCTCGTAAAAAATTAGTTGTGTTCACTCAAATTTCCAAGCAAAAACAACTACGGATAAAGAAATCATATTATCAAAATAATAATAATATGACCGCCAGATTATTTTATTAAAAACGTTCTGATTTTCAAAAAATAAAAATAAAAATTAGACCTACTCGTAAAATAATTTATTAGCTTGTTATGGTTAAGTAATGCAAGAACTAAAATTAAAATCATCTCTCAAATTTTATGTATAATAAAAAAAATTAGAATACCTCTCAATAGAATTTTAATTTTTTATCGTCACGAAGTCCACTTGAAAAAATTGGCTGTCGTCAAAGCACTCAACCGACCCAAAATTTAATGATTCAAATTACTAATTAAATAAAACGTTTGCTCCAAAAAAATCATTAAATTCGTAAACAAAACACCATTAAAAAACAGTTTACAAGCGTTTTTAGCGTTTTAGGATTTCTCGGATTCCGCGTTTTTGGCACTCAACATAGATAATTTTTGTCGGATGAAAGACGGATTATGAATTTTTTGCATATGAGCTGTGGTGATTGAAATGATTTTTTTGTTGGTGAAATTTTCTTTTCTTGAGAAAAAGTCTTATGTTTTCAAAAAATCAAACAGTGTAAAAAGCATGTTGCGAATAATAATAACACTCTTTAGTGGAAGGTAACCACCAGGCGAGGTTTATGCTTAATTTTCACCAATCACAGAACACCAATCACAGAACTGTGAATCCGGAGGTCGCGGGTTCGAAACCCAGCCGGCACATGACAAGTTATCCTCCCATTTGGGATTTTTACCACATAATGGCTTACTGCTGGAATAATGGGACTTTAAAAGTCCTAATCGGGCAGTACAAATTAGGCGATACTATTATTATTATCATGTTGTATTTAATTCTTTAAAAAAAAAATCTAATAATTTAATTTATATCTACTATTTTACCTAACGAATTCCAAGTAAAGGTTTATCTTTTTATATTTATCTTTTTATGTTTATCAATTTCCACAAATCACAGAACTCCAAATGATCACGTGACCTTACATCTACATGAACTTGGACCTAGCAGTGGCATCTCGACTCGGCCATTAGTTATTCCTTCTATGTAGTATCTAGTCTATAGATAAGCCAGGCTATTTAGCAAGTCCCTCTGCTCTATTCAGCTATGTCCTGCCAGCTGCTCTATTTATCTAATAGTCCTACTGTTCTACTGAGACAAAAGAAATGGACACGAAAATATTATCGCCAATTTCTGTCGCTCTTGCGTTGGTAATGGATCACGTGCACCTATTTTACTTCGAAAAAATTCTAAAAAAAAAATTCAATTTTTTTCATATATTTTATTTTTTTTTGGCTCTCTCGAAAGAGTTTATTATATGGATGGTATTTTTACTTTCTTTATCTTATAATGTTTTTATTTCATTTTATTCTTAGTCCTTAATTAAAGGAACCTCATTAAAATTTACGTCAAAAATAGAAAATTGGAAAATGTTACTTCCGATGAATTTCGAATATTAGAAATCGGAAGTATTGTGTTTGTTTTTGTATTTTTTAAACTGAATAATCCAACAACTAGGTAACTATGACGTCACAAAAGGTAAATATGACGTCACAAATAGCTTGTTTCCGATTTCTGATTCGGCCACTCTAAAAGGTTTTTAAAGAGCTTTGGCGTTCTTTTTCATGGTTTTGATGGCGGAAATTGCTTTTTCTCGTATTTTTCCTTTGGAATCAGTCACAGCGGGGTTTTAATAATAAAAATAATAGTAACAATAATGTATAAAAATTCGTATAAACATAACCTCGAGATAAATTTATATAATATTCCCTTTAATTTCTAACCGTTTCGTTTTTCTTTTTCTTTCTCTCTTTTCTGACAGGTCATTCAAATAACTATGTCAAGGTCATTCTTCAGCTAAAATAAAATTCAATAATTACTTTCTATTATCTATAAGGAATAGAAAGTATTGTTTATGGTCGATTTTTTCAAAATTGAGCTGATAACAGGACGATTTAGAATTTTAGACTCTGCTGGTTTCAAAAAAGTGATTTCTTTTTTTTTTTGCAAGGGACCCATTGAAATATCTGATTGACACACCGGATGCGCATTCTAGCGAACAATGGCGAAATAGAAACCAAGACAATAACAATATTCTTGAATCTCCTCCATTGTGGCTGAAAATTATAATAATTATGCTTGATAAGCTGACCATATGTCGCTGGTCGGTCCGTTTCATATTACGCAGTGATAAAGAGGTAAATAAAGTTATAGACCGCTCTTTATATGTCCCGGTAGCTCAGTGGTAAAGGCGGCAGTCTGTGAATCCCGAAATACCAGAGGTTGTGGGTTCGAAACCCAGCCCGGACATGACAAGTTATCCTCCCATTTGGGATTTTTACCACATAAAAATATGTCTTGGGCTTACTGCTAGAATAATGAGACTTAAAAGTCCCAATTGGGTAGTATAAATAAGACGATATTATTATTATTTATATAAATATTCATTTTTAAAAAATGAAGAAGAAATGTCCGAAAGAGAACAGACTTGCCGACAGACATGTTAAACTTTACAAGGCACTCTTACCATGTACCGTACATAGAAAAGTGAGTTCGGGCAATTGTGACATCACGATTGTGATTACTTATGATAAATAAACTGATGTGACTTTACACGACTTTCCTTATCACTCGAAAATAAGTCGAATTCCGCCACTGGTGACTGAACAGTAACAGTTAGCTAAAAATTAATGACAAATACGTTGTCAAGCACCTCAAAATCATTAAATTTGATAAATATCAGAATCCCCATCTAGTTGTGGTTTGAGTAGTTGTGATATTACGAAAGTGATTAACACAAATATGATAACTAACTTAACTTAACTTAGTTAGAGAGTATTCGGATAGTAGATGCTTATACAAAGATGATAGCTCTGGCGTGATCTCACATCAATTATGCTGCTTATGAATGGTGACGAGTATGTTAGGTCCCAGGCAGCTGAATTATTTATTCAATCTCGCTCAGTAGTTTAACACTGAATAATAAATAATAATGTAGGTATGTAGTTGTCATACGTATACAATTATACATACGTAATATGTATAACAGTCGAACCTGGATATAATGTCCCATTAACACAAAATATGATAACTTTAATTTTAAACTTTTTTTTTAACATGAACATCATTTCTATTGTTTATAGTTCTATACACTCTATGTTTAATATTGATATAATAGAACCCAAGGGGCAGAGCAGAAATTTTATCATAAAGAGGTTTCTAATTGTGAAAATTCTGCTTCACCCGGAAATGGAACTCAGGATGTCTGGACTACGGGCAGCAGTCACAAACGTTACGCCACGGAGACTGGCAGAAGTTGTACTGATTATGGCTGATAATAGATATTGCAGATAACAAGTCGGTGACTATCACACGTAGATCTTACTATCTAGAATCTACATGTAGAATATGTAGACTGCGTTTCATAGAGGAACGCAGAAATTTAGGGACCTTTTTGCAACCGCTTTTGCCAATAATTGTAGAAGTCTTAAAGAAATCCAAACATTCATTCTATGTTTCATGTAAAAATTCTGATAATCTTTGAAGGGTGGTAAAAGAAAAAAGGATGTGTATATTAACTTTAGTCGTTCTGGTAGAGATTTAATAATAATAATAATAATAATAAATGCCCGCAGCACGGGTGTATATTTACGAGCCTAGCTCTATTTACAAACAGAAAACAAATAACATGAATATATCACATAAGAAAGGTTTAAAAACAATCATATCACAGTAAAGTTACTTATATATAAAAAAAAATCAAGTGAAGTTAAAAAAAAAAAAAAATCATTTGGAAATTTAATGGAAAAAAGGCACGATTTCGGTTTGAAGTTTTTCCGGCACGTTTCGATTCGGCAATTGAAGACGGTTGACTGGTTTTTTGTTTTTAAAAATTGACAATGTGTGGCCATGATGGATGACCACAGATTCAGGTGCACGGACACAGATACTTGAAGTACTTAAACGATACACATTATAAGAGAGGAGGGAATTTAAATAATTGATGCATCCAACAATCTTATTAAAAAGAACATGCGGTCTAACGCTATACTGTAGATACTAAAGACTCTAAAGTATCGGGTCATTAAAAAACGTGCTTTGTAATGTTGAAATATGCTCAATTGCTCATGTACCTACTTTTAATAATAATATTGCCTTTTTTATACTGCCCGAGTAGGACTGAAAATTCGCTTCATTCGCTTTTCATGTGGTCAAAATCCTAACTGGGAGAATAACTTGCCATGTCCCGTCTGGGTTCCAACCTGTGAACCTTTGTACTTCCAGACTGAAGCCTTGACTTCAAGAGCTATGTATTTGCTCTACACAGAAGCTCAATCCATTTTGTGGTTCCCGTTTTAACCATAGGGTGCGGTTTAACCCATCGTTCCTCTTCACAGGACAACCTATAACAATTTGCATAATTATTCGGCCAAAGCTTGGAGAAAGTAACAAGACTGACTACCTAGTCTAGAGTAACATATTGAGACTATTCAATTAGCGACGCAAAACTTTAATTTATCATTTGCCAAAAAAGAAAACTATAACTTTCATGTGCATGGTTAGCAGAAAAGAAGAAACGATTCAAATTTGAAAAGTGAAATAGAACTTTAACATGTAGACGACCGGGTGTACCACCGGTGGTACACGCACGTTCATACAGAATGGACCGGGTGTACCACCGGTGGTACACGGGGTCGGATAGCCGTATTGTCGCCGGTCCCACAAGAGAATTCACGAAAAACCATGCCGGTCGTCTAAGTGTTAATGAAGACTAAGGGCGAAATTGATAGACATAATCGAGATCTTAAGTCATGACTTAGCATTAGTTTCCCTTCTGAGACAATACAAAAAATCTAGACTTAGCTCCACAGAGACAATACAAAAACCTCTACAACTCCGCCGTAAATTACCTACCAATCGTTTTCTTTCCAATTTTTAATTTTTTGAATTCTGAAAGGATTTAAAGCTATAATTTTTGAAAAGCTAGAATTTTTGAAAGGAGAAAAATATTCTAACATATAATTTAAAAAAAAAAAAAAAAAAAAAAAAAAAAAAAAAATTTGAAACTAAGAGTACCGTAACGCCCAGACTCTGACTAAAGGAGAAGGATAAGAAAGAGCCAGATTAAGAAAGAGGAGAAAAGGAAGAAATAGAATGTCGGTGCATTGGTAGTCAAGGGGTTAAGGCGCTAGTGTGGTAATCCGGTAGCGTAGGGATCCGCTGGTTCGAATCCCACTCAGTGCATGAATTTTTCCTGATTAATTTGTTTGTGACCACATAATAATAATTTTTATTGATTAATTTTTAGAGTTTTTTCTTGAATTTTTTTAGATCATTTTTTTCTTCTCTCCTCTCCTCAATTCCTCATCTTAAATTTTTTTCATAATTTTTTTTTCTATGAGTGACCTGTGAGTGTAAAAATGAGGAAAGTACCCTGTACACAAATTCTTGATAAAATAAAAGAACAAAGAAAGAGAAAAATGGCTTTGAAAAGTTCATTTCGATCATTAAAAACACATCAAGGTGAACTTAAATTATAGATATTGGCGAAACTTGGACGAAACTTTCAGCGGGTTGTCTTGACCTTGTTTTTTTTTTTTTTTTTTTTTTTTTTTCTTTCTCGTAAAGCACTTAACAAGGTCTCATACCTTTACCTGAGCGTGTTTTATTTCTCGAGTTTTTCAAATTATTAGTTTGAACTATCTTTTTCATCGATCTTTTAGACAAGAATTATCTGTGAAGGACAGTGTTATTTTATATCTTAAGGCTTTACAAATTAGTTAAATTACTGGTTTGGGCTTTCTTTTTCCCTAATCCTATGGAAACTTGGTAAGAAGGGTAATTTTCTATGAACTTGAAAGTTTGTTGAAGGGACAGAGACTTGAGGAGCTGTCCTATAGGTATTGATGGGTTGGTAGCAAGAGAGGGCCGCTGGTTTTTCTTGGGAAATGGAAAGCGCGCGATTAGACCGTGGTTAAGCACTCGCTTGCTATGCGGAAGGTCCCGTGTTCGAAAAAGTATCGAACCCGCCGCCTCATCGATCAAGCTACTGAGGTCGGTATGATCATCTAGTGTAATTGGCGTTTTCTCCACTGTCGAACACAACACGTTGTCCTAATGGAAAGCCTTGAAACTTTCTAATACTAGGTGTTTAATATTTGGGCATACTTCCGCTGTACTTGTATGTATAGGCAAAGCTATAACATCTATGTAGACTGTAGAGTTGTAGAGTGTAGACTGAATAGGTAGGTGAAAAGAAATCCCATTTTCTGATTCTCGTTTATCTCAAGAACGATAGATTTTTGTAAAAGCGTTGTATGTTCAAATTGATATGGGAAGATTTTGATTCTATGCTAATTTGAAAAGAAACTCCTGTGGAAATGCTCGGAAGAATTCAGGAAAACGTTAGGAAACAGCTTGATCCGTGTTTTCAGAGTGACGTTGTCCATTTACCAGATAAGCTGTTCAAAACGGAAGACATCTATCTTTCCGATGCTTACATGTGAGAAAAAAATAAAAAGTTTGAGAATTTTTCAGAAATTAGTTTTGTTTTTTTCATTTTATAATACATCCGTCTTTCGCGCTCCACTCTGTCTATACTACGGATGGGCAGGCTACAACACACACCACAAGCGTCTACAGTAGCTACTGTTTCATGGTTACGAAATAAAAAAAGACTGTGAAAAACTCATCTTTTTTTTAAAATTCTTTTCCCATCTTGGAGATGGATTGATATTATTTATCATGTTCCTATCTTATTTGCTCATCTCGGAGATAGATTGATGGTATATTAAAAAAATCGGAACAAAAAAAATATTTTTTTTTACAAAATTCTAATATTAGATTTCTAATATTAGAAATTTCTCGGAAGTAAAAGAAGTTATCATATCTGTGTTAATCACTTTTGTGATATATTATGACAACTACTACTCTAACTCGCTTTACTGAATCCACGCTGAACTCAGGACTTGAACCACCGACCTCCAGGTCACAAGTCCGCCGCCCTATCGAACAAGCTACTGAGGTCGGTAGATTGATGGTATATTTAATTGTCATCACTGCACGAGACTCTTACCCTCTGGCAAGAGAATGATGTAGGTAATTCAGTCAAGGTCATATCCGATATATATATGTAATATTTATGTATTTGTATATATCTGATATATCATCCTAGAGATAGCTAGAATACCTACTAGCGATCATCAATGTATGCAGGCGCGTTTGTTGGGAAAATGTTTTGGGGGTGCTGCCCCAAAAACACTGGTAGTCAAGTGGTTAACGCGCTAGTCTGGTAATCCAGGTAGCGTATTAGGGATCCGTGGGTTCAAATCCCACCCAATGCACGAATTTTTCCTTATTCATTTGAGTTTGTGACCAAATAATAATAATACTCTGAGGGTTTGGTGGTAGAAAATGCTTTGAGTATTAACCTCGCCTGGTGGTTACCTTCCACTAAAGAGTATTATCATTATAAACTGGACTAAAAAGGAAATATAGAGAAGCTCTTTTATTATCTGAAGAGTTTTAGTTTGTTTTCATTGCCAATCATGATAATTATGTCATTAATATGTCTGTCCCGGTAGCTCAGTGGTAAAGGCGGCACTCTGATTCCAGAGTTTTCAGAGGTCGTGGGTTCGAAACCCAGCCGGGACATGACATGCTATCCTCCCATTTGGGATTTTTACCACATCATAAATTATGTCTTGGGCTTACTACTGCTGGAATAATGGGACTTAATAGTCCTAATCGGGCAGTATAAATAAGGCGTTATTAATTATTCTAGAAATTTGTGATACTTTCGATTGTGTACAAGCTAGCAATCGAGAAAATCCTCTCTTTTTTTTCGTCTAGGGTTGCTGCTCGTGCTGCAGTCCCTCAGTTTCCGCGCCTGAATGTATGCACACATGCACAGCTTATATCTATCGCTCATTAATATAATATATGGTGATATTGCACATTTTTTAATACTTTGAATATTAATTTCCGAAATTTTCAAAAAATTCCCCTGAAATCACGGATTAATTTTATTGTTTGTTGAAATTTTGGATTTTTTTTATTGTAATAGAAAGTCGTGTGATGTTTACACCAGTTTATTTCGTCCAGGGGTGCTGGAGTCCCGCAGCTTCGTAGCACCGGCCCCGCCTGGTATGCACACATGCACAGCTTATATCTATCGCTCATCATCAATATAATATATGCATAACTTATATACACACCTACCGATCTATCACATTAGATAAGTATTATGATATGTTTGAAAAACCTATCGGTTTCAGTTGTATCTGATTTGCATTGATAATACATACTGGGTGTCTTGGTTTCGCGAGTTGGTTAGAGGAATAATATGGGTGTTTCACGTTGACACCAGGCGCGGCCAGTGCTAACGAGCTGCGGAACTGCAGCACCTCCAGACGAAGAAAAAGGATTTCCTCAAGTCCTAACTCGTACATAGTAAAAAATATCATTCTGGTTTATTTATATAAATAAATAAAAATCATATTTATATTTTATTATTAATAATAATCACCAACCTCAGTAGCTTGATCGATAAGGCGGCGGACTTGTAACCTGGAGGTCCGTGGTTCAAGTAGTTGTGATATCACGAAAGTGATTAACACAAATATGATAAAAAATTTAATAATACCTAATCATAAAAACTTCCAAACAAAATGAAAAATCAGCCTCCTTTCCATGCATCATCTATTCCATCTTCATAACCCAGCAATAGGTATGTTCTGATATTCATGTACATCTAGTACAACTTCTCACTTTTCTGTGTATACTGATTAAAATAGAGAGGTTAGTTGATGACATGGATATTCAGAACTATTACCTGCTGATGAGAGCAAATAAGCTCGAAACAGCTGTCCAGGTATGTTCTGATATTCATGTACATCTAGTACAACTTCTCACTTTTCTGTGTATACTGTATACTGAATCCATCCCATGTCTTGAGACTGCTTCTCACAATAATAGAGACAAGTTATCTCCTATAGACCTGAACTATTACCATTGGCTTTCAAATATATGCCTGACTTGAGATTTGAACTACCGGCCTCCAGATTACAAGTCCGCCGCCTATCGATCAAGCTACTGAGGTCGGTCTTTTGTCGGTCGGTCATGCAGTGAAGTTTGATCCACCCTGTACAAGAATTAATCAATGAAGAGACCATGCCAACGGGTGTAACCTAGACATCTGATGAGATGCATTACCAGGGTGCCTTAGCATTAGCATTGATCATGAGAGCACCTCACTTTACAAGAGTGGTGAGTGGTGTTGATATTTCTACGACTATAATTATGATTTTTATGATCGGAACAAAAAATAATGAAGTAATTGATTATGGAATAATTGTAGGTGATATATGGTTGTTGGTCTCGCTAAAGGACAATACTCACAATACAGAGAACAGACTAGCGAACCCTATAACAAGCCAGGCTAGCTCGAAGTAATAGTAACACGCTGAAACCGGGACTTGAACCACCGACCTCCAGGTTACAAGTCCGCCGCCTTATTGATGAAGCTACAGAGGTCGGTTCATACTCTCAAATTACATAGTAAACTCATAGTCGTCTAGGCATACTACATACATAATTATGTAATTATTATACACTCTGATTACGAAGTTACATAGAGAAACATGGAATACGATCGCGCAGAGTTTGCTATTTGCAATCACCTGCCAAGATTACTGGACTTCATACATATGTATATAAATATAATAGTCATTATACATTATATGTTTGTACGAGTATGGATACATATTTAATTTTTTTTAATTTTGAATAGATTGTTTATTTTATATTTCTTATGTTTATTACAGTAGGTAATATTGACAACTCCTAAGATAGGTCTACATTATTTAAATAATATACATATAAATATATTTATGTATGTATATGTATACTTACCTTATAATGAGAGATCGTGTCACTAAGTCTTCACCACACTGAACGTTGCTTCATCTGTTTCAACTGGCCCAGCAAATACAACTAGTAGTGAACTATGAAACATAATTGAACTACAAAAGGGTTGAAAATAATAGTAATAATAACACTCTTTAGTGGAAGGTAACCACTAGGCGAGGTTAATGCTCAAAGCATTTTCTACCACCTAACCTCAGAGTCTTGTTATGTGATCACAAACTCAAATTAATGAGGAAAAATTCATGCACTGGGTGGGACTCGAACCAACGGATCCCTACGCTACCTGGATTACCAAACTAGCGCCTTAACCACTTGACTACTAGTGAAATAGTAACCTACTTATAAATTGTACCATCACAGTAAAACCTTATTGTTTAGCAATGATCATAGTTCCAGCAGTTGTAAGTTATAGCTTTAGTATCTACTTTGCCATGAAACTCAAGTCGCAACTATAGGTACTGTCACGATTTGTGCTAAATGTAAGCTTACTTTCTGTGCAAAATCTATTATTTATAGTATTTATGTTCATATTTATGCCTTCTTTTGTATAGATCTACAGACAATTAGTCCGTTATTGGCTTATTGTTGCTTCCACTAACTACTAATCTAGTACCTTTTTTTAAATGTAAGTGTGCCCCGGAACCGCTTTCGCATTACTTCAGGGCACTTTACCTTTACATACATGCCATTCCGGAAACGGAAAATTTCGGTCAGAAATTGCCGCTCCGCCCGGGATTCGAACCCGCAACCTCCGGGTTATTAACTAAACCCCGCCCTTTAGTTAGGACATTATGTTTATACATATTTTTCTATTATTTTTCATTGTCATATTCTTTATATTATTTCCATTTTTTTTTCATTGTTAAAATAATTATTTGTACTGTACATATGTCCATTTATATCTAATAAAGTGTTGAATAATAATAATAACAACCCTTTCTAAGGTCGGCGTCGGGTGGGATCCAAACCCACGCCACCTGGACTACCAGGACCAATGATCAGTGAGGTGTTAAGTTTCATTAAGACAAAAGAATCGACCGCGAGAATGAATTCGAAACTCGGTCGATGTTTATTTATGTGAGCAGTCACGCAAATCCTTTCTCTTTGCTGATGTACCACCTACCACCAACACCTACCGGTGAACAACCGACCTCAGTAGCTCGATAGTAATAATAACCATCATCATAGGGTGGCATCATTGTGAACGATGGTAGCCAGACAGTGGAGGAATAAATCAACACTTCTACCACTGTCTTTACAAGGAGGCTAATAATTGACAATGGCCCCCAGAATGCTGGTCTACCAGCATTCTGGGATTATTTTCATGGCTCAAACTTCTATATCAGCTACCCTGTTTACTTACTGTGTGTCTCAAAAGGGTTGGGTGGAAGAAATTGCCACAGAAATAACCCCGCCCTTTAGGTAGGACATTAGCTTCTTCTCTTTTTCGTTCTTGTTTCTTTGCTCAATCTATTCAATTTTTCTTTATAATTTCATTGTATTTTATTGTATATATTTTTGATTCACTTAATAAAAGCATACTATAATAATAATAATATCTCCTGTCCCCCCAGATACCTTCGCCAGCGAGCACAATGACCTGCAGAACATCAGGGATGTCATCAGCATCGCTAACAGTGGCAGCAGCGGGAGCGGTGGGAGCCTCCCCCATCACGAGTTTGGCTACGACCCTGACGAACCAGATGAGCTGAGTGAGTAACCTCGCAAGCATGGGTTCAATGTCCGGCTGGGGCAGCTTTTTTTTCTTAATTATAAAATCACAAGCAGGCTGTCGCCCGCTTTGCGGGCCGAGGCATGGCCCTGAAAGCAAAAAATCCTTTTTCGCCAATGGCAGGTGTTGTAGTGGGAATTTCGAAAAATCCCGTCTTATTGCACATCTAGACTATAAGACAAAGCTACCTACCAAATTTCAGCTTCCTAGGACTTACGGTTTGGGCTGTAGAGCGATGATCAGTCAGTGGTCAGTGACTTTGACATTTATATACACTTGAGAGCAGCAAAAGCGAATCAAACTTTTTCCTCCACCAAATCTGCGATATCTTTGAAATTACTACTTCTATCGAGTCGTGAGATATCTCAAAATGTTGTAAATTTTGTTTTCTACAATTTCATAATTTGATTGTTTAAAAAAAACCTACCAGAAGCCGTCAAAATTAAATTTTACTACAGGATGTCCAAAAAGAAGAAAAAAATGATTTTTTTATTTTTAACAAAAGACGTTCTAACCTGAGAATTCAACAAGATTCATTCATAACAATGGAAAATCAGTATTCTGTGTTGCCTCCTCGAGCTTTGATCACAGCATTCATTCGATTTGGCATTGACTGGATCAAAGTAACCACAATTTCTTGGGGCAACCTCTCCCATTCTTCGGTGAGGGCGATCTTGAGCTCTGCTACAGTCTGGGGAGCCGGTATTCTGCCTAGAACACTTCGTTTGAGTTGGTCCCACAGATTTTCAATCGGATTGAGTTCGGTCCTAAGAGAGGGCTAGTCCAAAGTGTCAATATTCTCCTCAACCAAGAACTCCCGTACACAGTTACCCGCATGTGGGCGGGCATTGTCGTGCATGAGGAGGAACTGGTGGCCTATAATTTGAGCGAGAGGAACCACATGGGTCTGCAGGATGTTATCAATGTATCGCTGACTGTTCAGGCCACCTCCCGCACCGCATGTGATGAAAACCAATTCAGTCTTTCTTTCAGGTGAAATCCCACCCCACACCATACAGGAACCACCGCCGAAACTGACAGTTTCTGTGATGCATTACTCAGCATACCTTTCTCCCGCTCTTTGATGGACTCTTTTCCTTCTGTCATTACCAAACAAACACACCCGGCAATCATCAGTGAAGAGAACAGAGGGCCATTGCTCGGGTGTCCAAACCACGTGTTCTATGGCGAATCTGAGTCTCCTTTCCCTGTGCTCTCTGGAGAGTTTGGGTCCAGTTGAAGTTCTCTTTGGTTGAATGCCAGCTTCTTGAAGTCCTGCAGACCCATGTGGTTCTTCTTGATCAAATTATGGGCGACCAGTTCCTCCTCATGCACGACAATGCTCGCCCACATGCAGGTAACTGTGTACGGGAGTTCTTGGGTGAGGAGAATATTGACACTTTGGACTAGCCCTCTCTTAGTGCCGACCTCAATCTGATTGAAAATCTGTGGGACCAACTCAAACGAAGTGTTCGAGGCAGAATACCGGCTCCCCAGATTGTAGCAGAGCTCAAGATCGCCCTCACCGAAGAATGGGAGAGGTTGCCCCAAGAAATTGTGGTTACTTTGATCCAGTCAATACCAAATCGAATGAATGCTGTGATCAAAGCTCGGGGAGGCAACACAGAATACTGATTTACCATTGTTATGAATGAATCTTGTTGATTTCTCAGGTTAGAACGTCTTTTGTTAAAAATAAAAAAATCATGTTTTTCTTTTTTTTGGACATCCTGTAGTAAAATTTAATTTTGACGGCTTTTGGTAGGTTTTTTTTAAACAATCAAATTATGAAATTGTAGAAAACAAAATTTACAACATTTTGAGATATCTCGCGACTCGATAGAAGAAGTAATTTCGAAGATATCGCAGATTTGGTGGAGGAAAAAGTTTGATTCGCTTTTGCTGCTCTCAAGTGTATTAAGATAATCAAAATTATTTCACCTCCAATTCGCCTTTTCAATCGTCAAAATCCTTTCAAATACCAGAGAGAGAGCGGTATATGAACGAAATTTGACGTCTGGAAGGAAGATTTGGTGATTTTGAGAGTGAGAATACTTTTTAGAATGAGACCCTGATGCCTTCTAAAAGATGGCGCCACTCTCTCGATTCCCAAATCTCGCTTTCAAACTTTAACTTTAGAATGCGTGATTTGAACAAAAATCTAACTGTTGGACTAAAAAAGTGACCCATTCCAGAAACACTCAGAAACTTGATTATTGTATGGCGGTTGAAATGGAGTTTTCTGGATTTTCGAGAGTGAGATTGCTTTTTGAAACTAGGCCAAGGTACTCCCATTTCTCTTCAATTGGAAAACAACAGGTCCCATTAGACACATAATATGCTAGAGGCATGGCCTTGCCGGATGCCACAGAAGTATACGCGTGTCACTCGATTGCCGTATCGAGTGTCAGCAATCTAGGATTGGTGCCAATCAGCGGTATCGAACGGAAATTCCACGCGGTATCCTGATGTGTAAAGATCTACAGATTGAACGAAAAGTCATAAGGGTTGGGTGGAAGAGATTGCCGCAGGCAATAACCCCGCCCTTTAGGTAGGACATTAGCTTTATTCTCTTTTTTGTTTTCGTTTCTTTGTTCAATCTTTATATATTTTTCTTTATATTTCATTTTATTGTACTGTAAATATCGTACTTTGTCTTTACCTAATAAAGGGTAATTTAATAATAAAAGTCCCGAAACGGATTTTTATTTTTTGCCGGCTCAAGATAGAGACTCGAATTTTTGAACGAAGTTCTAACGCAAGTTTGAATAATTTCTACATAATTGACAGCTGAACTATAAGTGACACATATTTATGACTCTCAAAACAATTATAGTCTTACACCTTATCTGCATGTGTCAAACATGTTAAGAAAATGTCACACCTTAACAGCCCGAACCAAATAATAAGCGACATGACGAATTGACGAAAGCATGTTACACATAAAAATGTTCAAACTATGGTTTTTATGTTTCCAAGAAAATAAAGTGTAGCATAATATGTAAATGATTAGGTTTAGTCCTAATTAATTAGGTTTAAAAGTAAAAGCGCGCGATTAGATTAGTGGTTAAGTACTCGTTTGCCATGCGGAAATCACCGGATTCGATGCCCCGAGCCGACAAAAATTTGTATTCTTAATTTGGTTACAGTCGTTTGTAAGGGATACCTTCCGATGCACTCTTGTTGACCCAGAACCTAAATGAGAAGTATAATTGTGTCACTTCTCTCCCATCAAAGGGAAGGCTCAGTAATTTCAGAAATAGATATAAAAAAAAGATAGTTATTTGTGTTATTATGTCACATTTTTTATTGAGTAGCAGCGACATTACGAGAAATAATTCTAATGCATCGTACGAGTATCTCCAACCAACAATTATTTTCCATTGTCAATCTCGTAATGGCGACACTTGTCGTTGTCCACTTTAAACCATCCCAATTGTCCTCACGAGTCTATGGGCGGCCCCGACATCCAAAGTCCAGAGCCGACAAAATTCCAATCCCGCCGCAATTCGAACCCGGGTCTCCTGGAGTGCAAGCCGATCATGCTACCGCTACGCCAAGGTGACTACCAAGTAGTAATGTCAGTATGATGATGCTACTGACTCAGAATAGAGGAATGTGCGGAACATAAAATGCCATGCCCTGACAGTCCTCACATAATCTGGACTCAGCAGAATTCTTTTGTTACCAGATTACCACTGGGTCTAGGTTACCAGTAATAAAATATTCCATAATGAGTACCCATTACCCATTTTAGTACCCATATGAGATATTAAGTCGGTAGAAGTATTTATTTTATCACTAGCGGGCTGTCGCCCGCTTTGCGGGCCGAGGCATGGCCGTGAAAGCAAAAAATCCTTTTTCGCCAATGGCAGGTGTTGTAGTGGAAATTTCGAAAAATCCCGTCTTATTGCACATCTAGACTATAAGACAAAGCTACCTACCAAATTTCAGCTTCCTAGGACTTACGGTTTGGGCTGTAGAGCGATGATCAGTCAGTGGTCAGTCAGTGACTTTGACATTTTATATATTAAGATACTAATACCTGCTTAAATTCCTATCATTCGAGCGGCATACATGAGGCTGAGGGGAACGAGAAAATTGATCCAAGCGATACCTTCGGAAAATGGAGCTTACATAGATACTAGTATAGATACTAGTTAGACTACTGGTCTGCTCCCTGTTTATAGTCACCCAGTCAGAAAACTCGATTGTGGCACTCGGTACTTAAATCGGTACTTTTATAGGTACTTAAATTTGATACCCTTACAAGGTATGATGGATCAGTGTTTTATAGATCCCTTTGTCATGGATCTAATGGGCAGTAAATTTTAATTTACATTCCTCATTCATTCTGAAAAATTGTTTGTCAAAGAGGATCTGCTATCAGCTAGACCAGCGTTATTAATTTTACGACTTTCAGTTTGGTAATGAGTACCTAATTGTTTATGCATTGTGCATTGTGTAGATAAGTAAAAGAGTCAAAACTGTATAAGAGAACTCAAGGGAGCCGAATTTTTTTCTCTTATGTCCAAGTTTCTCTTATAAAGGTTATTTTCCGTTCTATAGAGATGTAGATTGGACCTGGAAATTGTTCTCTTATAACCAGGTTTCTCTAATGTATAGTTCTTTTATTACCATGCAGTCGTCACCGTTGCCGAGTGAGTTAGCGCGCTAGGCATTGCACGCATGGTGACCTGGGTTCGATCCCCAGCGGGGCAGGAATTTTTCTGCTCTGTATTTGGATGTTCGGGGTCCACTCATACCTCGTGAGGAATTATGAGTTGTTACTTGTATGAGTAACGATCGGTGGCGGCATTACTAGAGGAAAAAGAAATTACTGTAATAGAATTCGAAAAGTAAAGGAGTCTCTTAGTAATGCTGCGCTACCCACGAAATGTGTGAAGAGGCTTTGTGCTTCACCACAAATAAAATCAGACATACATAGTTCTCTTATAACCAGGTTTTTTATAAGTTACAACACAAAGAAGCACATTTTATTTATATATTTTAACGATTGTGTTTCGACTCGTAAATGTCCATCAGTTAAGTAGTTATTACTTTTTGTGTCTAAATGTTCATAATAATATTAATAATAATTATACTGCCCGATAAGGACTATTAAAGTCCCATTATTCCAGCAGTAAACCCAAGACGTTATTATTATGTGGTAAATATCCCAAATGGGAGGATAACTTGTCATGTCCCGGCTGGGTTTCGAACCCACGACCTCTGGAACCTCTGGATTCACAGAGTGCCGCCTTTACCACTGAGCTACCGGGACAGACGTTCAGGACAAATGTTTCAGCGGTTTAGTACTTGACTGTGTGTCTCTAATTGAACATCGGTACTTGTGTTGTGTTTCCAACTTCTAACCATCCACCGGTTAACCGGTCAGTGAGAAACCGTCTTCCCTGTTCTTGGAACTCGCATGGTTGCTAAGTGACCACTTATTCAATCAGTGCTCTAAATTATCTCCTAGAAAACGCGCTCTTGTGTTCTTTGTTAAATTTCCTAGCGTTCATGTTGTACGGCCCCTAACCGACTAAAGTATCAGTATAATCAGTATAAACAGAAAAGTGAGAAGTTGTACTAGATGTACATGAATATCAGAACATACCAGGACAGCTGTAGTTTGCCCATCCCATAGTATGCCTCCCCTCTGATGGACGAGAAGTGACCAAATTGAGGTTCGAACCCAGGACCTTCTGCATGGCAAGCGAGTATCTAACCACTGAGCTAATCTTTTGGTGCAATCCTTCCATCAACGTGAGATAGGTACCCTGTGATTTTTACACGAATATTTATATCAAGAGATAATCATAATGGTTCCGTTTCCGTGTGACAGACACAGATACCTATATCACGGTGGTGAGAGGATTATAATTATATGGACGTCCAGATCCAATGTCTAGGCTCATTTCATGTCCAATTATACCCACGAGATATACCCCTAACATCCAAAGTTCCCGTGTGCAAAAAAAAAATCTACCAAACGGAAATCAAACCCGGATCTCCTGCAGTAGATAGCTAACAACTCTTTACCCATGAGTAAGAACCCACCTCGCTGCATTATCATGCAAATAGGTGACTAATTTTAATATTTGCACACTGTTCTGCAAACATTACACTGCTAATAATAGGTAGTAATTGAAAATTTAATGCTAATTTTTGTTTTGACTGCCACATGGCTGTCGGAGCACGTTTCTGCTTGAAACTTCACTTCACATATATTCTTATTCCCAGATCGCTATAGTCGTGCCACCAGTTACCTTAAATTCGGAATGAAATTTCCACCAATCACAGAGCTCCATACAAAACTTTCCACCAATCACAGAGCTCCATACAAAACTTTCCACCAATCACAGGGCTCCATACAAAACTTTCCACCAATCACAGAGCTCCATACAAAACTTTCCACCAATCACAGAGCTACATACGAAACTTTCCACCAATCACAGAGCTCCATACAAAACTAAACTTGTTTTTTGTAAGGGATACCTTCCGTTGCTCTCGTGTTGACCCAGCACCTAAATGGGAAGTATTGTGTCACTTCTCGCCCATCAAGGGGGGAGGCATTCCATGGGATGGGCAAGCTACAACACAGATCTCAAGCGTCTACAATAGCAACTGTTTCATCGCTACGAAATAAAAAAGGCTGTGAAACACTCATAAAAAAAAATCTCCAAACAATGACAATAAAATTTCACAAGGCAGCTGCTTTCAAAAGAAAAACATCAAATCCATATATCACGTGAACATAATTATTACCTACCTTATTCGAACAAGACATCTGACTTACATTAATTTATAACTATAGGTACTATTAAATTATTGATGTTATGAACAAAATGTTGACAGCGCCTTTGTTATATTGTTATCTAAATAAATCATTCCTGTCTAATGAGACATTATTGTCATCAATTCATCATAATATATATATCATCAAAAAATAATAATAATAATAATAAATAATAACTAATGAAATAAAAAATGTAACAACACCTGTCTGATCTGTATACTGTGTCTTTGGCCAACTCGTTGATTTATGAGCAGTTCGAAATAAAAATAAAATTTTATTTTATTAATAAAAAAAAGACATTAAACGATTATTGAACCAATTAAATTTATGTGTCGTTTCATTATGTTGATATTTTATACTATCATTTAGCTAATTTTTCATATGAGTATTAGGTATACTCTTTAATAATAATGCTTTTTCTTTGTGTTTTTATGTCACAATTTTAGTGGGTAGCTGAGAATCATAGGACTTTAACCACTTTAATTTACAATACCACTTTAATTTACACTTTAATTTACAATATATTTACAGTATTATTTTTTTTTGCCTATGATTCCGCCACTGGTCGCTGCTTCACATCAAAGCAGCTCCTCATTTTTCCTCACTAGGTATGAGTGGACCTCGAACATTCAAGTACAGAGCAGAAAAATTTCTACCCCGCTGGGGATCGAACCCAGGTCACCATGCGTGCAATGCCTTGCTCGCTAACTCACTCTGCCACGGTGACTACAAATACTCTTATGTCTTATCATAATACGTGCAGAATCTTACAATACGTGACCTGGACGTATTTATGTCTTGTCTTTTCTATATTTTATTTATCTATAGTCCTACTTGCTTACTTTACTTTCGGGAAAAATAAGAAAAGTAAAAAAGTAAAATAATAATACTCTTTAGTGGAAGGTGACCACCAGGCGAGGATATTGCACAAAGTATTTTCTACCACCTAACCCTCAGAGTCTTATTATTATGTCGTCACAAACGCATCCCTACGCTACCTGAATTACCAGACTAACCACTTGACTACCAGTGCACTTTTAGGAGTAAACTTATTTTTCTATTTAATAATGATAATAATAACAATCTTTAGTGTAAGGTAACCACCAGGCGAGGTTAATGCTCAAAACATTTCACAAACTTTAATTGAGGAAAAATTCATACACTGAGTGGGATTCGAACCTAAGGATCCCTACGCTACCTGGATTACCAGACTAGTGCGTTAACCACTTGACTACCAGTGCACGGTTTGACTACCAAAGTAAAAGAAGAAAAAGACAGAAGATAATTATGGCAAACTTAGGACCGATTAGTTAAGTTGTAGGTTATGACTGTGTTCTTATGTTGATAAGCGTAATTATTGGCTAACATTCCATGGATTGTGTGCTGCCCAACTTTGATCAATAGTCATAAGATAAGACCCAACGAGCTACGCACTTATTTAACCTCGAAATCTATTTCACCCATGAATTTGGACCGTTGTCTTTGATCCCAATAATTTTGAATGGAGCTAAGGCCATCTGTTTGATAAACTATTGAAGAAAACAATGTTAGGTATATTTCCTGGTCCATAAAACGAACTTTAACTATAAAATGTAAAATGCTATTATTGTGTAATAAAGTCAAACTGGATGTAAGAGAACACTTTCCAGGTCTAATTTACCTCTCTATGTATATTTGTATATTGTATAAGGGAAATGAACCTCTTAAAAAAAAGGGGAAAAAATGTGTGTTTCACAGCTTTTTCATTTCGTAGCGATGAAACAGGAGCTACTGTAGACGCTTGTGGTCTGTGTTGTAGCCTGGCCATCCCCCGTAGTGTGCCTCCTCTCTGATGGGCGAGAAGTGACACAATACTTCCCATTTAGGTGCTGGGTCAACACGAGCACACCGGAAGGTATCCCTTAAATGTAACCAAATGTTGAATACATTTTTTTGTCTGCGCGGGGGTTCGAACCCGGGACCTTCCGCATGGCAAGCGAGTGCTTAACCACTGAGCTATTCGTGCGCTTATAAGAGAAATCTGGATAGTGTAAAAATCCCGTTTGGGATTTCGACCACATAATAATATGTTTTGGGCTTACTGCTGGAATAATGGGACTTTAATAGTCCTAATCGGGCAGGATAAATAAGGCGATATTAAAGATTTCACTCATTTATTTGAGGTATACATACATAAATAGGTTTTGAAAACAATATGTACATAAATTAATTAATATTGAGACATTTACGGATGATAAATGTTGTGGAGAGAAAACAACACTTCAAAATCTATACATTTTAGTTGGAAAATCAAAGTTTCGGAGAAAATTCGCGATCGAAATTTTTCGGACCCGAGCAGTCAAAATTCGTGGCTGAATTTTTTTTATTTATTATTATTATTATATATCTACATTATCTTGTGAAATCCCCCAAAAAAACTGCAAGTGTAATGTCTCGTGTTCCCCAGGTCCAGAGCGCTGGTCGGAGGACTTCCACCAGTGCACGGGCAAGTACCAGTCTCCCATAGACATAGAGGAGACGCTGGTCTACCGGGTCAGTCTGCCGGAGCTGAGGTTCGTGGGCTTCGACCAGGCGCCCACCTCCACTCTCATCACCAACAATGGACACACGGGTGAGTCATTTAATTTAACACTTAGACGACCGGCATGGTTTTTTCGTGAATTCTCTTGTGGGACCGGCGATTATACGGCTATCAGACCCCGTGTACCACCGATGGTACACCCGGTCGTCTACGTGTTAAGTAGATAGGTATGACTACCACGCGCGGCCGACGGAGAAATGTTTTGGAGGTTGGGCGGAAGAGATTGCCACAGGCAATAATCCCGCCCTTTAGGTAGGACATTATTGTTATTTTCTTTTTTACTTATTTATTTTGTCATTTGTTGGTTTTTTTCTTAATTTTATACTGTTACCATTGTACTCTGTCCTCCTAATAGAGTATAAAAAAATGGGATTTATAGAGTCGCTCTTTCAGTACGTATATTATAAAGATTTCAAGTTTTTTACCATGCTAATCATAATAATTTATGCATTATTTATTCTAGAAATGTGTGAAAATTTTCGTTGTGTACGGGCTAGGACTTGAGAAAATCCTCTCATTTTCGGGGTGCTGCAGTTCCGCAGCTCCTTAGCACCGGCCGCGCTTGATGACTACTGGTAGTCAAGTGCTAAACAAGCTAGTCTGGTAATCCAGGTAGCGTAGGAATCCGTTGGTTCGAATCCCACCGAGTGCATGAACTTTTCCTCATTAATTTGAGTTTGTGACCACATAATAGTAAGACTGTAAGGGTTAGGTGGTAGAAAATGATTTAAGCATTAACCTCGTCTGGTGGTTACCTAGCTTCCACTAAAGAGTGTTATTATTATTAAGTAAGTAGTACAAAGGTATGTATGGTACAATGATACATACTATATTACTATGTACCATTCGCAACCTCGCCAAGCTCCGTGGCGTCACGGTTGTGACTACTGCCCGTAGTTCAGAGATCTCTAGTTCGATTCCGGTACGATTCCGATTCCGACAGACTTTTCAAAGAAAATTCTGTCTCCTCCAAACACATGAGTCTGGCATTTCCGGCCTTGCCCAGGATGGGTGAGGTTAATGTGGGTAGCAGCTATGATTTCTAGTGAATGGAGGGTAAAACCGCCGACCTGACTATCTCAAATCTGGACGTTAAAACCAAAAATAGAATCAACTGGATACGATGGATCTAATAGAGGTTGGTGTGATATAAGAGAGGGTTGGGGCTTCTCTGGTGGAGCTAAAACCAGTCTATAATAAAAATATCCACGCCACTGACGAGAACAAACAATGTCGAAAGAACTATGGGTTAATTTTTATGAACGCCTTTTAACAATTTGAATAATTATAATTATGCAATGTGCATAGCTAGAAGAACTAAAATCTTAATACACCTATTTCAGAACTCTTCGTTGATTTAATTTGGTTTCTACATAATTTGAAACAACCAAGCGAGATTATAAAGCAAACTATCTAGCTACTCGCATTTACCTCACCCAGCCTGAGTTGGACCGGAATACAAACAGAACATAAGTTACCATGTACTCGTATGTTTTTTTTTTCCTTTTAGGCACTTTAACGTCGTTCGCGCCGCGTATGGCTTTAAAATCAAGAATAATCAAAAATCCGATGTACTTTAAAAATAATAAATAGTTTTCATTTTTGTGTCCGATTATCTGATATAATGAATAATCACTAGGGATTTCGGAAATTCCTGGTCTTACCTTCTCCCAATAGTAATTCTATGATGGGTTAACTTTTTTATATAATTATATAAAATAGGAAAATTTGTATCAAACACCAGCGAAGGTTAATGCTTGTGAGCCGGGGAGAAGGTTTTTTACCATCTAAAAACCTCCTCTTGGTTGTGTTTTTATTATATATTACGTTGGCCTGGGACCGCCGCGCGCCGTGTGGTATTACATCAGGGATGGCGGGTTACCTAACATAATAATGTATAATTATAATATCTAATCAATCTGGTATAAGCTAACTATTATTGGCTTTCTCTTTCAGTCATGCTCAACCCCAAATTCTCGGAAGAGCCCTACATCACGGGGGACCCCTAGGGTTCAACTATACCTTCTCCCAGCTACACTTCCACTGGGGGGTGAACGATTCTGTCGGCAGTGAGGACCTTATCAACAACAGGAGGTTAGTGTTACATCAGTGGGGAACTACCCAGCATTGATGATGAAAGCGGATGAGTAAAAAAAAAAAAACAGAAAACGCTTCTAAATAATTGGACTGCCAGCGTCGATGTAGCGTTGAATACATCGGTATTGGCTGTATGGCAAATTCCCACGATAAGGAGAATAACCAATGCCAAAAAAAAAAAAGAATACATCGGTTCTCGTAGGATCACCGAAGTTAAGCAGCGTGCAGGGAGGTGAAGACTTCGTGATACTGGCATTTCGGCCCAACCCAGACTGGTTGAGGTCAACGTGGGTACCAGGTTTGTAAGTTTCCTGCGAATGGAGGGTAAAACCCCCGTCTTGTATGACCATGCAGTTGAAAAAGGACGTTAAACTCTAATAAAACAAACAAATAATTGGACTAAATATTGTATTTTATAAATTTTGTATGTTTATCTCTATATATAAATGAGAAATATGGACGGGCTTTGTATCTTTGTATCTTTGTGTGTCCGGAATTGTTTAGGCGAAACGGTAAGAGATAGCGAAAAATTGATGAGAGATGACCCCAAGTAAAATTGCCGGAAAATACCAGGAAAATTATCAAAAGTCCGAAATTCTAAACCATCCTTGAGTTATGACCTTCCTCAAGTATTTCCTTGAGGAAGGGTCCGATTTTAAGACAGTCTTTGCCCTGGAACTTGAAATCTATCGCGAGGATCTATATTTTTTATTATTTAATAACACATTAAACAAAATTAGCTTTCATTTAATTCAATTTAGACCACATTCTGACGTACCGTTCTGGAGATATAAGCCAGAATGTTCGAAATTTCGACCTTTTTTTCAGACTTTTCACGTTTTTTAGCAGATTCCAGCGCGGAACTTAAAATTTGTCGCGAGGACCTACATTTTTTATTATTTAATAACACATTAGACAAAACTAGCTTTCATTTAATTCATATTAGGCCACATTCTGACGTACCGTTCTCGAGATAGAAGCCAGAATGTTCGAAATTTCGACCATTTTTTCAGACTTTTCACGTTTTTTTTTTACAGATTCCAGCACGGAACTTAAAAGTTATCGCGAGGACCTATATTTTTATTGTAAAAACTATCTGAGAACATCACACATGATTTTATTTGAGCCCTTTGTTGCCATATTCTGACAAACCGTTCTCGAAATTGGGCCAGTTTGCTACATTATCAATATCCGCTATGATAGATTTGGCTCGGGATTTTGAAATTTACAGCGATGATGACTGCGTGTGTGTGTGTGTGTGTCTGTGTGTGTGTGTGTGTGTGTGTGTGTGTGGTGTGTGTGTGTGTGGTGTGTGTGTGTGTGTGTGGTGATGTGTGTTGTGTGTGTGTGGGTGTGTGTGGGTGTGTTGTGTGTGTGTGGGTGTGTTTGGGTGGGTGGGTGGGTGTGTGTGTGGATGTGGATGTGTGTGTGTGGATGGGTGTGTGAGGTGTGTGTATGTGGTGTGTGGGTGTGGTGTGTGTGATGGCTTGGCGAAGCGGGTGCAGCCCGCTAGTTAAATCAATAAATGAGACATTGTTTAAACTGGTAGCAAAAAACTAATCGTTTGAGTTTTTGACCACATCATAATAAAACTCTGAGGGTTAGGTGGTAGAAAATAATTTGTTATTACCTCACCTGGTTATTACCTTCCACTAAAGAGTGTAATTATTATTATGTGGTCAAAATCCACATAGGAAGACAATAGGAAACCTCTGGATTACTATACGGATACCTTGACCAACTTCTTGATACATGTTTTCACTGTTTGACTATTTTTTTTAAAGGTGAGTGTTTCACAGCCTTTTTACTTTCCTTATCCTATAATAAGGAAAGTATTGTATTCGTCAAAAATTTGACCTACCCAGTTTTTCACATTTCTGGACGAATCATAGCGTCAGGATACCAAAAAAGTTGTTTTCAGCCATTGGTGTGCGTCTGTCTGTGTGTGTGTAAACAGGATATCTCAAGAACGGTAAGAGCTAGAGACTTGAAATTTGGTATGCAAATTAATTTTTTACACCAGACAAACCACGAAACTTTTGGTTGAAATCGGCCGCAAGATGCGACCGCAGGGTCGCAAATATAGGCCGCAACCGCCGCTTCTTTGAATTGGTTAAAGATACAAAAAAAGTTAAAGAACAACAAAAATAATAGAGGTTTACTCTGATCATTTTTTGACATCGTGAACTTTTTGGAACCCGGCTCCAATTTACCGGTATTTTGGGGGACCCGCTTGGACTAACTTTTTTATTATTCACCCTAGATGGGGGTTGTGACATGTGACATATCAAATCCAATGATTTTGAGGTGCTGATTACGAATTTGGCACTAATTTTTAACTATCTGTTACCATTGAGTCACCAGTGGCGGAATTCGACTTATTTCTGGCGGATAAGGAAAGTCGTGTGATGTTTACACCAGATTTTTTATGTCGTAGACATGAAACAGGAGCTACCTTAGATGCTTGTGGTTTGTGTTGTGGCCTGCCCATCTAGTAGTATGCATCCCCTCTGATGGGCGAGAAGTGACACAATACTTCCCATTTAGGTGCTGGGTCAACACGAGCACACCAGAAGGTATCCTTCATAAACAACTGTAACCAAATTTTGAATACAATTTTTTGTTGGCGCGGGGGTTTTCGGACCTTCCGTATGTCAAGCGAGTGCTTAAATACTGAGCTATTCGTGCGCTCTATTTTATTTTTACGATGAGTGTTTCACAGCCTTTTTTATGTCTTAGCCATGAAACAGGAGCTACTGTAGACGCTTGTGGTCCGTGTTGTAGCAATAAAATAAAATGTAAAATAAAACTGTTGGCCTTCCCTTTTTTTGGTTTAACTTCAAACTGTTTGCCTAATCTGGTTCCAGCTACCTCATTGAGCTCCATAAAACGTAAAATAAGACTGTTTTTTTTTTTTTTTTTTTTTTTTTTTTTAATGTTCATTTATTTAAAGAGAGGTATATAACAATCGAAGTCCTTGCCACTGAGACTGTTTTTTTTATGGTTTAACTTCAAACTTGGTTTCAGCTACCCCATGGAGCTCCATAGAACGTAAAATAAGACTTTTTTTTATGGTTTAACTTCACACTGTCTGCCTCATCTGGTTTCAGCTACCCCATGGAGCTCCACATGGTGTTCTACAACAAGGACTACAACAGTTCCGACAGGGCCCAGGGCTACAAGGATGGGCTGGTGGTGCTGGCGTCCTTCTTTGAGGTGAGCTCTGGTTCTGTCACACAATACTACCCAGTATCAACAGACCTCCGTGGCTCAGTGGTTAAGAGCATTGGTTACTGACCCGGAGGTTGCGGGTTCGAATCCCGGGCGGAGGGGAAATTTCTGACCGAAATTTTCCGTTTCCGGAATGGCATGGATGTAAAGGTAAAGTGCCCTGAAGTAATGCTAAAGCGGTTCCGGGGCACAATTACCTTTAAAAATAAAAATAAAAAAGTATCAACAGAATCAGTATCAGTATCAACAGAAAAGTGAGAAGTTGTACTAGATATACATGAAAATCAGAACATACCTGGACAGCTGTTTCGGGCTTATTTTCTCTCATCAGCAGGTAATAGTTCTGAATATCCATGCCATCAACTAACCTCTCTATTTTAATCAGTATCAACAGAAAAGTGAGAAGTTGTACTAGATGTACATGAAAATCAGAACATACCTGGACAGCTGTTTCGAGCTTATTTGCTCGTTTTTCATTTTCCCACTTTTCATTTCTCAAAAAAGCAACAACAAAAGGCCAGCGTCGATGGCGCGTTGAATGCACCGGTTCTCGTAGGATCACCGAACTTAAGCAACATCCAGCGAGGTGAAGACTTCGTGATGCTGGCATTTCGGCCCAACCCAGGCTGGACAAAGTCAATGTGGGTAGCAGGTTTGAATTATACCTCGTGAGGAGAAATGAGTAGCTGCTTTAATGTTAGCAGCGACCAGTGGCGGAATTATAGGCAAAAATAAGGTGCTGGGATATTAAAGATACGGAAAAGTCCTACAATTCTGCGCTATCCACTAAAATTGTGATAAAATAACACAATAAAACACATTATTATTATTATAAAATAGTCAAACGCAAAATGGTTCAACCCCGGCCTTTAGTTACGACATTATTATTCATATATTTATTTATTTTTTCTTCATTTTTTTTCTCATTTTACTTCTCCCTATATTGTATATTAATTTGTAGTTATTTGGGTTGTATATATGTCCTTATTAATGAAGTGTTAAATAATATACCTTCCTACAATATTCAGTCGTCCTCACCTCTACCACCAGCAATACAGTGAGAACAACGTACCATCTCCTCCAACATTGAAAGATAATTTGTTGTCAATTTATTGTTAAAAAACTTATGTGTTGCTTTGATTTAGCCCATGTAATGTAATTACCTTTATATATAAACTAGCGGGCTGCACCCGCTTCGCCAAGCCATCACACACACCACACCCACAACACATACCACATCACACACCCTCACACACACCATCACATCCACAACACACACCCCCACCACCAACACACCCACAACACCAACCACACACAACACAACACACCACACACAAACCACACACACACACACATCACCACACACACACACATCACCACACACACACACACACACACACACACACACACACACACACAACCACACACAACACAACACAACACACCACACACAAACCACACACACATCACCACACCACACACACACACACACATCACCACACACACACACATCACCACACACACACACACACACACACACACACCACACACAACACAACAACACACATACACACACAGACACACACACACACACACACACACGCAGTCATCATCGCTGTAAATTTCAAAATCCCGAGCCAAATCTATCATAGCGGATATTGATAATGTAGCAAACTGGCCCATATTTCGAGAACGGTTTGTCAGAATATGGCAACAAAGAGCTCAAATAAAATCATGTGATGTTCTCAGACAGTTTTTACAATAAAAATATAGGTCCTCGCGATAACTTTTAAGTTCCGTCCTGGAATTGTAAAAAAAAAGCGTGAAAAGTCTGAAAAAATGGTCGAAATTTCGAACATTCTGGCTTCTATCTCGAGAACGGTACGTCAGAATGTGGCCTAATATGAATTAAATGAAAGCTAGTTTTGTCTAATGTGTTATTAAATAATAAAAAATATAGGTCCTCGCGACAAATTTTAAGTTCCGCGCTGGAATCTGCTAAAAAACGTGAAAAGTCTGAAAAAAAGGTCGAAATTTCGAACATTCTGGCTTATATCCCCAGAACGGTACGTCAGAATGTGGTCTAAATTGAATTAAATCAAAGCTAATTTTGTCTAATGTGTTATATAATAATAAAAAAATATAGGTCCTCGCGATAGATTTCAAGTTCCAGGGCAAAGACTGTCTTAAAATCGGACCCTTCCTCAAGGAAATACTTGAGGAAGGTCATAACTCAAGGATGGTTTGGAATTTCGGACTTTTGATAATTTTCCTGGTGTTTTCCGGCAATTTCACTTGGGGTCATCTCGCATCAATTTTTCGCTATCTCTTACCGTTTCGCCTAAACAATTCCGGACACACAAAGATACAAAGCCCGTCCATATTTCTCATTTATATATAGAGATAAAGTGAATATCTTGATAATAATGGCGGACCCTGTGTGCTTATTCCTTCAGGTCTCAGAAGAGGACAACCGCAAGTTCCAATCGATTGTGTCCAGTCTCCCCAACGTGACCATGCCCAACATGAAGGTCACGGCCGCACACGTGCCCACCAATCTGAACGACCTCCTGCCCAAGAAGAAGAATCTCTACTTCACGTACAAGGGGTCCCTGACCACGCCCCCTTGCTCCGAGGTGGTCACGTGGATCGACTTCAAGAATCCGATCCTGCTGTCCCATGCGCAGGTAAATTATCCTGCTGTCCCATGCGCAGGTAAATTATCCTGCTGTCCCATGCGCAGGTAAATTATCCTGCTGTCCCATGCGCAGGTAAATTTTATTAATCTACATACATATATCTGCGCTACCCACTAAAATTGTGATATTATAACACAAAAACATAAAACTCAAATCTGAGCGTGTCTGACTAGGTACTCTTAGGGGTTGTCTGTTTACAATACCACAGCCCGAACGGTGACAGATATTGAAATTTTCATGAGAGTATTATTAGTATTATTACTATTGATTTTCTCCAATAAGGTCACCTATTATCTAACAAATAATAACTATATAATTACTGATATATCTCTTCCTATATATTTTCCTATATAAATATAAATACCTTCTTATGCCGGGTCCACACTAAGCGAATATTGTTAGCCAACAATCTTCGCGAACAATGTTATCCGCACATTTTGTTCGCGAACATTGTTAGCTAACAATGTTCGCAGTGTGGACCCGGCATTAGAAAATGTTTTTACGACTTGTTTGAAATAACATTGTTAGCGAACATTGTTAGCTAACAATGTTCGCTTAGTGTGGACTCGGCATTATATAAATACCTTTGTAAGCATTTTGATGTTTATAAGTATAGAAAAAACTATCCATACATCTATTGCAATTCCGTTCTCTTTCTGTTTGCAGCTGGCCGAATTCCGCCACCTTCACAAGAAGGCCAACAAGTTCCTGACACACAACTCGCGGCCCGTCCAGCCTCTGTCGGGCCGGCCCGTGTGGTACAACTTCGCCGACGAGTACTCGGCCTCCTCTAGTCTGCAACCGGCGGCCCTCCTAGCTGTCCTGTCAGTTCTGGGGGCCCTTCTGGTGCTCTAGTGCTACTAGACTAGTAGTTGTTGTTGTTGTTGTAGCCAGCTTGGCTACAGCTGGAGGAGTGAGTGATGGTCTCCAGCCAACTTTATTTCAAAGTTGGCTCGTCCTGAACCACATATTTCTATGTGCGATCAACCATCATGAGGACTTGGACTTATCTGTACAAGCCATTAAACCCTTAGGAAACTGCAAGCTAGCCTGGCTTGTAAGGGTTAGCTAGTGTGTTCTCTGTTTATAGTCCTCTAGCGAGACACTGGTCTTCTCCCTGTTTAATGTCCCCCAGCCAGACTGTGTCCCCTACTAGACTAGTAGTCGTGTGCTTTGCCTGCGCTGATTCTGTGAGCGGGGCCCGACGGCCCAAGTTGGCCCCAGTGGTTTCTTCGGTTCTGAGCTATTTCGGCCCATTGGGCCTCTTTAATAGGAGCTGTCGAGTGTGGCCAGGCCCTCATTCTAGAAAGCACTCTCCACTCTCAAAATCTCCCTTTCAACCGTCATACAAATTGGTCAGTTTGAACGAAATAACTAGTCAGAGTGCGTTGTGTGACGGCTGAAAAGGAGACTTTGGAATTATGAGAGTGAAAGAGCTTTGTAGACCGAGGGCTGGGAAAAAAATAAAAGAGCCAATTATTACGAGTAGTCAAAAACGAATTTCGTGAGCTCCACAGATCTCCAACTGTTTCAGTTTAGTAACCGGATTGGATCCAAAATAACGAAAAGATTGGAAGAAAAAAGATCGAATCGAATAACTTACCAATCCAAGCATTGAATCAGATCATGTTCTGTAACTAGACCGATAGGCTCGAGACAATTTTTCCTCCTAAATTTTAGTAGAGTGATACACTCGAAAAAAGACGTTTCTCCATCTCATTAAAAAAATTAAAAAAGAGAACATAATACATGACCCTTTGTCGTGTCAAAAAAAAATCGAGAAATTTCTCACTCAATCACATTTCGAAGTTTCAAAAGTATTATTCCGGAGGAGCAAGGACTCTGATTGTTAAGACTCCTCTGTAAATAATAATATCAATAATAAGAAAAAGTATTATTTTGACTACCTACCTATTGAAGTTTTCTAGAACGCATACTCGTATTACAACTAATTTGTAGTAAAAAACTTAAATTAGCCAGCGTCGATGGCATGTTGAATACACCGGTTCCCTTCAGAACACCGAAGTTAAGCGACATCCAGCGAGGTTAAGACTTGGATGGGTGACCATTCTAATTCTAATTCTCGTGACGCTGGCTTTTCCCGGCCCCACTCAGGCTGGGTGAGGTCAATGTGAGTAGCAGGTTTGTGAGTTTCCTGCGAATGGAGGGTAAAACCCCCGTCGTGATATGACCATGGCAGTTGAAAGCGACGTTAAAACCCCACCTAAAAAAAAAAAAAAAAAAAAAAAAAAAATCGAGAAATTTCTCACTCAATCACATTTCAAAGTTTCAAAAGTATTATTCCGGAGGAGCAAGGACTCTGATTGTTAAGACTCCTCTGTAAATAAATATCAATAATAAGAAAAAGTATTATTTTGACTACCTACCTATTGAAGTTTTCTAGAACGCATACTCGTATTACAACTAATTTGTAGTAAAAAACTTAAATTTCATGTCATACAACTCTGATCTTATCGTACCTATCACAGTATGTAAGGAAAAATTACCTTTAACGAGCTTTAATTTTCAAAATCCATTTTGTGACACAAAAAAAAAACGACTTACGAAAGTGACAAAAAACGCCTCCGGCAATCAAGTAGTAAATTGCTTTCAAAAGTATTGATCTCTTTTTTTTATTACCTTAAATATGACAAAAATTTTGAGAGACAGTTGAAAGGTAGATTTGATTTAGATTTATCCTATTTAGATGTAAGGAGCGTAATTTACGTAATTTATTTATTTTATGAATTAATTTATTTAATTAATGAATTAACTTTGTGTTTCGACTTTTTGAAAATGCCAACCATTGAAAAATGTTCCTCATCCATAAGAACTTTTGCAAATGGTATAGGCCCGTACATACATTAGTGATGGAAAACTAGTGTATGAATTTTCCTCATAAATGAAGCCATGTACCCATTGAGCACAACATTTGTATCGCAGCATTGCGCATGCACATTGTTGCGAAGCGTTTCATGTTGCGTTTTTCCTTTAGAATCAAATGAGATCGACCAGCGTCGATGAATGCACCGGTTCTCGTAGGATTACCGAAGTTAAGCAACGTCCAGCGAGGTGAAGACCTCGTGATACTGGCATTCCGGCCCAACCCAGGCTGGGTGAGGTTTATGTGGGTAGCAGGTTTGTGAGTTTCCTGCGAATGGAGGGTAACATCCCCGTCGTGATATAACCGTTCAACTGCACGGTTTTGGGATTTTCTTATTTCACTTTTACTTATGGGTGCACTACCTCCACTGAAGATAAGATCCTTTTTTACTTTCCTTATCCTGTAATAATAATAATTCCGTGTCCGTGAGATAAGTATTGATACCTAAATCACGGTGGTGAGAGGATTATATGGACGCCCGAATCCAATGTCTAGGCTCCTTTCATGTCCATTGATTCTATTTGGTTTTATACTACGAGGTTTTTATACTCGTATAATAAGGAAAGTATTGCATTCGTCGAAAATTTGACCGACCCAGTTTTTCACATTTTTTAACTAACGACGAGGTAACTCTTGTCACGAAAATAAAACAATTCCTAAATTCGAACTCAATCTTTTGGTCCAAACTCAGCCAAACCCACCGAACAACATACAAAAAAACATTTTGGTATTTACATTTTTAAATTTATTTAAGAGCCCTTCGTAGTTTTTTTTTTTTTTAATTTTACAAAGACAAACCAGGTGAAATAACTATTTGAAATGGATTCAGCGTAAATTTAGTAAAGCGAGTTTGAGTAGTTGTGATATCAGGAAAGTGATCAACACAAATATGATAACTTAACTTTAACTATTTGAAAATAAAAGTTATTTATTACAACACTCTTCTTTATTGAAATGAAACCATTTGTTTGTGTGAAAAAAGTCAAGTGTTGTGCTTTCAATTTATTTCGGTTTGTGTTTGTTTTACCACGAGTTATGTAGATATGTGCAACTGCAAACACCCCGACTTACTTGTAGATTGTTTTTGTGATACATAATTTACAATTGATTGATGGTATTACTAATATTAATTACGAGCGGTAAGTTGCATACACCAATGCCCATCGAATTTCTGAAGTTTAGCAACATTGATTGCTATGATTTACTAAAAAATTGTATTAACTATTACGTATTATTTATTTATATTTAATTCAGTCAATTCAGTTGTGTGCTAACATTAAAACTTATTAAGATTACTTTAGTGAGACTAGCTTTACACATTTCATCAACTTAAACATAAAAATATTCAATCAGAGTTATATTTCATTTCGTTCATAAAAAAAACAACCATCTTGTTATTTGCTATCATTTTTTTGTTGGCAATTAATGGCTTGATAAGTTTCCAAAATAATATGTAACTCATAAGTATTTGAAATAAAAATATACATGTTTGTACAAAAGTAAACAGTGTCTTAACTTATTTATTTATAAATTTAGAGTTTATTTACATTTTTTAAAATTGACCTTTGATGGATTTAATTCAGCAACATCCGGCAAGATTTAGATCAGGTGAGTGACCACCCATATTCAAAACATTTGCATGATGCTGGTTAATGCCCAACTCAAGCTGTGTGAGGTTAATGTTGGAAGATTCTCACATGAGTTTGTGATGTTAAAAAGACATTAAAAAATACAGTTTGCTAAGATTATCTCAAACTCTAGCTAGGTCAATAGTTTGATTCCCTGTTTGTCCTTTAAAAAATTTGCTGGCGACATATTGAAATTAGATGTCTATTATGGTCCTCTTGGTGATATATGTACATTAAACACTGTATGCTTAGTCAGGCCAGCTTACAGTTTTCCCAAGGGCTTAATGGATTCTTAAGGAAACGCCCAAGTTACGACAATGTTTTATCACATTCATATAAAAACATGTTGTGCTTCAGGACGAGTCAACTCTTCAGCTGGAGTTGTCGGAAGACCATCAATCCCTCCAGCAGTCGCCATGGATGGAACTCTGAGCAACCAACCCACAAAGGTTGACTTTCTCAACATACAGCTTCAGTGGCGTAGCTAGGGGGGGGGGGTTTGGGGAAAATGATGATAATAATAGTAACACTTTTTAGTGGAAGGTAACCACCAGACGAGGTTAATGCTTAAAGCATTTTCTACCACCTAACCCTCAGAGTCTTATTATTACGTGATAACAAACTCAAATTAATGAGAAAAAATTCATGCACTGGGTAGGATTCGAACCAACGGATCCCTTCGCTACCTGGATTACCAGACTAGCGCGTTAACCACTTGACTACCAGTGATGTGTACCTCTGAGAATGAGTACCTCTTTACCAGACCAGTAATGTGGCTTTACCATATCATTTTTTTTTTTTTTTTTTAATGATTTTAAACAATAAAGGAGACTCTTAGTAAAGCTGTGCTACCCAATCCTTGTGATGCTAGCTATTCCCAACTTTAACCGACCTCAGTAGCTTGAACGATAACGCGATGGACTTGTAACCTGGAGGTCGGTGGTTCAAGTCACGGTTTCAACGTGGATTTAGTAAAGCGAGTTTGAGTAGTTGTGATATCACGTAAGTGATTAACACAAATATGATAACTTATTCCCAACTTTACTCAGGCTGAATTAAGTTAATGTGGGTAGTTAGTGGGTTTCCAGCAAATAAAACCCCTCCCCGATGACCAAGGTGTTAAGAGACTTTAGGCAACAAATGATATTACGTTATCTACTCAATCATCCTCTTCAACATCCAGCTTTCTGTTAGCGTTAGCTCCTAGTGTAACTCTAGATGCCAGATCATAGGTCTGTGTGAGGCCACTTTTCAGTCGCTCTCTTATCAGCTCTGCTATTGCTTTCTGCTGTCGCTTGTGTAGCTTCTCAAGTTTCTTAGAGAGATCTCGCTTGAGATCCCAGTCAGGTTTCCTTGGTGCTAGCTTAGTGAGATCCTGAAATAAATAGAAATTTAAACAATACAATTTTTGGGTATAGCAATCCAGAGAAGAAACGCAGCTTCAATTTTGGGAGCAATTCCAAAAACTGGAGTTTTCGATGAAATGTTTTATGTTTAATAAATATTAAAAGAAGAAGAAGAAAAAAAAATATATACCTAATACAATAAAATAAATAAGGATACCTAATTGGAAAATCAACTACTGAAACATATGATTTTATTGCCCGAAAATAGAATTCCATGAACTAAAAAATCCTTCATGAAAAAAAGCACCTAAAAGGGTTTAATAACATGTATGTATGATTTTATTTGTGGTGATGAACAAGGCCTCTTTACAATTTTTGTGGGTAGCGCAGCATTACTAATAGCCTCCTGTACTTTTTGAATACTATTGCATTAATTTCTTTTTACTCTAGTAATTCAATGTCTCTTATCATTTACAAGATATTTGCACATATTTTATTATTGTACAACATTTTACCAATGGGCTAATAGGGAAAATATCAAAAATGTTAGAAATTGATATTCAAAATATGTAAATTGTGTGTAAGATCACCACCATTAGAGATGATTTTATTCTATTACTTTTATTTGATAATGTTGATGGTTTACAAGATATTTGATTTTTATTTTTTACTTTTTTGAAGTCAGGAGATTTTAATCTGTCCAGAAATGTTATCAGCTCAATTTTGAAGAAAAAAACTGGCCAAAAACAATACTTTCTATACCTCTTGGTTAATAGAAAGTAAAAATACCACTCACCAGTTCATCAATGACAACAGTGCTTTTGCCAGCCTCCAGCTCTTCTTTCACTATAGACTCAACATCACCTGGCTTTGCTTGGGGTAGTACAGCTGTGTTCTTTAATTCTTCATCTAAAGGCAGATAACTTCTAAACTTGGGCCTTGAAACAATAAATTTATAAGGTTCAATTAATAATAATACAGTGAAATTCCCACTCACAGCCATGCCATAGTTCTTATTTTAAGCCTATGTTCAGTGGCAATAATTGCCACTTGAGCAGTTGGTATACTCTCAAGTAGACCAACTGACAAAGACAAAATCAAGTTCATAAAGAGTTTAATTGGTCTACTCTCAAGTAACTGATATTGTTTATTCTCATGGTGGTGTCACCAACCCAAGAGACGGTAACTAACCCTTGCAATCTTACAATCAGAATAACCATCAGAAGGACACTAAACATTAGTTTTAAGTATTCCTGGAAATAAATACCAGTTAGTAAGGCTAGAACTGATACCAAGCATTGGTTGTTTTGTTCATTATAAATCTAGCATGTGAATCTGTGGATTGCTTCCCACCCAATACTTGGGTTTTCCTCATTAATTTGAGTTTGTGACCACATAATCATACGGGCAAAATTAGATCAAAATCAAATTGACAAAATCAAGATCTTGACTTCACATTTCCCCATCTAAGAAGGCTGCCACAATGACGACCCTGGGCCTATACCCTACACCCTTGACCCTGGTACAATTTATAGATGATTTTTGGGACTCTGCTGTGCCGCTTACATTTAATAACATGGTTAGATTATTTTATATGGTACTTGTTCTACCCCAGGGTATAAGCCCCCATTGTGTTTGTGCACTTAGGGTGGAATTAATGGACGTTTTTGTAATACCTCTGTGGTGCTAAGTCATGGATTGCATACTGTGTAAGATAGGGAAAATCAATGCTTAGCAATGATTTGTGATATAGAATTTGTCTATTAATTTTACCCTTAGACAATATGCAAAATCTAGACTAAGCTCCACAGAGATATTATTACAAAAATGTCTATTAATTTCGCCTTTAGGGTGGAATTAATAAACAAAATCAAAAACTTAAGTCATTGTTTAGCATCACTTTTACCCATCTAAAACTGTACGCAATCTGAGACCTAGTGCCACAGAGGTATTTCAAAAAAGTCTATTAATTTTGCCCTAAGAAGTGGAGGGTTAGGTGGTAGAAAATGCTTTGAGCATTAACCTTGCCTGGTGGTTACCTTCCACTAAAGAGTATTATTATTATTGTTATACTTACTTCTTCTTTTCACCCTGTGCTCCATCCTTGTCTTTGTTTTCTTCTTTGGTTTTCCGCTTGAGATTTGCAAGTCTCTCTTTCCTTTTCAGAGCTTCATCCTCTAGCTTTCCTATTTTCTCTTCGTTCTGAATCATTGTTACTGTGTTTTTAGATTAGTTTGAAATTGAATCTTGGGTTAACTCATTGAACACTTTTCAAAAGTTTGAATGAATAAGACTGTACAATTTCCTTTAGGAATTAGATGATAGCTAGAGTAAAGGTTATTTTAAGATGATAAATAAGTTAATTTCAAGTGAGAGAGAGAAAATTCATTGGAGGAAAATTCTAATCCGTTTTCCAATTTCAATATTTTTTTGAGCATTTCAAGTTAAAAAATTCTATATTTATATTTTTGAAAATTCGCGGGTGAAGATTCAAGGAGGTAGTTTCGTAGAGAGGAGAATGTCAACAGCTTAAAAGTGAAGCAAGTGTACACATGGTTCCGCCATATTAGAACATCTAAATTGAAAACATCTAAATTCCGGGAACATCTAAATTGAATTTAAATCTAAATTGAACATCTAAATCTCGCTTTCCGGGAACATCTAAATTGAAAAAAAGTTAAAAGATCTTTGATTTAGTTTGTTTCAGTTTGTTAAAAGATCTTTGATTTAGAAATAATCTTTTCTTTCTTCCCTGACAGAATTTTTAAGTTTAGTTTGACAGGTGGAAGAACTATTTATCAGAAAAAGGTCAAATAAAAAGTAGTCATCTTCTATTCGACGAGGCAAACACGAATATAAAGAAAAAAAAATTGTTTTATTTAAGAAGGTCAAAATTACAAAAGAAAATACATACGAACTAGGTTTAGCGTAATTATACATGCTCGTTTTGTTTCTCTTAGCTTTGCAAAACAAGCATTTTGCTTGATATTATGAATGTACTACCTACCATTAAACCTAGTCTGAGAAAATCCTTTGATATTTAAAAATCCTATTATGGGTTTTTTTGCGTGTTGGTTGAAAACGAACCCATTGTACTTCAATGTTTTTTGTTTAATCAAAGGATTTGTTCATCACTAACAACTACTCTACCTCAAGGCATAACGGTCAAAATCGACTACTTTCTTTTGAGGATTTTGAGGCAGTCATGGATTTTGACTACTCAAAATCCATGACTGCCTACCCTAACCAAAACCCGCGGCTCCTCATAAATGCTGAACCAAAATGTTTTGTGACTGTTAAATATTACTTCAAAATCAACTACTACCCATCAGTTTAGATAACCACTTGATTTTTTTTTTTTTTTTTTTTTTTTTTTGCGCAAAAACGAATCAATCAGGCCATCCTCATCTATAATTCTTTCCTTCAGCTAATTTAAATAATAATAATAATTCTCTTTAGTAGAAGGTAACCACCAGGAAGGTAACAAACTCAAATGAATGAGGAAAAATTCGTGCACTGGGTGGGATTCGAACCAATGGATCCCTACGCTACCTGGATTACCAGACTAGCGCGTTAACCACTTGACTACCAGTGCACTTAAAACTAACAGCACACATTTTAATGGTGAACCGAAATACTGAAATTCGAAAGACAAAAGAAAAACACAGCATGTAATATTCAAATAACCATTTTTTCAGACTAAGGGTATATTTATTATAGGTAATTAGATGTACATATAAAAATCATTTTGCTGCCCTATGTTAGGCTACAACTTAATTTCACCGGCAATGGACCAACTCCATCTATTTTGCAATGCTTTTTTTGCATTCACTTCAATCATCTTCAGTCTTGATGGAATCCTACATAATGTAAATTTTAAAATAAATATCAAATGACCTGGTGTACAGAAAGGGTGAAGAAATTCGCTTCAACATATCTATCATATAGACATGAAGAAGAAAGAGAGAGGAAGGAGAGAGAGAAAAAAAAGAGAAAGAAAAAGAAAAAGAGAGAGAGAGAGAGAAAACGGGATATGTGGAATAAATCAATTTTACTTTAATGATAAACTACAGACGACAGTAAATCTCATATTATGGTTGAAGGAATCTAATGCATTTGATCTTTCAAAGGAATAGAAGAAAAGTAAAAAGAAATAGGGTAGAGAGAAAATAAGAAGGAAGGAAGAGAGGAAGAGATAGGTAGAGAAACAGAGACAATTGACTTGACAGGTGCATGGAATACAGTGAAAGCAAGATATCAATTTAGATTGTAAACCAAAGTCACTAAGTTTCAGTCATGCCTGACTCATGATAGTCAGGTCAAACTCTATGGAGTCTACACTGCACAAGTGCACAGTTGCACACCATCACCTCTGGGCCCAGTTCCAGAAAGCTGCCTCACTCTCATAATCCCCAAATCTCATTTTCAACTGCTCAAGAACACACTCTGATTGGTTTATTTGAAAGAAATTTGACAGTTGAAAGGGAGATTTGAAGATTTCGAGAGCAAGTACTTTCTGAAATGAGACCCTGGGCTTTGTTCCAGAAAGTTTCCTCACTCTCATAATCCCCAAATCTCATTTTCAATTACTGTGGTCTGATTGAGTTGCTTGGGTAAACAACACTATTAATTAATAATAATAATGTTTATTATGCATTAAATAACAGCATGGTCTATCGTGTTCCTCTATAAGTAAGGGGTGTACTAATTGGGGCATTTAATTAAAAATTTGATGGTTGAAAGAGAGATTTGAGGATTTTGAGATTGAGAAAGCTTTCTGGAATGAGCCCCTGGTCACCGATTTACATATTTGGCATATTGTCCTCATCCTCGTTCTCTTCGTTGTCTGAATCAAACGTATTGTCAGGAATATCGTACAGTCGGATAAGTGGCTTGTTCGGGTCCTTCATGATGAGGTACTTTCCATCTTTCTGTTTGAGACAGAGGTCGACGATGCAGCGCAGGATACCCCATGCATTGTCCATGTTCAGATTGATTTGTCCAGCAAACTCAGCGGGCTTGTACTGCTGAGTGCCCAGAATCACATGCTTTGTGGCATCACGCACCTGATGAGAATTAAATGATTCAATCTTAAATGAGAATCTAAAAGGATAGAATATGCTTTAGCATCTAGTATGTTTTAGAATATAAAGGTACTTAAAAAGTCAACAATTTTTTGTGCCTGTAGCTCAGTGGTCAAGGCGTTTCTCCGGTAATCAAGAAGTTGCTGGTTCAAAACCCAGCCAGGAAATGAAAAGTTAATTTTCCATTTTAGATTTTGACCACATAGTACGTCTAGAGCTGCTTACTACTAGAATAATGGGTCTCATTAGTCCTAGTATCAATATGACATTATTATTATTACAGTTTACTATTAAACTTAGTAGACTAAGAAGAAGACTTAGTTGACACTTAGACCTTTGTTTACGACTCAAAGCAAGCTTCGGTCACATTGTGGACAAAAAAAAACCAAGTGCAAAAAAAAGAAGAAAAAAGAAGAAGAAAAAAAAAAAAAAAAAAAAAATGGCAACAGAATCAACACATCTCAAAAACAAGGAATAAGTAATGTACTATACGGTTCCGGGTATGTTTGTGGTGATGGAGAGGAGGGTTTTAGCGTGTATGGGTGTATGGTGCACTGTTTCCAGCGCTGTAACCCCGCACTTCGTCTTAAACCATAGAAGATTTTGCCTCCTCTCACAAGAAAAAAAAAATGAAAGACAAATAACTTCTTTCTGAAAGTGATGTGAAACACAAGGGAAATTGCTGCAAACTGCGAAGAACTTCTCTGACTCACCTTTGTGTAGAGAATATCACATTTATTTATTGACATAAATTTACAGAGGATGTCTAAAAAAACACATTTAAAAAATAGTTCAGTTTAGTAGCCTTGACGAGAGCCAAGAGTTTTGTACATGGATATTTCCTTTGGAACATTTTCTAAACATGGATATTTCCTTTGGAACATATCACAGCTACTGCTATGTCACACTCTATTTGTGACTTAGCTACTAAATAGTCTCTTTAAAAGTAAAATGCAATAATCACCTGATAGCGAGACACATAACCAAACTTGATTTGGGCAGACCCAGCCAACAATGCTTGCACAGTCCACTTGGCCAGCTTGCATGCATTGTTCCGCAGTTCATTAGCCAGCACAGCACCCCGCTGTACATCCAACTTCTGTCTCCACTCCACTCCTGTAGCAAAAACAAAACATTTTCCTTTTAAAATAAATATCTACAGTATTTTTTTAAACTATAATTAATGACAGAATATTTTTTTAAAATTTTCACCACCATTCCAAATTTCAAAGATGGACGGAAAAATGGAGAATCAAAATCAATGAAAGCAAATCAGTTCATGTAGATTTTACGAATAGAAATCTGCCTTACATGCCAATTTACTTAAATAACACAGTGATTCCATATTCCAATCATGCTAAGTATTTGGGTATGACCCTAGATGCAAAACTAAAATGGAAGGAACATGTTAAGAAAAAACGCGAACAATTAAATATAAAATTCAGAAAAATGCACTGGCTTCTCGGTAGAGGTTCAGCCCTACCAATAGAAAACAAGCTCTTGCTTTACAAACAGGTACTTAAACCTATATGGACCTATGGTATCCAACTATGGGGGTGCGAAAGTCCATCCAACCGACTCATAATAGAAAGATTCCAAAATAAAGTTCTACGGAGCTCAGTCAATGCTCCATGGTACATACGAAACGATGACCTACATCGGGACCTGAAAATTGAGACAGTCAAAGACTGTATGAATAGATTTGCCTTGAGTCATCAAAAAAGGCTAGAGGAGCACCCCAATCCCGAGACCGTCCATCTTCTTAGGATTGAAGACCTCACCAGACGTTTGAAGCGGATAAAACCACATGAACTAATTAATTAGGTACTTTCCTCTGGTAACCACCCAACAGCCGAGTCTGCTTATGTCCATGTACATAAGTTATTTTAATTTACATTAGTAGTTTAAGATTAGAATAAAAATACTTATTAGTTTTAAGAACTAGATTGTATTAATAAATTTAGTCCCCAAGGACTCTGTTTAATAATAATAATAAAAAAAAAAAAAAAAAACCACCATGTTTGCCCTTAGTTATAAAATGCATAGATACAATTACAATAAATTTCACAATACAAGCACAAAACGTTTAGTTACAAAATTTTAAACATGATTTGAATTTCACAACTTTTAGGCTGGGCAGTAGTCACAAACAGTACGCTACGGAGGCTGACTTGAGACTAGATACTAGAATGTAATAATATGAAAAGTGAACTCCATAGCCCTCCCTACACCAGTAATATAAATGAATCATTTCTTATAGTAAAAAAGAAATTATCAATTATTATTAGATAATTAAGAATTTTTTTTCTAAATTTTAACTGAAACAACAAAAAAAAATAATAATAAAAATATATAAAAGGAAATTTTACCTCCGGAGAGTTTAGAGTCCCACTCATTCAGGGCCTTGATGTTCAAGAACTGCAGATCCCCGGTGGGCGTGGCCAAGACTCCATCGTGTTCACACCGAGCCACCAGGCCAATGCCCTCTCCCAGGTCCCACTTGCGATACTTGTACCCAACACTGGCTACCTCCCCACCTTCCTCTTCCTCCTCCTCGGAGATGAATGGGTTTGGGTTTCCAAAGGAGTGACGAGACTCACCCTGAAGAAAAAAATAGAAGGAAAATTTTTTTTAGACCAAGCATTGGGATTTATGGCACTAGACTTGTAATGTCAACATTCATTTAGGTATATTTCAAGGGTAAAACAATTCTTTCGAGCTCACTACCGAAAGGAAGCGTGCCTCTGATGCTTGATCTTTATTTACAGTCTGAGAACATTTATTTATCATAGTAACTATGCAAAATTTCAGCTCAATCCAACTTGTGTGGTTCTCAAGTTTTAAGAGGACAAACATACACACACAAACAAATCATTTTACAATATAAGATTTATGCATATGTGACAGTTTTAACATATTGGGCTGAAAAATAAAATTGAAGAAATACTACTTATAGGTAATAGACAGTAAAAAATCATACTTACAGTCTTGAGCACTTGCTGTGAGAAGTTATGATTGATAAACGTAGCCTCCAGAGCCAGGTTACGGGGACTGTTAATGCTGGTTGGCTCATCGGATGGAGGATCCTGCGAGGTTTCATTCACCGTCAGAAGATCTGGGGAAAACATTATTCTTCAATTATGAGAAGACAAATATAGATCTACAATCCTGGTACAACTTCTCACGTTACTATTTTTACTGACTGGTTGATTCAAAAGGGAGAAGAACAAATGTTAAACAAAAGAAAAAGTTTACTAAATATTAATTGTTATAAAAAATATATTAATAGTTTGTCACCTGAAAAGCATGTTTCTTGCAAGTTGGAAAAACTTTCATCTATTCTTCTAACATTAACAGCCCTGATCCAAGTGTTCTCTTGTGAACAAGAGTTTGACCTTAAAAATATCTAGCATGAATGAGTTCCCAAATGAACTTACCAAACTCTGTGTTGTCCCTTTTGTCAAAGAACAGCTTGTCTCCAATCTTCTCGATAACAATATCCCAAGAGTAGTTGGATCGGGTACAGCACATGAGAGTTGCCAAGATGGTGTCCGTGGCATACACATTGCCTTCGGTCTTGGACAACTTACGGATGATGGGGTCATCGGTTGTGGTCACCGTGTGGAAGATGCGCTCATTAGACTGCAGGGGACGGTCATTCTTGCAGTTGACACGGTCAAAGCTCTTGTCGTAGAACTCAACAGAGCCACAAGTGTAACTGAGTGAGAAAATATAAAAATGTTAGTAAACCAGACTTCTGTCTGTGTCAAAAGTAGAACTCTCATACTAGGTGTGTTCTAAAAAAGTTCTTAATTAATTGTTACAACTCTTTTATTATCCCCTCAACTTTCTTCTTTGTTGAACATGGAGTTGTACTAATAAAAAAATAGCCAAAACTAAGTATAGAATTATTGTTCTCTAACTGTCCTATATTAAAAAAAATTAATTTTAACTGTCATAAATGAGGATTTCTGATGCCATTAACTAAAGTGTAAATATCATCGATTAACTAAGGGTTTGAATTATTAATGCAACCATATTTGGATTTCTACTTGAACATACTCACAGGTCTGTGGTTCCTTCAATTGGGCATGACAGCTTGGAGAACGGCAAAGTCCTTTCTCAATTGCCAGTCAGCCTCACTGTCACGAGCATCACGGTCTTAATGGGGCCTGTTTTTGGTGTCTCCGCATGTTTTGCACTTGCATAGGCTTCACCTGTGACCTTGCGATCTTGGATAAACACAGTTTCATTATTTTTATGACCAACCATTTACTAAACAATTGTTTGTTGAAGTTATAATAGATTATTTTTTCCTACAATGCATAAAAAAACGGGTCATTTTTTTTGTCAATAACCTCCTTCTGTATAGCAAATAACAACAACTTAACACTTTCTGCACTTTATCTTCTTGTCTTTCCTTTTCCCACCTACTTGGGTAGCGTTGCTACGTGAATCTATGGATATGGAAGTAAACTTCATACTTTGCTATTAGTGTGTCCCTTTTCTCAGTTTTTTGTCTAAGGTCTTCTACTTAGTCTCTCATTCATCATGTTTTTACTTTCTTCTTTCTGTTTCTTACTCTACTTATACTTTAGAAGTAGGTAGGTATTTTTTTTATTGAACTTACCTATCTCTAAGCTTGAATCCCTTGCCAAGCAATTGGAACTGAGCCTGGGACCCCACCTCTACCTCCTCCTCGTCCTCTCATGTTCCTCTGGTTCTGACGGAACCTGCCTCTCTGGTAAGGTGGCTTCTGAATCCTAGTCGTGTCAACCAAATGGAATGTGCTCTCATCCTCCTCGTGGTAGTAGGCATATTGGCTACCTGACCCAAATTGGACTGGTACTTATCTATGGATTCAGGTAACAAGAAACCAGCCATTAGCTTGGAAAATAATTACGTGGACCTATTCAATATCAGGTAAAGACAAATTGTCTTAATACAATGGATTCCTCTCAGTAGTTGTATTATGTGCCTTGGATTATTTTAAGGCTGTCTCTAATAATTAACATGAATATGTTTGTCAATTGTCACTCTTATCAGTTGATTTCTAGATCAATGGTTAACTTCCCTTTCAATATATTTCATCAATTTGGTTTATCAAAATATCATAGATAAACACATCAACAGCACTATTCACAGCTTAGTAACTGTTATTACATACGAAGGAAAAGTAAACCCAAAATTTTCAGTTTAAGTCAGTTTAAGTGATAAAAAACATTTTAGGGTGCTCAGAGCCTAATCCAAAGTTTGCAGCCATTGTCTATGTATCCGTCTGTAAACAAAATATCTCAAGAATAGTATAAGCTAGAGACTTGAATTTGACATGTAGACTTTATTTAGGAGAGGATACATTACAAAACTTGTTGATATTGATCCAACTCATGGCAGTCTTATTTTTGAGGTGATGATTACAAATTATACATTGATCATTTGTTTTCTGTATAGGAGAGGATACATTACAAAACTTGTTGATATTGATCCAACTCATGGCAGTCTTATTTTTGAGGTGATGATTACAAATTATACATTGATCATTTGTTTACTGTAACCATTCACTCACCAGTGGCCCGACTTTCACTTCTTTTTGAGGAATAATAGAGTTGTGTGGTGTCAAACACACCAGTTAATTTTATAATGTGATTGATTAAATATTAAATAAAAAAATGGAAGGAAAACATGCTTCCATAACACAAAAGTATCAGGCAGCCTGCTTTCTCCTCTGTATTTTCAACTTATTATATACTTTTTATCCTGGAAAGCTAGGCTGTCCAGTCAGAGATCTGAAAATGAGAGAGGTTGAAAAAAATAGGTCATTTGAATAGATGAGAAGGAACTATGGAATGTGGTTAAGTTCATTTTTTTTTTTTTTTTTTTTTTTTTTTTTGTAATTAATTTTAAACTCAAAAACACAATAAAAACAATAGAAGCAATATTTTTCAATTTCTATGAATTTTTAACACATAATTGCATAGTCAGTAATGGAGGTTTTCAAGATTTTCATTTTTCATTATTCATAATAAAATGTCAAAGCAACTGGGTAGAGTCTCTGAATATTGATTACACCCTGATTAAGGGCAAAATTAATAGACTTTTGAACTTAAGTCATGAACTATGACTTAGCATGGTTTTAGCCATCGAAGACAGTATGCAAATTGAGACTTGGTGCAAATATTAATAGACATATGATAATCAAGTCATTGATTTAGTGTTGGTCTTCACTATATTTACACAGTACGCAATCCTGTGACTTAGTGCCACAGAGGCATTACAAAAAGTTATTGATTCGCCCTTAATGTTAGAATTATTTGGAATGGTTATATGAGAATTATTATAGGTAGATAGGTACCCTTGTATCACAAAGGTCCAAGTGATATTGTATGGAATAGATTAATCAATCAATTGTACACAAGCAAAGCTCTTAATCAGGCTGTTAGTAAGCACTCCATATAGTAAATTTAGCTTTCATCATTATATACTTTATGGAAGGGCAGATGATTAAACTCAATAACGTCGTGGTAAATGTGATTTTCCTATCTTACAGTACGAATCCGTGACTTAGCGCCACAGAGGTTTACAAACATTCTATTAATTCCGCCTAAGAGTGGATTAATAGCTTTCTGTAACCTCTGTGCACTTGTCACTGATTGCATACTGAGTAAGATTAGGAAACCAAACTTAGCAAGACTTGGATATAGATTGTCTATGATTTTGCTAGGTTGTTATATTTCATATAAAACTGGATTCCTATTTAATTTAAGAATGCTGTTTTATATAAAATATTACATATACCTAACTTCTTTGGATTTTAATATGAACCCAAAAAATAATAGTGAATGCCCTAAGAGTATATAACACAAAGCAATTAGGGAGTTGGGTTCCATTCCATTTACTTTCACCCTCTTAAGTTTTCATACCAATGGATAGAATTGAACCTGATATTAAGCATTTCCTTATTTGGGCAGAGATATCCTTCTCCTCAGCGTTCCTAAATGATCTTTTCTTACAGAGGACTGGAATATTTTCTCTTTATCAATCGGTTCCAATAATTACGGGCTAGTATATCTGTTATTCAATGGGTTGATATTTGGGTGTATTTTGATTGACCCTACCTTCCTGGGACTTTGGAATTAGAGGTAAACATTGACATACATTGAAACTTCTACCTTTCCCAAGCGATCTCCTTTGGAAAAGGGCTGATAAGGCATGTCTCTGAACTGTTGCGGGATTTCACACGGTCCCCAGCCATTCACGTTATCCTGAATCATGGGCGGAGGAAAATGGGGTAGCGTTTCGCTACTCGACATTTTGAACGCGTTTATTAGAACTGCAGGAAGAAAATCTTATTTAATATTCACTAATGAAACTGATAAGACACAGTAGCAGACAATATTAATAGAAGATTGGTGAAAAGGAGGCCATCGGCAAATTTAACTTTTTTGTAAAATTTTAAAATCTAACCTCTTCATTTTGTAAACGTGTAAAACAGACGCACCCTTGTGGCTAATTTACGAACTATTAAATGTACTGCATGTGGTGTGGTTATTGAAAATATCGGGCGTTTTATGATAATACAAAAGGAATTTGAAACATTGCTAAGAGGTATTTGAGAATTTGACTTGTATTGAGAGATTGAGACTATAGTGCCGTCTGTTTGAATTTCAGTTTTTTGAGTGCGAATCGAATATCTACCTATTTAAATTGCACAAGATTGTATTTCTCTCGCATTCAAGGGTTGATTCATTTAGATTCCAACGATCATAAAGTATAATGATACGCTGCCTGTGCTAGGGAGCTGCGGAACAGCAGCACCAACAGACTGAAAGAGATTTTTTCAAGTCCTAGCCTAGTATAAGGTAAAAATATGTAAAAATCATTACTTTATTATAAAATAGTAATACATGGCATGATAAACAAATTTATAATAAATAAATGGCATGGTAAACAAACTCTAAATTGTTAGGTACTGAAAGAGCGACTCTATAAATCCCATTCTAGTCCGGTTAATGTAGCAACACCCCCAAATAATAATCGCACCGACCGCGCCTGCTGACGAAAGTGATTAATTTTACTTCCGAGAAATTTCTAATATTAGAAATCGGAAGTATTGTGTTCGTTTTTGTAAAAAAAAATATTTGTTTGCTCCGATTTTAATTTTTTTCAAATTTCTGGACGTTTCATAACCTCCTGAGCAAATTTGGTTTTGTGTCCGTCTGTCGGTCTGTTAAAACGATTCCTTGTAACGCGCAAATCTCGGAAACTACTCGACTGATTTTGATGAAATTTTGCACACATCTAATTCTGTAGATGGTCCCATTTTAAATTCATCGAATTCGTACAAGCGGTTCTTGGTGAAAGAGACCATGCGCCTGACCACTAAATTTTTACTTAAACGCTTATATCTCGTGAACAGTATACCCGATTTTGATGAAATTCTATATGGTTATGCATATTATTATTTTACATAGGCTTTTTATATTTATTTTTTAATTAATTATAATTTGACTCTGATATTTAAGAAAATCCGAAATTTTGGACAAAAAAGTCAAAAAATAAGGACCACGACTTGCCGTTACAGAATCTTTTGTAGAATCTAGAATGTAGAATAAAACAATATTCTACCATATAAAGTAAATTTGAAGAAAATCGGTTCCGTCGTTTTGGAGGTACAAGTAATTTTGTATAAAATCTCAAAATTGGCACGTGTTAGAATGTGAAACAATCACGAGGAAGTATTGTGTCCATAATTGGCAGTGTTTTTATTCTGTTATACAGTGGTTATACATCAGTTTCAGTCTACGCCCTCTACGATACGCAAAGTTTTGAACATTATTATGAATACCCGGACTGTATAACAAATGTAATCAATTTACCAGTACAGTTGACCGTAGAAATCTGTTTACCGCTATCACAAGAAAACCTCTTTAATCTGTGGAAGTATTTTTCAAGGTTATAATTTAATAACCGCGAAATTTTGAAAGTCTTCTTTAAATAAAGATTTTGAAAAAAAAAAAAAAAAAAAAACACAAAAGAAACTGAAAAAGTCATGTTACATTAATTGAAGTGTATATTTTACTGACAATATTAAGAAGTCGACTGAAAGATTTCCAGAGATTTCTGTTTTAATAATTCCCAATCCTCAAAATTTTAATAGAAGAATTTTCTATAATCATTTAATTGATCCGTCTTAGATTGGCCATTTCAAGAAGACTTGTACATTGTCTATCTCCAACAGAAAATCTCTATAAAATGGCAAGATTGGTAAGTCAAACTATCCAAATCATACTAAACTTAATAACTTCATTATTACTGAGAAAAAAAAAACACCATTAGATCCACCTTAAAATACTTTGAAAAATAAACAGGTTGGACGGCAAGTTTAAAACTTCAGTTTTTGTGTAGGAAAAGGTATATTTCTATATTATAGACCAGGGGTTGGCAATTAAATCCTGTTTGGGTCTAGATTAACATGAAAAAAATTGCCACGGTCCAGATTAATAAAAACCATCAGTGACAGCTGTTGTGTACTTGTTGTTAACAGTATTCATTTAGGAGACCAGTGATTCCCAAATATATGTAGAACCAAATAAAGTGAAGATGGTTATGAGCTAGTTTTAGCAAGTTAATGTACTTTTTCAAACTTTCTTACACCAAAAATCTTTGGCCGATACTGTCTCTTTGCACATTTTTAGGACTACTTTTTCTTGCAAATCAATTTAATTAAAAAAAGAAGAAGAAGGGAAAAAAAAAATGATTTCAGCCTCAAATTTTGTTTGTGGGTTAGACAAAAGAGTTTCACGATTAAGACCACAGTCCGCTAATTGCCGACCGAGGTTATAGACTTTGTGATACTGGCACCCAGGCTGGGTGAGGTCAATGTGGGTAAGCCAAAAAAATTAACTAGCCAGAAATGCCTTGTGTGATATTTTTTACATTTTTCACTGCTGAACCAGTCATCATATCTTAACACATTAAAAAATTAAATATACCCCACCCCATCTTGGCCAGAAATTGTAGTATTAAGGTTATTGTCTGAACTAGGTAAATGGGTATCTATTTCACACAGTACTAAAAATTTCTGTAATGATACTTTCTAAATTATCTGATTCTCCAAAGTGCAGTAGAGTTTACATTGTCTTTGAAAATTTCCATTTCACCTTTTTCCAGTTGGCTTTTGGTATAGGAGTGTATGTGGGTATCTATTCCGCTCAAAACTACAACATTGAAAAACTACCATCACCTACTGATCTATATCTTCGCTTTGAAAAGTACCTAAAGGACAATGGCGTTGATCTAACAAAGCTGGATGGTAGAAGAGATAAGTGAAACAGATGTTGTAATTTGAAAAATTCTGTATTTAATGTATGTTTACTTCTCTATTAGTGTTGACAACTTATAGCTTAACCATTTTTATTTATTAAGATAAAGTTATGCATGTTGTACTTGTACCATTTTTCTTAAATCAAAATACAAAAAAAAAAAAAAAAATACAAAAAAAAAAAAAAAAATGGTCTAAAATATCGCCGCTGCAAACACAAACTGTCGTATCTGCAAATTTTGCCATTTTCAGTTAAGAAGCGCACATAGTGGTTCGTGCTTGCTGAGAATCTTTGAAACTCACATACCACTAACCTTAAAACTTGAATACTTCGGGAAGGAGTTGAGGTACAGATACGACAGTTCGTGACGTGAAAAAGGAAGTTTTAAACCACTATGTGCGCTTCCTGAAAATTTGCAGATACGACAGTTTGTGTTTGCAGCGGCGATATGAGCTGTAGGTAGAGTCATTGAATAAGTTACATGTTAACAATTTTAGCATTTCCAAGTGAAAAATGGTACAAGTATTTTAGAAATAGCATTTTAATCGAACCACTAGCTGTGATCCTTTATTTTTGTTGAAGTTACTTTTTCTATTTTTAGTGGTCATCATGGCAAAGTGATGTAGCACATGGCCTTGCATGCATGGTGAGTGTGATGACCTGGGTTTGATGTCTCGGGTCCAATCATACCTTGTGAGGAAAAATGAGTAGCTATTGATATTTTATAGCAACCAGTGGCAGCATTACAAGAAAGAATATAATTATGTAGAAAGGTATTGAAAATGATGAAATTTAGAGATTCCTAATGCTAATCTACCCACCACAGTAGTGAAAGAATAACACAAAGAAAACCACATGCATACATTCTCTATATACCTAGGATGATTAAGAAAATTCATAATAAATCTCATATGTCATTTTATAAATTTGATAGTAAAAGTATGCTTCAGAAAATGAAACATTTGGCAGTAGTAAGAGTAATGCAGTTTTTTTTTAAATGAAATTAAGCTATGTTAGCTATAAGATCCGTCTTCAAATGTTTTAATTGAAATAGGTAACCTCACTCATTTTTTGTTGTGTTGTAATTTTTTTCTGTAGAGTGCACATTTGAAGGCCAAAGCTCATTTGTTATTCTTGGGAACTGTTTAATGATAGAAAGCCTCCAGAGATCCTGAGTTTGATTCTGGGTTGGAGCAGACTTTTCACACAAATTTTTTTGTTCCCTCCAAACACGTGAGGCGGGCATTTCCGGCCCTACCTTGGTGAGGTAATACAGGTAGCTGGTACAATTCCCAGCTAATGGATGGTAAAACCCCTGTCCTAACTATCTCAAATCCTGACCTCTCTCAACAGCATGATATAGGTATCTGTGCCTATCTCACAGACATGTAATTATTATTATTATTGTAAAAGAAAATTTTGGTTCAACACATATTAAAACTATAAACATTATACATGAGTTGAGCTTTTCATCTAGTCCCTGAAGCATAATGCCTCTTTGATAGAGTTAAGTACTTTTTTTATACCATATGATACACAACAAGATGATCTTTTTTTTCCAAAATGTGTAATGATGTTTCAACTTAATCAACCCTGTTTGAGGATAAGAGCCTCATTATAAAATAGTATTACCACAAAAATAAGCCAGACTGAGGTTCAACCAATGCAATATTCCAACTAGAGGGATGGTTTGACTTAACTTTGTTGTAATCCTCTTTTATAATTGAACCCCAAGTCCTAGTGGAGATAAATTTATTTTAACTCTTCTTTTAACATCTTGGGATTTTGACAAATATATTGTTAATTTCAAACCCTTTTTAATCATATGGTAAACATAATTTTGATGTTATGATATACAGTATTTAAATAAAAATAAAAATGAAACATAACATATTATAACACTATGAAACTTGTGCTTCGCAAATCAAGTCATAACTTACCTCTTTATTTTTTCAGTTTTCCAATATTATTGATGGTTTATACAAATTTATTCATGCAATGAAAATGAGTAAGTTTTTACAAGCAATGGTGATTTTTTTTAGATGAATGGTTGATTTAATGAATCATCAGTTTCCAGGAAAATAGGTTTTGATGCTAATAATATGTTGAGTAAAAAAAATATAGAACAATGATTACTATTCAGATTCATGCACAGTTTTTTTTTCATGGTATTCATCTTAAACAACAACTCTATGCATTCTTGTACAACTTTCCAAACTTCCAGGATTCTACAAGTCGATTCTCAACAGCTCTGTTCTGTTGGCAGCAAATCTCTCATCAAGTCTGTGTTGTGAATTAAAAATATTTGATACTATTGTGAACATTAACTGTGAATTGTTGAAAACATTGTAATGAAGGAAATGGTAAGACAAAATATGATATTGATGTATCTTTGTCCAGTGTAACTAGGTCAGTCAGTGATCTCCTAGATGCTGGCTTTAATTTTCTTCATCTGAAGATGTTATGTACTTGAGCAGGTAAGTTTGAATATTTTTTTTAATGTAGATACTCAAAAGTATCATTTGAAAGAATCTTTGAAAAGCATACTAAAAAGAACTTAGAAAAATGAAGTTTCTACACGAGAGAGCCAGCCTCCGAGGCGTAATGGTTGTGACTACTGCCCGTAGTCCAGAGTTCCCGAGTTCAACTCACGGTTGGAGCAGACTTTTCGACGAAAATTCTGTTCCATCCAAACACGTGAGGCTGGCATTTCCGGCCCTACCCAGGCTGGGTGAGGTTAATGTGGGTAGCTGGTACGATTCCCAGCGAATGGAGGGTAAAACCCCCGTCCTGACTATCTATCTCAGTCAGGACGTTAAAACCAAATAGAATCAACTGGTCACAATAGATCTAATTAGGTCGCAGTGTTAATTGTAAGGGTTTCACTGAAAACCCTGCAACCAGGTCAGATAATAATAAATACACGAGAGAATCCCGACAACTTATCTCACAAGCAATTTGTAAAGATTTCACCACTTACTCGCCATTATCAATGTGTGTTATTATTTTTACTTTTACATTTCCTATGATGAGAAAATAATTGTTATCCTGTTGCAACAGGATTATCTTCAGAATCTTCAAAAAGGCTATATGTATACTGGTAAAAAGGCAAAGTTTTAGCAACTCTGTGAAAGAGCAGTATCATTTGTTTCTTTAAATAAATATTTTTTTTCTCTGCCATTAAATCTGGCAATACCTGTACTTGTAGAAAGAGAATTTTTCCTTTCTCTATTTGTGCATTGTAAGAGAAATCCATGTACAAAATTTTCGTTTTTGAGCTACAACCTTTATTAATGAATGAGCAAGTGGGTATTCATTTTTTTACTGTATGGCACATCATAAGATACAGCATTGGGCTTTGGCTGCAAAGAGTACTGACATGGAATAAGTAGGTACGAGGGGGGACCCAAAAGTAACGGGAATTAGGTGGTGGGGGGGATCGGGTTCTCCAGTGATTCTATTTCAAGCGGCCACTCTCCCAAAGTTCATTTGCTGTGAGTGCATTCGTTCGTCCGTGAGAATTTTTCTAGTGAAACGACTTTTCCCGTTTCGACGAAAACGTGAAATGGCTGAGTGCGGAGAGCAACGAGCGGCTGTAAAATTTTCGAGGTCGTAGCCGTAGCACCATGATTCATCGTCAGTTATAACCTTGAAAAAAAAAAATCTGGGTCTTCATCCAACTGATTTTGCAACTCCAGACAGGCCTGAAGTCGACGCTCCTTTTGATCGTCGGAGAGGAACAAATTTGGCTGCAATCCTCTTCATGCTCAAATCTTCAGTTAAAATCCTCTGAATTGAACTCCATGACAATCCAGACATCTCACATAGTTGATCGATGGTTCGGCGACGGTCTTCACGGACAAGAGTGTTGATTTGTTCAATGTTTTCGTCCGTTCTCGAAGCCATTTCACGTTTTCGCCGAAACGGAAAAAGTCCTTTCACTAGAAAAATTCTCACGGACGAATGAATGCTCTCACAGCAAATGAACTTTGCACACTTACTTTGAAGAGTGGCCGCTTGGAAAAGAATCACTGGAGAACCCGATGCCCCACTCCGCGTTCCCCCCACCACCTAATTCCCGTTAATTTTGGGTCCCCCCTTGTAAATCCACCAATCTTGAGCTCTTTAAATAGACTTTTTGCTCACCCTGTGTATATCTTTGAACTGAAATCGGGTACCGGTGGTATCAGTAACGACAGTGTGTTTCTCCTTTCAAGTTTTCCCCATAGAATTTTCGATACATGACAGGCATATGCTCCGCGTAGGTTATGAGAATAGTGATTGTGGTTTCTTGTTTATTCAATGGTCCTTACCTGAATCCAGACCTTGAGATCAATAGTCCTGAAAACTATGGAAGGATATGCCAGTCATGTATCAAAAATCCCACGTAAAATCCTATGGAACAACAAGAAAGTAGAGACCATGTGTTTTGAGTTACACAAAAAATTAAATTAATTTATATCTTTTCCTAAGAAAATTAAATTAATATCGGTTTTGTGACCATAATACTGTATATTATATTTACAAAAAAATAACATCATTATAAACATTTGAAATATTAGTACAAAAAAGAAAAGAAAAAAAATATTTGTACAAAAGAAAATAAACTGGTGTATAAACGTCACTTGACTTCCATTGTCTAACCTGACTGGTCACATGGTAAATACTCAATCAAAGCTAGATAACCTTGAGAATGAAAAGAACCTTTCACAACTGTCAAACAGGCCCTCAATCAAGGGTACACAGGGGGTGTAATGCGGAACTGTGTTCACCTAGATAAGTCTTAATAGGGTCCACGTGCTTGTGCACGTCCCTGTGGGCTGGTAATATTGCATTGCACATCCTGAGAGACAACATTGGGACATAAAATGACACCAGTATTTGTTTTGTTTTTTTTTTTTACATATATGTCTACACTGGAGATGAGGCTGCAAGTATTACTACCTACAGTCATAATCCCCAGCAATAACTGACAATTTTGCGTGATTGTGAAAAATGTGGAATCCAAACTCTTGTATACTTAGGACAAGAGGTGGAAACAAATACTTTGAACTTGAAAAACACCTGCTAAACTTTTCAGTGCAGCAGACGTTTTTGAAAGTCAAGAGTGAGCTGAATGGGGTGCAATAGTTCTAAATAATGGACGCAGCACACAGGAATTTCTTTTAGAAAAGACCCCCAGATATATAATCTAATGTACTGGCAAACACAAAAATCATTTTATAGTATGAGATAAATAGTTTCCCTTGTGTACCTCCTTTACACACAAGAGTGTTTAAGTAGCTTAATTCTATTTGGCCACAATCTATTGCATCCATCACATTTGTACCTGTACGCCAAAGTCTTGGCATTGTTGAAATGATATTTAAAATGTAAATTTGTATCCCCAATGTTAATATGTCTACCTCCCAGCTTAATCTTTAATTTATAACAAACTTTGCATCTGTACGTCTCACTTCCAATATCTGATTCTGGCAATAATTCTAAATGCTTTTGAATAAAATGAAGTTTCATGGAATCGGTATCATCCATTGAATTGGGTGGATACTCTACACAAAAGTCACAATATAAACATTTAGACACAACAGTGCGACAACTAAACTTACATATGTCAGTCATGTGAGTGGACAAGTCTTTGTACATAGTGAAGTCTATGCCACAAGAAGGACATATGAATGGTTTTTTTCTTTCGTGTAAATTTTTGTGGAGCTCTAAAGTACAAGCATTTGACATGATTGCTTGACAATATGTTGTACAGGTATACTTTTGATTGGGACGGTTTCTAATATTATAACATACATTTTTAAGATGTTTTTTACAGACAAGGCATTTAGGTATGATTTTTAAAGGATTCAATGTAGAAGGTGCTTCAGTTTTACATGAAATGATGTTGTTTTCCTCTTTATGTGACGTGTCTTTATCCAGTACAGAATTTTCAATAATCTCTTTTTTTTCAACTGCTGTATGCAGCTTTAAATTTGAATAGACTTTTGTTGAGTAGTGCTCTTATCAACACTACAGAAATCATGGTTTTCAGTGGAACTATTATTTACATTTGAGGTGATACTTGTGTCAGTGTCATCCATTTTGTTCTTTTTAGGAGGATTTCCATCACTTATTGTACTTTTTTCTGGCAACTTTCTTTTTATTTGTTCCATTCTGAGGTCAATACTTTTTGAAGTACTGTCTCTATCACTTTAATCAAATTAAATTGGTTACCCAATTTTTTAGAAACCAAACAAATAGTTTCATCGTTCTTGATATTGGATTTCTCAGAAGCAATATCTTCTTTATTTTTTAGTGTGCTTTTGCTCTGCACCATTTTTTCATCCAGTCTCTCTTCTACCATCACTTCCTGACAAGAAAGACTTTCCTGATCTCCAGCTAAATTAATAGCTTTGCTGGTGGAAAAAATATCTTTTGAATTTGATTTTTGTATCCATTCAAGGCCAGCTAGTATGTTCTCTAATTTATTACTTTTAACAGTATTGGTGTTTAGAATTGGCTTTGAGCTTTTCTTCAGTGGAACTTTTAAACTAATGGTTGTTGTATTTTGCAAAGGAATTGGACTATAGTTAATATTGTTATTTAATTTGTGGCCAGGGGGTTTACTGTCTGATTTCGAGCAATTTTGAAGATTTGCCTTTTTCCTTGCATCATTTATAATTTTTTGCCTTTGGAATTTTTTATAGAACTGATTCAGTGTAACATGTGATACAGAAGCTGACCTTAGTAGAGTTTGCATTTTGTTTCATTGGTGAAGTGATGTGAGAACTACATTTCACAAGTGGTGGTAATCTTTCGTCATTTAAAGTAACATCTTCTTTACCAGTAGATTGTGAAAAAATATCATTCACAGACAAACGAAATACTTTCAATTTATTGTAATTTATTACAATATTATTATTAGATCCGTAGTGGCTTACTAAATGTTTCAAGAGTTGACATCTATTCCTAAACAAAATTCTCCGCCCAGAACAGCCAATACATTCATATACCATGTTGCAAGTGACTCGATGAATATGTTGATCACATAAATAATCCTTTATAAAGCTGAAAACATACAATAAAGAAATTTTTATATTAAAAACACATATTAATGTACAAAAAATAAACTGCCAATTACGGACACAATACTTCTTTGTGAATGATTTACATTGTGTATACAATTTTTAGTGCGTAGCACAGAAATATAGGACTTTGCCATATCTTTTAATATCCTCATATCTAAATATAGATGTTGTATTTAAGATTCATATTTACAAGGCAATTAAAATCATAGGTGATAGACTTGATCCATCCCACTTGCATGAGGCAATGTACCTAATTGTGTATACTACGCTCAGTCCTCGAAATCGCTCATTGAGCGAAAAAAAACGCTCACATCGCGATCTGGTATCTTCCAAATGCTCCCTTTCAGATAAATAAGTTAGAGCATTTCTACAATTCATAAATGTAAGTACATAATATTAATTATTTACCTAACTCGGAGTATATTTTATTTTAAAATGGTGTTTTCTTGGGATTTCAACCGTGGAATATTTTTCTTCCTCTCCCTGTCTAATTAATTCGTTTAGCACAGTTTGCACTTTCTAAATATGAAATGAGAAAGTAGGCAGTCCATTTAAAATTCGGGAGAGAAACGAACATACACCCCTGATAACGTCCCCTTCTGAAGGGCGTTGGCTCCAGGTTGAAGATATTTTCCCAAAACACTTCAGACTTCATATGGAGGACCAATTTTTTTCCCTTCATTTTTCCGGTTGATTTTGATCATCTTGTAGTTGAATAAGAATTTGAGCGCACGAATAGCTCAGTGGTTAAGCACTCGCTTGCCATGCGGAAGGTCCCGGGTTCGAACCCCCGCGCCGATAAAAAATTTGTATTCAAAATTTGGTTACAGTTGTTTGTAAGGGATTCCTTCCGGTGCGCTCGTGTTGACCCAGCACCTAAATGGGAACTATTGTGTCACTTCTCGCCCATCAGAGGGGAGGCATACTACGGGATGGGCAGGCTACAACACAGACCACAAGCGTTTACAGTAGCTCCTGTTTCATAGCTACGATAAAAAAAAAACGCTGTGAAACACTCATCCTTAAGAAAAAAAAAAAAAAAATACAGACAGGATTTTCCAACAGGATATGTCACTTTTTAATTTCACTCTAGGGGGGGCTCCAACAATGACTTTTTCAACTTATTTTGATTATGGCGTTTTAACCATACATTAAGAGGGATCAATTCCCATATTTTTTTAATGCCAAAGTCCACCAGCCCCCAATCGGACCAATTTTCACCGACTGTGAACCAGCTTTACCCCCCTTAACTCCGTTTCCTCCGATCCTAGACGTGAGGAATTTTAATCTACACTATACTATACACCCATACAGGGTCCGAAAATATAAAGGAGCCACTTGAAATATCTTGAAAAGCGGATTTAAATTTTGAGAGGGGCTAAAACAAGAGAAAAGCTATCTTCATATCGAGGGGGAAACCTTTTCTAATAGGTTTTTGATTTTTTAATCATTACCAGGGTCGACCCAAGGGGGGGGGTCAACTTTGGAATCTTAAATGGAATCACCCTATTTGTAATACATTTCTGAAAAGTAGTTGACATTAAAAGTATTTTAAGACAAGTTTGACATTTTTAATCAAAATAGGACCAGAGATATCGTACATTTCTTTCACAGCTTTCAGTCCTTTTTTTTTTGTTTGTTGAGAAATTACGATTTTTGTAAAAAATATTACACACATGTGTTTCTATTTGAAAGAATTAAATTTTCATGCCTTTTTGATACCATTAGCTTTACCAGGGGAGTTGTCAAGGGGTCATCTTTTTTTAATGTATAAAAACTATTCTTTTTTTAGTATAATCTGTGGTAAATAACTGCACTGAGTGTTGCTGTTTAATCTAAATATAAGATACCTTGAAAACAGGGCCGGAGACTAGGACTGCATGTGGGTTTTAGAATTTTTCACATCAATTTGAAGTAAATCTCACCCTGTTTTTATTTTAAATTAAACAACATTAATCATTGCATTTATTTAGGACAAATTATATTAAAAAAGGATGGCTTTTATATTAGACATTTAAAAAAGTTGACCCCTTGACACCTCCCCTGGTAAAGCTAATGGTACCAAAAGTTTAATTATTTCAAATGGAAAAACTTGTATTTCACATTTGTTTTTACAAAAATGCAGTTAATTTCTTATAAAAAATTACCGAGACCTTTGACATGAAATAAACATATCTCCGGCCCTGTTTTGATTAAAACTTTCAAACTTGACCTAAAATACTTTTAATGACAACTACTTTTCAGAAATGTGTTATAAATAAGGTGGTTCCATTTAAGATTCCAAAGTTGAACCCCCTGGGTCCCCTTCTGGTAAGGATAAAAATCAAAACCTAGTAGAAAACGTTTCCCCCTCGATATAATGGTACATGTTTTATTTGTGTTTTAGCATTAAAAAAATTAATCCATTCTCTAGATATTTCGAGTGGCTCCTTTTTTAGGGGGAACCCTGTATACGAGAACAGTACAACAGTATCTTTTTATGTCAATTGAATTATTCTATTATTTTACTTACCTTGCCTCACACCATTGACAAATATATTTTCTTGCTGATTTCCTTCCTTCTTTCCTTGGAATATCTTTTCTAAAGAGAAGCCGAGTCTTGGCAATTGTTGCATTGGAAGGAGCTACAGGTTTGGAAGTTGGCACAAGTTTAACAGATTGTCTTGTAGGAAAGCCAGTTTGAGTTTCTTCTATCTGATTGTTTGAGAAAACAACTGTTGATTTTTTACTCAGCAGAACTTCAGGTGGCTCTACTTTGCTTTTGAATTGGTCTGAGGTAGACATTACATTGAAAGTAGACAGATTTGGTAGTGGTTCATTTAATAGCTCTGAATTTTTATTCTGGATAGCTGTTTGTTTTGACACTTGTGTAATTTGTTTTGTCAATGTTGATTGGTCTACTTTTATTGAAAGTGTTTTGCTTAAAATCTTTGATTTGGGTATTTCTAAGGGAGACATTATTTTTGATGATGAGGTAACATTCGGAGATTTCTTAAAATTTAAAACAGAAGCATTCATATTTGCATTCACAAGAGAGTTGTTTGGCAGAATATTAAATGGTAAAATATCTTTACTCAAAGTATTTACTCTATCACTGACTGGTTTAACCAGTTTAATATTTCCTATTATTGTTTCATTTGGTGACGATGAATGAGTCATGAAATTAGTTTTATTTGAATATGTTGATGGATTCTTGATTTTGAGACTATCACGATTTACGAGGGTTGTGACCTTTGGGGCAGTCTGATTATTATAAGTATTAGGTATTACGAATATTGGGGTGTTCTGGGTGATACCAGTTGCACTTGAATTAGCAATATTGGTTAACAAACTGTTACTTTTTTTAGGAAGCAATTTCGGTCCATGTATTGGTTCTTGTGTATTTGGATAAACAACACCGATTTTCTGTCCTCTGTTTATGTTAATGTGAGAATCACTAAGAACATTGATAAATGATGGCAATCCTTTATCATTTACATTGATGAAGGATGCTTTCTGTGTACTTGTAACAGAAGAAATAGGTAGTAAACTATTTTTATTTGGGCTTTTGTTTAATGGATTACATGATTTTTGAAGAAAAATATGCCTTTGGACAGTTTTGCCATCTGATTTAGTGTTCAGAGGTATTAAGCTAAACTGAGCTGGATCACTAGTTGTAATTTGGTTTGAAATAGAAGTTTGAAATACATTTTCTATAGAGGGTAAGCCAGTGTTAATTTCATGAATACCATCTATTTCTTTGTCATGAACATACACAACTTCTTCGCTAGGAATATTGAGCTTTTGTGGTTCATTTTGATAAGTTGTATTCAATGTCTTCGGTGCCAACGAATAGGAAGATTCGATTATAGGATTAAACTCATCACTTAAGATTTCCTTATTATCACTGTAGCACAGATAAGTTTTGGATATACTACTTACATTTGTTGATGCTGACATAACACTTGTTGATGCTGACGTATGTCCAATTATTTTCATGTTTTTCAAGTCAAATTTGACAGGAATATTTAAACATTTAGATGTCTTTTTATTATTAGATTCATTGTCAACTAGTTCAGTAATATTTCTCAACTTGATGAGTCCTTTTTTAGGAGATTCTTTTGGGTGTGTGATATCCATAAGATCAGATATTGTTGGTTTTATGTCTTCTTCAGTACTCAATGGATCTTTTTCAAAGTCTTCAGATATTTCACTGTTTTCATTCTTTGTACTTGGAAGCAAGGGTGGTTCGCTAATAAACTCCAAAGAATTTACCTTTTCAAGATTGTTTTCACTAATCAAACAATGTTGAAAATCTCCCAATTTGAATTTTAAATCATCACATATATTTAGATTTGATTCGGACATCCACTTTTTCAAGCAATGAATTTTTCCAACCATTTCTTTTTGAGGATTGTTGATGGCTTCTTTGACTTCACTTAGAGAACTCATCGAAAAATACAACTTGCTTTTATTTTTGGATTTCAGAGATTTGAATTTCTGTTCAAAGTCTCTCGTCATTTTATAAAAGTTAACATAGTTTTTCAACTGTTTCATGTTGGACCCAATACTCTGTTCTCCCAAGATTTGATTCAAATTATTTGTTTTGCTGTTCATTTCACGTTCTTCACTGTCACATGAATCTGTTTCGGAATCATTTGGAGCAAGCAATGGTTGTTTCTCTATTGGTTTCAAAGCTTCAGTTAGATCCATTACAAGAGGATCATGATCTCCAATTCCATCACTATCATTCTGGTCTGAATCCTGAAAAACCAAGACAAAATTAGGTCTATTACAATGTTAGTAGGAAATACAGGCATTTGATGTCCTTTTTGTGAATTCTAAGAGGGACCAATTAGCTTAGGTCTTTCATTGGGAGAAAAAAAAAAAGTAAGTGGACACATCTATGGATGAAAATGTTATAGAAATAAATGCCATCATTTACATATTTTTGAGTAATAGTCATTTCAAAAGAAATTTTCTCAGAGGAAAATTAGAATTTTCAATGTTGCCATCAGTAGAATATATGAGTTGAAAAAAGTATGAAGATACTGAATATTATAGATTGTAAAATTTAAGTTTTGAGTAAGAAAAACAGACTGTTGAGATGTGGCTGCGCAGAAAAGTACTATAAATCAAATGGTATAGTTAGGGAATAAACTATTAAGAAGTGTGGAGATAGGTAATTTTTTATTTTAAATGGTCTTGACATACAATTCTGAATGACCTCTCATAGAAAATAATTCAAGGAACTATTAGAAATTTAAAGTTAGGGGAAAAAGATGAGTTTGTAATTATTCGCATTTACTAGGTATGTTATTGTTATTTTCGTATTATTTGTATAAGATTTTTTCCGTACTAATCTTACTAAAGAAACCTTTCGGAAACTATAAAGATTGATGCACACACTCATCACCTCTGACGTTTCAGAGTCTGAACAGCAAGTGGCTCTACCATTAAGATCAATCATAACATTCTTCTAGGAAATGGGGTTAACATTTCGGATTCCTCTGATAAATCCAAGGTGTAAAATCCAGCCATGGGATGGAGATAAGTTATTAGTACCAAATAGAGAACAAACGATCCCCTATCAGACATTGGTCCATACCGAGACGACAGCCCTCAGACTCCAACCCAAAACTTTTGCCGACATTATCCAACCTAAGCTCTCCGAGTATTAAAAAGTTAGCTGTCATATTTGTGTTTATCACTTTCGTGATGTCAAAAATACTCCAACTCGGTTTACTTAATCTTTGCTGAACTTGGGACTTGAACCGACCTCCAGGTCACAAGCCAGTGTCCATCTGCAGGATATCTCTTAAACCTCCGAGAGAATCTAATATTAGATAAACATCTATTTAACATCAGTGACAAAGAGCTTTTGTAGCTAACAGCCCTACTTATCTAATATTAGATTGGTTATTGGTATATCAGATTTTTTTTAGCAAAATTATTCTCTATTTTTCTGGTGTTTATCAGTCAGGGCACTGACTTGTCACGGGTGAGAGTAAATTGAAAACTATATGATCTCATGGTCAGCATTATCACCTGTCGGTCACAGCACTGCTGTGTTACGGGTGTGTCCTAATGTACCTTAAGAAGTAGAAAAGCATCTAATTTGGGGCACACACTACAAAGAAATATATACTACTTCGTTTTTAACAACAAAAAAAAAGTTTACAAAGAAGAATCATGGAGGAAAAATTGGACATCATAGAGGCGGATATAGTTTGCTCAATGTATTATTTCCTCTATGCGTCTCATGGCTACATCGGAAGCAGCAACTGTGGACCTAGGAAATAGAGACGCAAGCCTGGAAATGCATCAACATTGAAGAAATGGTCTCTGTGGCTGGTCAGGAGACGCATGCGCGGGACGCGTACGGAGGAATGGTGCTTTCAGTCATGTGAAAAGAGGTATGAGTATGAAGAGATTAAAGATAACGTACAGGACAGTACTAGGGCCTGAACTAATGTACGATGCTAAAGTAGAGACTGTTCCTATAGTGTTTTTATTACCATGGTAAGACCCAATCGGAATCCAAGAAGATTGGCAGAGTTTAGCTCAGGATAGAAATGAATGGAAGAGGCTGGTGCAACAAGTCAAGGACCCTCGCGGTCTGTGATGACTGCGGAGTAAGTAAGTAACACCCAATCACATGACTAAAATCAGATACTTACTATAGTAATAGTGTCCGCCACACCAGCGTTCATTAATTCGGGCCTAATAAGTGTCATCCATGACTTTTGATCAACTCTTTCAGATAATATTTATTGGTATTTGTATTAGTTAATACTTCAAAGAAAGCAATTTGTAATTTACCTTGCTGTTTTCTTGATCAATGAGATCTTTGTAGGAAGCTTCCATTTTGACTAGCTTGTTATCCATTTTCTAATAATCTGAAAAAATAATGTTATATGTAATATTTCATATAAAACTAGGATTACTTTGGATTTCTAATATGAACCCTATAACAAATAATTACTGAGAAAAAAAAAAAAAAAAAAACAATACAGAGTTTCTATTGACAATTGTACAATTTCTACTCGCGTTACAACTCAATTAAAAAAATTCTGTAACTTGTAGAAAAAAATTACATGCTTTGCATTCGTGCCTTTTTGTTTACCATTTAGTTGATCTTTTTTTTCTACTTCTCAATATTGGATAATAGCTCAGTAAAAAGATGCATATTGATGGTTATTTTGAAGACCTGTGCTCGAATTTCTAAATTTTCAACATCAAAATTTCAATACAGTCCTAACTATCCAAGATATGAAGTACATTGTGAATGACACGGGCGTGACATGAAGAAACAGAAGAATAATACAATTATTATAGGGTTATTTCCTTATTATAGAGATGGACTAAGAAAAGTAATAAAAAAGGCAATATAGTTTGCAAAATAATAATTTAATAAAACATTTTTGATAGTATTTTATTACTTCAGATAAATTTCTAGTATTAGAAATCGGAAGAAAAGTGTTCGTTTTTGTAAAAATAATAATATTTTTTGCTTTTTCTAGATGTTTCATAACTTTGGTTTTGTGGGTTTATCGGTCTGTTAAGTACATTCCTTGTAACGCGCAAATCTCAGAAACAACTGAACGGATTTTGATGAAATTTTGTACGCATAGGAAACGTAATGTAGATAAATTCATCGCACTAGCGCTTCTTGGTGATAGAGATCATGCATAGGGCGACCATACGTCCCGCTTTGGAGCCGTTTGTCCCGCTGTCCCGAGCGATCTCTTCGGGACGCTAAAATGCCCCGCTTTTGAACAAAATCATTTAAATGTCCCGCTTTTTACTTTCCTTATCTTATAATAAAGGAATATTTAATAATTATTACCTAACGAAGATCGAGGGAGCATACTTTGTAAGCTAGTATCTTTTCGACCCGCTGATTCCGAATCTGAAGATTGCGACCAAAATTTCGGTGAGCTAACTCCAGGAGCCAGGTTTTTTTTACGTTTGCCCTCCTAATACATGAACGGTTCGTTTAAATCGAAAAAGAATTCTGCGCAAAGTTTAGCCAATAAAATTTACTACATTATTGATTCCAAGCGTTTTTTTTTTTGTGGGAGGCACCAGTGCGCCGCCAGGAGCGCCGCCAAAAAACGTACTTTTCGACCGTTTTAGAAAAAACGCAAATATGGGTTGATGTCCACAAGATTCACTTAGCACCTCACATGCTAGGGCTATCAAACCAGTGGTACTCCAATGAGCAAAATTTATAATGTGATGGTTTGAAGAAAAATCTAAAATCTAAAAAAAAAATGAGACTGTGAATTTAAAGTTTGCGACCAAATTTTTAGTGAGCTAACGCCAGGAGCCGCCTGAGGCGCCGCATTTGGGTGGGATTTTACCATTTTTAAGTTTACCGCTAGAACGGCACATTTCACGAAAAAAATCTATTCTACATAAAATTGTAACCACTAAATTTTCCAATAGTTTTGATCCTATCTGTTTTTTGGTGGAACATACCAGAGCGTCGCTTCGAGCGCCGCCAAAAAGCGTAATTTTCAACCACTTGTTATGTGTTTTGGTGGCTCCCCCCCCCCCCCCCCCCCCCATTTTTACCTCTATAGCTACTCGCTGTCCTCACGAGGCCGAGTGAGCTCCAAAAACATCCAAACCACGGTGACAAGTAATTGCGCCCGCAAGGATTTGAACCCGGGTCTCCCGCGTACAAGACTAGTGCAGTGACCATTAACTCATGGGAGCTAGTATACACTGTTAAATACACTTGAGAGCAGCAAAAGCGAATCAAACTTTTTCCTCCACCAAATCTGCGATATCTTCGAAATTACTTCTTCTATCGAGTCGTGAGATATCTCAAAATGTTGTAAATTTTGTTTTCTAAAATTTCATAATTTGATTGTTTAAAAAAAACCTACCAGAAGCCGTCAAAATTAAATTTTACTACAGGATGTCCAAAAAGAAGAAAAACATGATTTTTTTATTTTTAACAAAAGACGTTCTAACCTGAGAAATCAACAAGATTCATTCATAACAATGGACAATCAGTATTCTGTGTTGCCTCCTCGAGCTTTGATCACAGCATTCATTCGATTTGGTATTGACTGGATCAAAGTAACCACAATTTCTTGGGGCAACCTCTCCCATTCTTCGGTGAGGGCGATCTTGAGCTCTGCTACAGTCTGGGGAGCCGGTATTCTGCCTCGAACACTTTGTTTGAGTTGGTCCCACAGATTTTCAATCAGATTGAGGTCGGCACTAAGAGAGGGCTAGTCCAAAGTGTCAATATTCTCCTCACCCAAGAACTCCCGTACACAGTTACCTGCATGTGGGCGGGCATTGTCGTGCATGAGGAGGAACTGGTCGCCCATAATTTGATCAAGAAGAACCACATGGGTCTGCAGGACTTCAAGAAGCTAGCATTTAACCAAAGAGAACTTCAACTGGACCCAAACTCTCCAGAGAGCACAGGGAAAGGAGACTCAGATTCGCCATAGAACACGTGGTTTGGACACCCGAGCAATGGCGATCTGTTCTCTTCACTGATGATTGCCGGGTGTGTTTGTTTGGTAATGACAGAAGGAAAAGAGTCCATCAAAGAGCGGGAGAAAGGTATGCTGAGTAATGCATCACAGAAACTGTCAGTTTCGGCGGTGGTTCCTGTATGGTGTGGGGTGGGATTTCACCTGAAAGAAAGACTGAATTGGTTTTCATCACATGCGGTGCGGGAGGTGGCCTGAACAGTCAGCGATACATTGATAACATCCTGCAGACCCATGTGGTTCCTCTCGCTCAAATTATAGGCCACCAGTTCCTCCTCATGCACGACAATGCCCGCCCACATGCGGGTATCTGTGTACGGGAGTTCTTGGTTGAGGAGAATATTGACACTTTGGACTAGCCCTCTCTTAGTGCCGACCTCAATCTGATTGAAAATCTGTGGGACCAACCTCAAACGAAGTGTTTGAGACAGAATACCGGCTCCCCAGACTGTAGCAGAGCTCAAGATCGCCCTCACCGAAGAATGGGAGAGGTTGCCCCAAGAAATTGTGGTTACTTTGATCCAGTCAATACCAAATCGAATGAATGCTGTGATCAAAGCTCGAGGAGGCAACACAGAATACTGATTGTCCATTGTTGTGAATGAATCTTGTTGATTTCTCAGGTTAGAACGTCTTTTGTTAAAAATAAAAAAAATCATGTTTTTCTTCTTTTTGGACATCCTGTAGTAAAATTTAATTTTGACGGCTTCTGGTAGGTTTTTTTTAAACAATCAAATTATGAAATTTTAGAAAACAAAATTTACAACATTTTGAGATATCTCACGACTCGATAGAAGAAGTAATTTCGAAGATATCGCAGATTTGGTGGAGGAAAAAGTTTGATTTGCTTTTGCTGCTCTCAAGTGTACATTATTTACAACTTTTCACACCGGACCCCCCCCCCCCCCCCCCAGGTAACCGAAAATGGGCCGCGTCCCGCTTTGGCCCCAAAAAAATCTGGTCCCCTAATCAAGCACCTCACCACTTTTTACTTAAACGCTTATATCTCGTGAACAGATCATCTGATTGGAATGAAATTTTGAATGTATATGTGTATTAGCATTTTACATAGTATATTTTTATTGAATTATTTATGGTTGAGCTCTGATATTTAAGAAATTGTGGAAATTTGGAGAAAAAAAATGGCAAAAATAAGGTCCATGACTTACCAATACAATTTTTTTTGTAAAAGTTAGAATGTAGAAAAAACAGTATTCTACAAAAAAAGGAAGTATCCACAATTGGCAGTGTATTTTATGTGTCCACAATTGGCAGTGTATTTTATGTGTCCACAATTGGCAGTGTATTTTATGTGTCCACAATTGGCAGTGTATTTTTTCATTAGATAGGTATTGGGGGTTTTTTTTTTCAAATAAAGATTAAATTTGCAACTAGAAATAGTAAACAGTAAAAATGAGAAAACTACAGTAACTACCTGGGTCATATCGCAAGACACCCAGAAAAATAAAATATTTTGCATCTAGAAAACTGGAAGGATTTGAGATATTGATACCAGATAAATTAGTTAGTTTGGTCACCAACATTCAGTAATTGACATGATCCAACAAGAAGATTCTATTTTAATTTTAAACAATTTTCCTTTGGAAATTGATTACTTTGCTCTTTGAACTGGGGTGAACATTTTTTTTTACTGTACAAAAAACTACAAAAAAATTAGATAGGGTAGATTATTGAGCAAAAGAAACTTTTGATTTTATAATTAAAGTTAGTACCATACATCCAATACAACTTCTCACTTTTCTGTTTATACTAATTCATACTTTACAAGAGGTAAATGCAATGATCAATATATTATATAATCTACAATTTCCAATTTTTTGAAAATAATTAGGCTATATTGGCAATTTTGCAATGTTTGATTTATTTTTTTTCTGTTTGATTTATTTCTAACCATTTTTCTATACTAAAATCTAAAAACTATTTCTTAGGATTAGTTAGGACAAGGAAATTTCACCATTCCTCAGTAAATAAAATGCTAGTGGTTCCGTGAACTGTAAACCTCACACAGATTCAACTTTCACATTTTAAATGTTCAATCAAGCATGAGAACATCAAGACCATTCAGACAATACCCCACAGACAGACATACAAACAAAAGGCAAATCATCCAGTATGCAAGTTAAAACAGAACCTCCTTTTTGTGAGGTTGCTTCACTTCCTCACTGTGTTCAGTTAATTAGGAGGGAATTAAATATTAAATTAAAGGGTTTATTACACCCTACTCACTCTATATACATGGAAATCTATATACATATAATATACAAATTACACTATATACAGGGAAGTCAACTCACAGATATTTGTTGATTTCAATTACTGGTAGTAGTCACCTAGTCCGGAATGATAGTGGCTATCTCATAGGTGATCAGGGTTTAGATCAGTTATGAGTTTCTTCAGATCCGTACAATGCATGTTAGTACGTCCAATCATACCTTGAGAGGAAAAATGAGTTAGCTATTAGTATGTATGACAACCAGTGGTGGCATTATGGAAAAAAATTAATATTTAGACAAAAAATTATATTATTAAGGGTGGAATTATTGGACATTTTGTGATACCTCTGTGGAAAAGTCTAGATTTTGTGTATTATCTTAGAACAGCTAAAAAAATACTAAGGTCAGAATTAGGGTGAATTAAAAGACAAATCAGAGAACTTAAGTAATGACTTAACAATGGTTTTCCCCATCTAAGACAGTACACAAATCAATAATAATAATAATAATAACACTGTTTAGTGGAAGGTAACCACTGGGCATGGGTAATGCTCAAAGCATTTTCTACCACTGAACTCTTAGGGTGGAATTAATAGACGTTTTTGTAATACCTCTGTGGCGCTAAGTCACGGATTGCGTACTGTGTAAGATAAAGCAAACCGACACTTACCAATGACTTAAGTTATGGATGTTGTCTATTAATTCCGCCCTTAAAGTCTTATTATTGTGAGGTCACAAACTCAAATGAATGAGGAAAAATTCAAGCACAGGGAGGGATTCAAACCAGCGGATCCCTACACTCTACCTGGTTTAAGAGACTAGTGCGTTAACCACTTGACTACCTTAGGGGCGGAACTAATAAATGTTTTTGTAATACCTCTGTGGCGCTAAGTCATGGATTGTGTACTGTGTAAGATAGGGAAAACCAATGCTTACCAATTACTTAAATTGTTTTGTCTATTAATTTCACCCTAGATGTTTTTGTATTACCTCTGTGGCACTAAGTTTTGATTTGCATTCTGTCTTTGATGGAGAAAACCAATGCAAAGTCATGACTTAGGGCAGAATTAATAGACAACATCAATAACTTAAGTCGTTGGTAAGTGTTGATTTTCCCTATCTTACACAATACGCAATCCATGACTTAGCGCCACAGAGGTATTACAAAAACGTCTATTAATTCCACCCTTAGTTCATGATTTTGTCTATTAACTTTGTCCCAAGTGTATCAAGTCACAAAGTCACATCAAGTGTTTATAAAACCATTTGTATAAATCAGTTTCAAAAACACTCAAGAGTGTGAATATACCCCTCTTCCTGGACGAAAATGGCAATATTAAGCTTGTTGTTTAAAAAATGCACATACCATACCTCTGTGTATTCTGAACTATAGTCAGTAAGAAAATATGTTGGTAAAAAATATACATGTTACTTATTGACGATAGGACTCACATTAATGTATGGAATTGTCTATCATAATAATTAAACTCCAACCAACCATCATATTCCAATATCAATTTTGTAATGCTGCCTCTGGTCCTGCCTACTCAACAACTACCACAGTTGTCCTCACAAGGCTATGGACGCTATGGTAACCCCAACATCCAAAATACAACAACAAAAAATTCATAGCCCACTGGGATTCAAACCTGGGTCACCTGGAGTGCAAGCTGAGCATGCTACTGCTAGGCTATGACTAGACTACTGAATATATAATTATTTATAAATTAAATTCTATAAAATGCTCAACTTGCTTTTCTTTCAATGTATTCTTCAGGCATTTATTTTTATGTGTGTATTTTATTGACCCCCCTCCCCCATTCTAGAATTATTCAAGGGACCTTAACTTGGCCCCCACTTAGTGTGGGGATGATTACACCACTGTTATCAGGCACATGGCAGTGCATCTATGAAACTAGTATAATAACTTACTTCCTTGATGTCTGGGTTCACTAACCAGATTGAAAGTTGGTAATTCACCATGAATTATAATCAGATGTAGAAAATTATCTCAGAAAAAGTGTCTTTGTCTCCTTGTCTAGCATAGGTATCAATCTCTTTTCATAAGGAAATTTCTAGGTGCCAATACAACAGCAAAAGTTCATTTTTATTTAACATTTTTTGTGTGTTCTTGGGTTACCTAACCTTTATCTCTGTGCCTGCCACAGAGAACTATTATAATTCCTGCCTGTTGGCATCCCTGATTTTCTTTATGCATGCAACCATGTAGTCATTTTTCATTGTGAAATCAAATGTAGGAATTTGAAATACCTACATTATTTCATTCGAAGGCTTAGTACTGCTCAAACTATGAACATTATTTCTTAAAATCGCAGGATAATGAAATTTACACTCCATGTAGTATTGTAGTCTGTGAGAGTTGATTTCACGATTTTTTTTTTTTTTTTTAATCTCTTTTCTTCTTTGGAATCTTCCCGGATTGCACAGAGAAAAATCACAGATTTTTGGAATGTTCAATTTGGACATTCCACAGATGTATTTGAAATGAAAATATACAATGCAATTTAATTTTGAGCAAATTAAATGCAGGATTTAGAAAATAATTAGGTACTATGATGAATTGATGTTATAAACTGTTTGCTTTTACTTCGCAACAGGAATTGACTGAACTTAAGAACACGCGCGATTTTCATTTACGCTCGCCCACACCATCACACATCAAATAAACACATTTCTCACATAACATTACATACTAGCACAGAAAAAAGTCTAAACATATAACAAACATAAGAAGTCTAATAGCCTTTTATAATTATCAGGAAATGCAGTCAGATTACATTGTTTTACTGTTGAACATTTTTTAAAGAATTTACTTTATACAACTGAAACGTGGTCCTCTAGGAATCCAGAAAACAGAAATTGAGTGGAAGAGCTCACATGTGAGAACCCTGCCACTTTAAAGAAAACCAAAAAAAGAACCATGTGCAGACAACTCCATTTTCTAATATTTTTCTATCCTGCGACAACAAGCAATTGGATTGGAATTTTCTGGGGGGTTAGTGAGCATTTTTGTGTAGGTAAATTTTGTTCTTTATAATGAGCCGCCAAAAAAATTAATCAAAACAGATTTTTTGAATGTGGAAATCTGTGTGGATCAGCTGTGTCTTTTATATACACATATATCACTGAGATCATGTTTATAATGTCATATGAAACTCAGTGACATATATACACATTATTATACAAAAGAAAAATGATAAATAATTTACCTATACCAACTACATATTGTCTGTATTTGTCTAATGCAATGGTTATTGCATAAATTATTCAATTATGTATTTCTACATGATTTGAGCATGCAATAGTTTAACCCTTTACCTTTTGGCCCACCCTCAAATGGGTGTATTCATGATAAATTTCAGATTACTTTATGCCCTCTTGTGGTAATGACATGAGTGAAAAGGTTCACAAAGTCAGAACAGCTGTATAAAGATGATTGAAAATTGTATTATTTCGAATACATGCATGTTATACCCATGCATATTATGTATGTGTCTTGTTATTATTTATTAAGTAAATGAGTAAGAGTACAATACATATCACTTAATAAATGGAACACAGGCCTTACATGGCAAATAACCTTTAAATTTTTCATGTCTGCTCAACATGACCCAATATATTATGAGTGTTCACTTTTTAGACCATAGGAACCTTTTATGTCCATTTCCCTGTTCTGAACCGTTCCCAATGATATATATTGAGCACAGTAAAGGGTGTTTGTTTTAGGGGTTAAAACTTCACAGAAAATGAATATCCTTCAGAGCAAGATGGAGTCCCCATTCAACTTTAGCAAGTACATATCATGTACAGTTCCAATGGAAAATAATCATGAGACTAATATAAAACTAATATAATGAATGAACTGTTTTTTCCCCCCCAATTGTTTGACTTCCTTTAGTGCAATTTTCAACTACAATTAAGTTACCTAAAAAATATAAAACAGAAACTGTGGGGAACAAACTTGGTTTGTCAATCTCATTTGCTTTTTTTATTCACTGCAAGGTTGGATTTTAGTACTAGTCATGAATAAATGTATGATTACATTATTGAAAAAAAAAAAAAACAATTTAATGAGAATAAAGAAATTCAACAGAGAATCTGTTCAAAATATATATAAAAAAAAATATATTTAATTTTACAGCACTCTTTATACAATACATTAATAAAAAAAATCAATATATGAATGTGGTATTAATTAGAGAGAGAAAAAAGGAAAAGAAATTCTATATTAAAGTAAATAGTAAAAAAAACATTGAAATCAAATATTAATAAATTAATTTTATACATGTAAAAGCATTGATGAAGTACAGATGATTTATAGTTTTTTTATGAAAATTCCTTTGAATAGTATTTTTTAAATACTTTGGCTCATTATATTTTTTTTATTTAATATTATGAAGTAGTAATAGTAATAATTTATTAATTTATACATGCATACATTTTGTGAGATGAAGTGTATCATGTGAACACCGTTTACATTTTATAAGTTTTGATACATGCTTTGAATATTTAAGATTTGATTAAGTTATATTGCTGTAATAAAACATGGAATGGGTGAATTTTACAATTAAATGAGGACACATGGCAATTGTACTGAGCACTGCTTTGTGTTGTTGTTGATTGTTGTGGTAAGTCTTTTTTGAAATTTATTTACATTAATTACAAAGTGCAGGATTATTGCCTAAGGCAATCTCTACCTTCCAACCCATATTATTTTATTTTATTTAACTTGTAAAAAATTTAGGTACAGGTATTTTTTTTAATTAAAAGAGCATAAAAGGCCATTAATTTATAAGATTTTTTTGACACAACATTATTAGTAAAAATAATGTTAATGATAATTTTTTATAATTATTGGAATAATTTAAAAAGTATAGGTAATTCAACTAATTCAATAGGTATTTGGAGTTTTTCAATGCTGAATGGGTCAACACTTATGTCATGAACTATTATTATACCACTCTCTAATAACAGTATCTTTTAAAAATTCATTGAAGCTCAAGAATGCTTTCTCAATTTGAATAGAATGTGCATTGATGCTGTTAGATGCTAAAAAATAAAATTCAATTCATCCATCAAAATTTCTACTTTAAACTTTTTTCCAGGAATAGTATATTTCAAGAGGTCTGTCTGTTTTCCAGTATTTGTCGTGGATCTGCCGTAAACTTTGACTTCCCGGAAGAAGAATGAAGTTATTTGACGAAGGACTCACATAGATGCCAAAATTGCTGTCAGATATATCAGAACCTTCCAATCTCAAACGCATTGTTAGGTACTTGGTCAGGTGATCAACTGAAAATAAAAGAGAAACAAAGTTACTCAATGAATGGATTGAATAATACACCACTAAGTACACTTATTTCAAATTAAATGATAAAAGCTAGGATTTTTTAGTTCAAAATTTGCATTTTGATATTTGGTATAATGAGTACTCATAGAAGAAACTAATAATAAAAGCAACAAAACATCTTGAATATTTCTCTTGATATTTGAGATTTCATTGAAAAGAGAAATATTTATTTTATAATATTTAACTCAACACTAAAGGATAAAGAGAATTATATATAAAAAACCAAATTGCAAAAAAGGCAAATTTTCAAGATATTTTTATACTAAACTTTATGTTGTACTTATTATTGCTGCAGAGGTCTTATCTTAGAGGTTGGGGTTTTGTGTCACAAGTACAGCAAATTAAAGGTGGGTTTAATTATTTATTGATTAAAATTAAAACAGATATCAAAACCTATTTGTATAACAAAGTTGTCATTTACTGCATTCTGAAGAAGGTAAGAAAAAAGACATTAAATAGAAGTAATTCATCATTTTGTGGATACAGCTTGAAACAGATACAAGCCCTTGCTCCAACCACTGGTTCATAATCTTCCTTTCAACCATTTTGTTCAAATTAACCAAGTCAGAGTTTATTGTGTGATGGTTGAAAGGGAGATTTGGGATTATGAAAGTGGGAATGGTTTCTGAAACAAGGGCCAAGTGTTAACAACTTTGGAAAAATTACCCGTAGCTGTAGAGGAGGTCTTAATCAATCTCACTAAATCATCCTTCTTCAATGTTTTGTAAACAGGATCCGTTACACTGATGTCAGGATGTGGCTTCAACTTTAGTTCAATTTCATCAATGTCTTCTGAGTGACCTAGAAAATAAAATTGTTGTTTTTATTTTTATGCTTTTTTATATAATAGATTTTTGTTTAATAAAAATTAATATTTTATTTAATTTTTATTTAATGATTTTTTTTTAATAGGGCTGCCAAGGCTTTCCTCTTTCAGAGGATTTCTTTGGCAATCCAACAAGGTAATGCTACCTGCATATTAGGTACATTGCCTCATGCAAGTGGGATGGATCAAGTCTATCACCTGTGATTTAATTGCCTTGTAAATAAAAATAAAAAGTTTTTACCTTTTAGTGATGATAAATTTATATTTTTGGTAGTACAAAGATTTGCTGTGTAATTATAATGATTAAGTAAGTAACTGTGACCCATGGAGCCCCTGTAAAATATCTGTAATATTTATTATATCTGTGTGCATGTGCATGTGTGATGAATTTTTTGTAGATTAGTAAGGTACAAGAAAAAAATATTGCTTCATGACATAAATAGGCAATTTTGACTGTATGACTATAATTTTTTCTGTAACTGATCCTGCAAATAATCTCTACATGTATAATTTTAAATTCTTTTTAATTTAGTAATTACACACTTAAATACATGGGGAAAATTTCAAGCATATAAGGGTTGGACCCAAATGCTAGATTGATTACATTAAAAGTCTAGTGATGTAACCACTTCAACTACCAATACTTGGTAGTTGATATGCTTATGAGAAATATACAAAAAAAGTTTTTTTCCTTTTTTCCTCCAACCTATCTACATATGTACCTACATATCTGGTTTTTTTTTTTAATATAAATTTAATGATAATAACATACCTTCTCCATCGGTAGCTGATTCCACGGTAGACATCTTATCATCTGTTTCACTAGTATCATCAGTTTCCAACTCGGATGTCATTACATCTGACTTGGCTGTTTTCTTGGAGACTTTGGTTGTGCTACTACTGGCAGCACTTGAAGGCCGTGCCTCGGGAGATTTTGGTACTGCTGGAGACAGTTGACTTTTGATAGGAGCGTTTGATGTAGTAGGTTGAGGTGAGGGTTGTTGCTGATCAGTATTACTGATATCTGGTGTGTTCTCTTCATTACCTGTGTTATAAAAAGGACTTATTCAATATGTAAAAAAAATAGCATATGGAAAAGGGCTCTTTTATAGAATTTTTTATTCATTTGAACAAAACCTTAATGAAGAGTTACCTAATTGATTTTTATTATTATTCTGGCCCTACTCAACCACATTTTTCACAACAGTTAGGAGTTGTATGGGTAATAAAAAACCCCTCATAGATAGATAGGCACAGATTTGAGTTTTATATACAGGGTGAATCCAAAATTCTAGGGCTGATAGACCTTGTCAATTGCAATAAAAAAATCTATAGTGATTTTGTTGAAAATGTTTTGTTTATTTTTGGACATTTTTCACAAAGAAGTAAAATTAGAAGTTCCTCCTCTATTCAGCATCATTTTTTTTAAAACACTCCAGAAACATGCTCAGATCAGATGTTGAAATGTTGTAATCTCAAGGCAAATTTTTATGATCTCTAGAAATATTCAAATATTTTCAACTTATAATAAGGATAAAAAAAAGATATAGTAAAGTTATTTTACAAAAGAAGCATTTTCAACAAAATCTCTGAAGTGTATTATTGTTTGCAATGGACTTGTGCTATACACTCTAGAATTGTATTCCTGTAATTTAGATTCACCCTGTAAGGACATTTACTAGATTTTGTACAAACCTTGAATACTTTTCTTGACCCTCTGCAACCTGTGTTGACTCTGAAGTTTAATTCCTTCATTAATACTCTGAACAAGAGCTGCCTGACTGTGGCTCTTATTCAGCTTTTCTAAGACCCGTACTTGATGTGCTTCATATTCATCTCGACTCGGATATATTTTAGAAATGAGCAAATCAAAATTTGGATCTGCTCTGAGTGATCTTTTGGAAACTAATTTTTTGCGGCATGTAGGACACTCTTTGTTCCCAGAGCGGAGAGCAGTTATGATACAATCGGAACAGAACCTGTGCAGGCACTCTTTGGTTGTCATTGTTTTCTTCAACATATCAAGACATATAGGACACATGAGTTCACTGTGAAGACTACGAGGGCTGACAGCTATCTCTGTGTTATCAGTGATAGCTTCCTGTGGAGTGCGATTCAGCTCATACATTGAGAGTTCCCAGCTCTTGGTGGTGCCTGACTGTTCCAGGGATGTCATTTTTTAAACACTGTAGAAACTGATGAGCACTATAAACACTTCTATGATGATCCTTTATATTTCATTTATTTAAATAAGAATAAAAGAAAGGGTATTTCATAATTAATTATTGATTTGAAAACAAATTTATTTGTGTTTCAACTTTCATCTCAGTAGAGTTATTTAGATATCAAAAATCAAACACATCAATAAAGAAGCTGAGTTTTATTTACTCAGCGGTCTTAAATCGATGGATTAATACGTCATAAATACATGGGAGGAGAAATTGCGAAAAACCTCAACGTCATATATTATTATTACATATTTCATCAATCTGTCCTGTATCATATCTCTTAACATGTACTTTTTCCCCTGTAAAAAAAAAAAAAAAAAAAAAAAAAAATACCTAATACAAACTATAGGAGGGGGGGGTGTATATTATACTGTAATTTTCCACTGTTGTATTACATATTTCATCAATCTGTCTTGTATCATATCTCTTAACATATACTTTTTTTTCTTCTCCCATGTAAAATAAAAAAATACCTAATGCAAACTGGGGGGGGGGGGGGGGTGTATAATTTTCTTCTGTTGTATAATATTGTTTCATTTATTCATCTGTCTTGTGTTATATCTCCTGTATTTGTAAAATAAAACTACAACTTAAGTTGTGAATATGTTATTAATAATAATAAAAATAATAATATACAGGGTGTCGGTGTCTATAAAGTCCTGAATGGTAGGTACTAAACAGCTCCAAGTGTCTCCAATAAATTTTTATTAATGAGACCGTTAAAACAAGGTGAGTCACCTTTTGTCAAACATTCAAAATACCTTCCTATAGGTGTAAGACTTCTGTGCTGATTGGTAAAACTCGAAAATATGCGCACATGTGCAGAAACAAGTTTTTGTCGACTAACGACAAAGAGTTTGATAAAAAAAAATAGCTGCAAAAACTCTAATAAATTAATAACAATAAAAAAACACGTACCGGCATATAAACTGTACTGACCAATAAGTCAAAGCAAATTCACTTCGAATCGAGGATAAATCTAGCACAAATATTTATTATGCGTTGAAAAAACCTCCTAAAAGACGTCGTGACGTGTATATTGTCCAATGATCAAATCGTTCCTGAGTTAAAAAAAACTCAACCTTCATGTTTTGTTTATATTTTTAAATTAAAAAAACAACATGAATATAATCTGAAATATGAATTTCTGGAAAAACTGGAAATAAATTGAAAAATGTTTCAGAAGATTCAAGATTGTAGTTCTCAAGTTCAAAATGTGGACAGTGTGTTGTATAAGTGATCATTGAAAGACTGAATAGAAGGATATGAAGCGCTGCAAGGCAGGTGTACGGTTGTGATAAGGTGCTATACGTTTATACAATGATCTGTATAAAATAGTACTAAAATATATTGTATGATAATTAAAATTAATGATCTCTTATTGGTATGTCATTATCTCACTACTAGGTATGATGTTTTACTATCTAAGACCCATATGGTACTCTGTGTACTTCAGCTACGTGAGGCCCCTGTTCAAATGGCTTCTGAGGAAGACCACCAAACTATGTGAATTGCAACGGATATGTTACGGAGAAAAGCATGGAGCCAAAAGATCTCTTGCTGTTGAATATTCACTGATGCATACTAGGAGAAACGAGCTACAGGAATTGGTCAAATTTTTGAACAAAATGGCAGAAGAAAGAAAATTGTATGGCAAAGGTCTCATGATGTCTGTGAAGGGATCTGTGGATACAATATTACTTACAAAGAAAATTAATCCAACAGTTCATGTATCCTTTGTGAAAGCAATTTCACGTTGTATTGAACATATCTGGGGTTACAGACAGCTGAAACAAGAGATTACATTACTTGCTAGTACACAGTATGATGCAGACAACTCAGAACATGAAGAAAAACTAATGAAACTGTGGAATCTGCTTTGTCCAGACACTGCATTACCATCTCGAGTAACCAAACAGTGGCAGACAATCGGGTTTCAAGGAGATGATCCCAAGACAGACTTTCGAGGAATGGGTATTTTAGGTTTGGATAATTTACTTTTCTTTGCTTCTGAGTACCCGCCTGTGGCTAAATGCGTATTACAACATTCATTACACCCTCAGTATGGTTATGCCTTTGCTATTGTGGGTATTAATATAACAAGCTTAGCATATCATCTGTTCCTAGACAGCCTAGCAAGATCACATGTTTACAATTCATGTAAAAGTGTACCCAGTTTACACATTTTTCATACCTTCTATTGTTACCTATTCTACAAATTTGATCAACTGTGGATGAAATCTAAACCTTGTGTCATGGACTTTTCTATCATCAAAACCAAATTTGAAAATGATATCCGGTTGTTGCTTCAGAACCCTTCATGTCAATTGAAAATAGAGTATTCAGACATTAGTGAAATATCTGAAAACAGTAGTGATGTTGCTTAAGAAAGTATTTTGGCATTTGACACATATTGCTTATTATTTCACAAATGGTTACACTTCATTTTAAATTGAAACCTTCTGTCCAGATTTATTAAGACTCTGCAGCTTTACTTTAACAATGAAGAAAGAACAATAACTTTTACTCTTCGCCTGGTGTAAAGTGAAAATTATTGTTTTTTCCTCACCTTCACAAAGTTATTTAGTCAACAATATCTATTACTTTGACAGTTGAAATAAATAATGCACTTTTGTTTTTCATGATTTTCAAACACCATCTATTTTCATATTTCTTAAACTTCACTGAGTCCTGATTTCCAGGGCCATCCTGTATACAAATACATAATTGGATGTCTGAACTAAGTATTACATTTTTGTGTGGCCTCAGCATACTGCAGCTCATTAGATAAAATAGCCTTTTATAAACACTATATTTTACAATTAAGCCATTTTAGCTAAATAAATATTTTTTCTCTAATACCAACTCTAGGTATTTAAAATACATTTTCTATTATATACTGACGTTTATTAAATAAATTTCAAGTTCAATAACAATGGACTAAAAGTGTACTAGAAAAACTAGTATAAAACTATAAATAGCTCATTCTTTCATAGTAGGTATAAAAACTTTCTATAAGAGGTATGTCTACATGATGGTAGTTCTACATACATATGTATAAGCTAGCTGTGGTCTGAAAATTTTGATTTAGTAAAACTAAAACTTTAACCTTGTGAGAGACCATTATCAATATAATTGGTCACTATTACTGATGCAGAAAAAAAAAAAAAAAATCATGGCAAGACCCTCAGATGTTTTTTTTTTATTGTTAGTCCTACGAATTTAAGCAATTGTTTCTAAATAATTACAATCCTTTTTTTAACACTTTTCTCAATGTGATGTTCTTTAATAAATTCATGTTGTTGTGTTTAAATTACATTCACTGCCTCATTCAAAACCTAAAATATTGTCCTATATTTTTTTATTTTGCTCTACATACAAGCTAGTGTAGTCTCATACGTACATAACAAAGCTAATGTCATTTCTATGTAACTTGGGAATAACATGCAAATTTTTATAAAGAAATGCCAGGTTTAGTTACCTAGTATATTTTCATGCCACCTACTTATATAATATATATTTTTTTAATTATCTACACAAAAAAGTGATTGGAGGCGTAGGTATAAGGGTATAACTAGTTGTGGGTAACAAGAGAAAGTATGTTCAGTCCTGCATCAAATTATTTGTAAAATAAAAATACTGGGCTTAGATTAAAACAATGAAACGTTAAAAGTTATCATATTCGTGCAAATCACCTACGTGATATCACAACTACTCAAACTCACTTTACCAATCTGCGCTGAAACCGGGATTTGAACCACCGACCTCCTGGTTACAAGTCTGTCGTCTTTATCAATCAAGCTACTGAGGTTGGTGATTAAAGCAATAATAAAATATTGCACCTAGTGTTGATTTAAAAATACATAAGTATACTAGTCACCATAGCCGAGGAGTGTAGCGCGCTAGTCTTGCATGCACAGTGACCTGGGTTTGATACCCAGCAGAGAAGGATTTTTCTGCTCTGTACTTGGATATCCCGTATTCACTCATACCTCGTTAGGAACCAAGAGTAGCTTGCATGGATAGCTACCAGTTGAGGCATTATGAGAAGGAATATGGATATTGGAAAATGATTTAATTAGGATTTTCGTTAAGCTAAACTACCCACTAAAATGTAATTGTCATAGGAAAACTTTAATTACCTAATGAAACGAAGTACTGCATATACATACTCATTCCTAAAATATTTTCATAGAATTCAAAGTTCAAGATGAGATACAATGAAACCTTCAAGTGTTAAATCTTTAAGTGAATGACTCTTTTCCTAATTGTTTATGATACGAAAACACAAAAATGTATCTCTCACAATCATCAAGGTTCTAGATAAAAAATTAATAAACATTTCACCAAGTATTTGACAAAACAGAATTTTAAGATAAATAATTTATTACTTTCTCCTTCGTTTAAGAGAAATTTATGTCTAATTTGTTTCTCAAAATCATATCAAGCGAAACGGTCGTTTCGTGGGAGAACGCCTCCCAGAAACTACAGTGCTTATATTATGTACTAGCCGTTTGCCCGTGCTTTGCAACGGGACTAAATTTCAAATTTACTAAGGCATGGCCGTACTGCTGGACAGCAATGCCTTTTTGAACTTTTTATAATTTTTCTGGACAAAGCGATAATGGTTTTGGGGGGGTCAATTCTGAGACATTTTTCGCTATCTCTTACCGTTTTGGCTAAACAACTCCGGACAAACAAACAAACAAACATAGGTAGGTAGGTAGGTAGGTAGTCCTTTTTTCTGTTTTATATATAGAGATAACGGTAAATATAGTTTTTCATGTATTTTGTCGTCTTTAAATTTATTAACCGACCACAGTGAGGTTCTGTTTTAACTTGGATATTGGACAATTTGGCTTTCGTTTGTCTAGCTGTCTGTCTGTTCCGCGATAACTCCCGACCGGACTCTTCAAACTTGATGAAATTTTGTATCCATGTTCAATTGTTCATTGAGGTCCTAGAATTTTACTTATTGTTTTTGGGCCCAATTAGGCCACTTGGTGCCGGATGAGGGCCGTTTTGGTAAACATTGAAAATAAGTCTTCTAATTTTATTTAATAGAGCAATGCTCTTGAGCAATTTTGTATTAGTATAGTATCAGTGGTTAAGCACTCGCTTGCCATGCGGAAGTATTCTTAATTTGGTTACAGTTGTTTGTAAGGTATACCTTCCGGTGCGCTCGTGTTGACCCAGCACCTAAGAGGGAAGTATTGTGTCTCTTCTCGCCCATCAGACCGACATACTACGGGATGGGCAGGCTACAGCACAGAGCACAAGCGTCTACAGTAGCTCGTTTTTTTTTTTTTTTTTTTTTTTTTTTTTTTAAGCTTTATTAGGAGGACAAACAGGCAACAGTATACAATTAAGAAAAGAAAGAAGAAGAAAAAAAAAAAAACAAATGACAAAATAAATAAGTAAAAAAAGAAAAAGAAAATAACAATAATGTCCTACCTAAAGGGCGGGGTTATTGCCTGTGGCAATCTCTTCCACCCAACCCTTTTAAAATTCTTTATTTCTTGGCTACGAAATAAAGAAGACTGTGAAACACTCATCTTTAAAAAAAAAAATAGTAAAGCCCGCCAACCTCAAGCTGGGTGAGGTTAATTTGTGTAAATAGCTCATGATTTGTGAGTATCCAGCGAAGGGAGGGTAAAACTCCCGTCGTGATACGACAATGCAGTTGGAAGCGATGTTTAAAACAAGACCCTAATCTATACTTATAAAAGAGAGTTTCACTCACTGACTGACTCACCCACTGATTCATCACTGTTTCTCCGAACTGGTAAGTCCTAGGAAGCTGAAATTTGGTAGCTAGCTTTGTCTTATAGTCTAGATGTGCAATAAGAAATTCCCACTACAACACCTGCCATTGGCGAAAAAGGATTTTTCGCTTTCACGGCCATGCCTCGGCCCGCAAAGCGGGCGACAGCCCGCTAGTACTATAATAAAGTGACACAGTACAACAAAAGCGAGCAAGTCTTCAGGAAGTGTCTAACGCCTGGTCTTTTCATTGGTCTAAAGAAGAGAAAGAAAATTTGTTTAACCACCAGAATTTACGTCAGTAGTATATAGTACTGAGATTATGTATACATTATAACTTTACCTACAGGGAAGTCAGTTTACTGTCTAAACTATGATCCTCTAGTTCTGGACTCTGGGTTTAATCTAGATAAACGTACGTGTAAAAAATAAGCCGATCTTAATTTTAAAACATGAGTGTTTCATAGCCTTTTTTGACATTTTCATGTCTTTGCTCTGGCACATAACCAAAATTATGTGACGAAATTATGTAACGATATTATGTAACGAAATATTGAATTGTAAAGGGAGAGAAGAGGGAAAGTGTGTGTCATGCGCACAATGGCGAAGTATTGAATTGTAGAGGGAGAGAAAAGAGAAGGTATGTGTCATGCGCACAATACGAAATTTGGTCAGTTGGGTTTTGGACCTTGAATAGTAAAGATGAAAATGTCCCAATGGTTGCAGACTCGTATGCAAGCGTTTTTTTATTTATTAAAAGCTAGTTATTTTTATTAATTAAAAAAGGTACTACACAGAAGAAATTTTACAAAAAAAAAAAATTAGATATCCTACAAAATTCAAAGTAACAATTTATCTCAAAATTTCTGGTAAACTCAAAACAGAAACATGGTCGAATCTGAACGGAAACACGGAATCAGTTCACGAGGATCATAGACATAGATGAATTCTTGGTTCTACATTTCTCACGACAATCAGAACGTTCAGAAGAGATGTGTTGGACTACAGGAAAAAGGAGAATCATTCAATGGCACGTTGAATTCACCGGTTCTCGTAAGATCACCGATGATAAGCAACGTCCAGCGAGGTGAAGACTTCGTGATGCCGGCATTCCGGCCCAACCCAGGCTGGGTGAGGTTAATGTGGGTAGCAGGTTTGTGAATTTCCTGCGAATGGAGGGGAACACCCCCGTCGTCATATGACCATGCAGTTGAAAGCGACGATGAACCCAAATTAAAAAAAAAATACCAGATCGCGAACTGGCCTTTTAAAAAAATGGTCAGACAGTCAGACCCTGATGAGATTATTTATTTCATTTTTTATGGCTTCAACGGCAGGATTCTCACAGTGTGAGCTCTTCCACCTAACCGATCATAGCCATGAAACAGGACCTATTGTAGACCCTTGAGGTATGTGTTGTAGCCTGCCCATCCCGTAGTATGCTTCCCCTCTGATGGGCGAGAAGTAGTGACACAATACTTCTCATTTAGATGCTGGGTCAACACGCGCGCACCGGAAGGTATCTGTATCTCTTACAAATAACAGACTGTAATCAAATTTAGAATACAATTATTTTGTCAGCACTGGGATCGAACCCGGGACCTTCCGCATGCCAAGCGCGTGTTTAACCACTGAGCTAATCGCGCGCTGTTAGTTTCAAGATTTAACTATACCTAATATGGAACCCAATGACCACTATTTTAGGATGGGAAACTTACAACTGTGACTTTCTGGGGTTAGAAAATTCCAACCAGCCCAGATTAATAAAAAAAATACACTTGGCAATTTTGAGATTTAATACTGTGCTTTTTATGAGTGCTTCACCACTGAGCGCGCGATTAGCTCAGTGGTTAAGCACTCGCTTGCCATGCGGAAGGTCCCAAATTCGATGCCCTGAGCCGACAAAAAATTGTATTCTTAATTTGGTTACAATGGTTTGTAAGGGTGACCTTCCGGTGCGCTCGCGTTGACCCAGCACCTAAATGGGAAGTATTGTGTCACTTCTCGCCCATCAGAGGGGAGACATACTACGCGATGGGTAGGCTACAACACGGACCACAAGCGTCTACAGTAGCTCTACAGTGTGTGTGGGTGTGGTGTGTGTGTGTCGATGTGTGTAGATGTATGTGTGTGTGGTGTGTGATGTATGGGTGGTGTGTGTGTGATGGCTTGGCGAAGCGGGTGCAGCCCGATAGTTATTATTATAATGAAATAAATACGTCATAACTTGGCGTAACGCACTTGTCCCCACAAATAGGTTGTTTTTTTTATTAACACTTATGTTGTTTAAATTAATACTATCTATACTTATGTACATAGGCTATCACAACTAATCTATATCTTTTTAAACGTACTACATAATATATGTTTTCGTAATGTGACCCGAGAGTAATCATTGTTGTTTTTAGTTGTTTATTAAACAATTTTAACAAGAGAAGGTAAATGATAATAATATCGTATGAAAGAGTACAATATACATATGTGTAGATACAGTATAATAACAAAACACACTATATAATACTTACATAATTTATATCTTATGTATAATGGGCGTCATATCTTTATAGTAAAATCAGGGTCCCGTCCGATCTACTCAGTCTGGGTGATGTTGATGCGGCCGGGTAGCTGGTTTGCGAGTTTCCAGCGAATGGAGGGTAAAACCTCCGCCTCAAATCACCTATATATGTCGAAGAGATGTTGACAAAAAGGATTTCTGAAACGGACTTTTTATAAGTACCTATTAGAAAGGTATAATCCTCCGTGGCGTAACGGTTGTGACTACTACCCGTAGTCCAGAGATCCTGTGTTCGATCCCCGGTCAGAGCAGACTTTTCACACAGAAAATTCTGTTACCCCCGAACACGTAAGGCTGGCATTTTCGGCCCTACGAAGGCTGGGTGAGGTTAATGTGTGTAGCTGGTGAGATTTCCAGCGAATGTAGGGTAAAACCGCCGTCCTAATTAGGACGTTAAATCAAATAGAATCGTTGGCGTAAGGAAGGGCAACCAGTCGTAAAACATCTGCCACAAACAACCAACCTCAACCATGAGGTTGAACAATGCCGACCCCAAGTAGGGTTTAGAAAAGGAAAAGTGAAAGAAGAAGAGATGTATAATCCTGTCCCGATTGGGATAGCACCATGCGTGCAAAGCCTAGCGCCCTAACTCAATCGGCCACGGTAACTACTGTTAGCATTTTCTTCCACCACACCTTCATGGTGATATTATTATGTGGTCATGGTTATTTACTCAAATAAATGAGTAGAAAATTGATACATTGTGTAGTATTCAACGCTACTTGATGGATTACCAGACTTACTCACTCGACTACCAGTCCACGATAATATCTTCTATATCTCTGTCTGACTGGTTGACTATGTTCGCTTAGGGGTTGTCTGTTTACAATACAACAGCCCAAATTGTAACAAATGTATTATTGAATTTTTCATGAGAGTTGACACCCCCTGAACCACCGTAAAATTACCTAGAAAATTATCAAAATTAAAATATCTATTACTATTTTCAAGATAAACAATAAAAATAACAATAGCGAAGCACGGTGAAACAGCTAGTGTAAAACAAAAAAACCTCTTACACTATACGAACTAAAACATTTTTTGCCATGCCATAAAAACAAACCTGATGACATGATCTTGTTGATATAAAGAAGACACAGTTTCGTAAATTCTTCTGTACAGTTTGTGTGTGCAATTTGTAAACAATCCAAAAGACAAATATCTAAATCTAAATAATTTAGATAGAATGCAATACTTTTGTGACTTGTAGTAAAATAGGAATAAACAGTGCTATTCCATCACTAACAGAAGGAGTGTTGTTCAAAAAGCAAGTTTATTAAATAAATTTCTACTGTGAAAGAAAATTCAGTCCTAATTGAAGAAAAGTCTAGTTAAAACATTTAAAAAAAAAACACTTATATGAGTTACAAGTAATTCAAAAAGCAGTCGTTTTTCGTGTTTTTTTTTTATAAGTTAAAATGTTCAAATTCAAGTTGGAATTTCTCGTTTTGAGTTTGATACTGTGCGAGATTTCGGCTAGCCAGTTCAGGATCTCACAGCCCGATGTCAGACGGCACAAGAGAGAAGCGGACACGCCACAACTTGCTGAAAAAATCCGAATCGCGCGTGATCCTGACTGTCTGATCAAAACTGCGCACACGCATGAACCCAATGGCCAGGTGCGACTTGCGCAAGCACCCAATGTACAAGTCAGGAATGCGCAGAAACTGAATGAGCAAGTCGAAAACGCGCAGAAACTAGATGAGCAAGTCAGAGACGCGCAAAAACTGGATGAGCAAGTCCAAACTGAACAAGCACAACCGAACATAATAGCGCTTGAGCAACCCGATGGTCGAATTGTAGCAGTGGAACAACTCCCATCTGGTAAATTCAGAACATCCGGACTTATCGATCAGTTGTCAGAAGGGATCGCCCATGGTCTCTCGTCAGGACTCTCCACTGGCATCAGCTCTGGAATCACCAACAGTGTCTACGCACTTCCGGACGCCATAGCAGGGACACTCAACAATCTGAAGAACCCGAACTACGGGTCTTCCTACTCTCAAGTCGGTCACATCTCGGAGGGGTACGCTCCAGTGAGTCATATCTCCGAGGGAATTTCAAGTCTGTCGACCGGACCTTACCCGGCAGCTTCGTACAGTTCCTTCTCAAGTGGTCCGGCTTCCTATAGTTCCTTCTCAAGTGGTCCTGTGTATTCAGAGTCGTATAACTCCTACTCGAGTCCCGTTCATTCATCATCGTACGGATCCTTCAGCAGTAGTCCCGTGCAGTCAGCTACGTACGGATCCTTCAGCAGTAGTCCCGTGCAGTCAGCCACGTATGGATCCTTCAGCAGCAGCAGTCCCGTCTACTCGGCACCGTCTCATGTCCACACATCTTACGTTAAACAGAAACCCTTCCACTGGGATTGCAAACTTGTGCCCGCTTCCTACGGAAACAAGCTGGTGTTCAAGGATGCCTCTGAAGGTGGAATGCAGGAACAAGTGGAGAGTCTCAGCCAGCTGATACAGGATGGGGATTATTCAGTGAGGTCGAGCAATGAACCAATGGGAGACGTGCACAGTTTGAGGATGAACAGTCAGCCAATGGGAATGATCGGAAATCTTAGAACGAACAATCAACCGATGGAGTTCATTGACATGAGTCCTCGAATGATGAACAGTCCAATGATGAGAATGAACAGTCAGCCAATGCGAGTCATGGAAAAGATGAACACTCAACAAATGGGAATCATGATCGATCCAAAAATGAACATTCAACCAATGGTAGTCATGGAAAAAATGAGCCAACCAATGGAAATGATTGACAGTCCAAAAACTCAACCTATGATGGGTTTTTACCGCCCGAGCACAATGGAAATGGCGAACCAACCAATGGCAGTCATGGAAAAGATGAACAACCAACCAATGGGATTCGTGGACATGTCAAAGTCTCCGCCCACGATCGCTTTTTACCGCCCCAACATGGAGACGCCTGAGAATCAACTGAACGAGAGCATGCTGCGGGATCTGGAGAAACAGAAGAACCTCGCTCTTCTTGAAGAGATGAACATGACCATCCCCCCTCTGGGAATGGTCGACCCCAGCAAGTTAGTCCCAGCCCAAACCACGCCCGGTGGGAACGTCATGATCATGCTGGTGCCTGTGATGGACAGGAATCAGATGCCCTCCCAGCCCAGCCAGTCCCATGTCCAGAGTGGGAACACCATGAGTAGCGCGCCCAAACCCAAAGCCACTGAGGACAGAGATGAGCGGGAGAATTTCATTGAACAGAACGGAGAGAACTGATTGTGTCCAGTAAGAATTCAAATACAAAGGTATTTGATATCTATCATTGTTAAGTTTGAAAAGTATAGAAAAACTAAATCGTAAATATCTAAAGAAACAAATTAGAAACACACATGTTCCATATGTTTTTTTCTAAAAAAATTGGCATTGAAAAAAAAAAAAAAAATCATGTTATAATTTTAGCTTTGTTAAGAAAATAAGGATGTGCAATAATTGTACATTATTTCAAATACTTATGAAAGTTTAAAAAGTAATATAATCCTTTTTTCTTCTTATTTAATCCTAAAGTGGGACTTAAATCGATTGTTTGAGAAAGGATTCTCAAATTTATTAAGTCATCAAGATCGAGAAAAAAAATCTTTAACCTATTAAAAAAGATGGATACATGGATATAATTATGTAGATATTTATTTTATTTTATGTATATGTGTAAATATATATTTTTATAACTTTGAACAAAAGAAAAAGACAAAAATTGAGTTTACATTTTGGTTTAGTATCATTATTTATCTTTTTTAAAAAGTTGCACCCTCAAAATCAAATGGCTAATGACAAATTAAGTGTACAATCAAATAAGAATTACTCAGGGTTACAACATAATACATTTTAAAATGCTAGGTACTCAGATGAGGTAAGATATTAATTGAATTGTTAAAATATGAGATATTTCTGGTGAAAAGCTTCAAGAGCATCACAAATGCTACGACCTTGGACATTGTCCATTATTCCAGCAGTAAGCCCAAGACGTATTATTATGTGGTCAAAATCCCAAATGGGATCATAACTTGTCATGTCCCGGCTGGGTTTCGAACCTGCGATCTCCGCATTTTTTTATTTATTTAAATTTTCCATTTATTTATTACAATTATAATATGTTACAGATTTTAAAATGATTTAATGGTACCCTTTCTCAAAGTTAAAAAAAAACTGTGTCGAGAAACCAGAGCAACGCCTTGACCACTGAGCTACCGACATTAACCTACTTCTGTATTCTGGATTTTTTTTTTAATGAGAGAATTTCAAAATGGTGTTACCTAGGGGCCCCTTAAGATATACTTTGTTTTTTACTGTTCATAATACTCCAGTCAGAACACTGCTACTCTTTGTTTATAGTCCCCACGACTAGAGAACTGCTCCACAGACTCTGTTATTCCGGGCCAACCGAGGCTGGGTGAGGTTAATGTGGGTGGAGGAAAACCCCTATCCTGATGAAGAATTCAGGGAATGTCGGAATTTTAATTACAATTTTTTTTTTTACAAAAATATTTTCAGAATATTCGGAATGTAAAATAAGTTATATTTGTGTTTATTAATCAAATTGTGATATCACAACCCGAGGAACAAGAAAAAAAAAAACAAGACCTGTGTTAGAATATGCTCGCAATATTTAATAAGTAGAGTTAAAAATAAACTTTATTATTTTTCTGCACAACTTGAAACTCGAACCACGGACCTCCAGATTACAAGTCTGCCGCCTTATCGATCAAGCAATTGAGGTTGTAATGGAAGTGGCGATAAGTTGTAAGAAAATAACACTAATTCTGATACATAAGTAACATATGTTATATAATAATAAATAAATAAATTAAATATTTCTCTAAGCAATTGAGGTTTTTTTATAATAATTTATTTTATTTATTTATTCATCAACAAATTATAATAATTAATGGCTGCTCCGTCTTCATATGGTAAAATTTTAATCAATCTTCGACTTCATCGAAGTAGAAGGGACACAGCTCGAATTATTGAGATCTCAATGATTGCTATTGAGGTTGGTTAGAACGTAAAGTATTATTATTATTATTATTTAACACTTTATTGGTCAACTGCATGATACATTCAAAAAATATAACATGAAAAAAAAGAACACAATAGAATATGTAGTGAACCAAGGGGCGATATTAAAGCCTGTGGCTTTCTCTTCCACCGAACCCCAGTGATACCTGTTCAATAGTACACAGATATGACGCGATGGTACGGCTCTTTCTCAATAAGCTCAGCATGTTCTCGCCTATAGTTCCACAGGAACACGTCCACAGTGACGGCATTCACACTACTGCTACTGTACAACAGGTTCAAGGTGCGAACTATCCTCTCTACGGCTTCTATTGAATTACCGCGCAGTTCATTTTCAAAGCGTGAATCCGGATCGCGAAGAACAGCTGGAACAATGAGAAACACATTTCTGTGTAGTCAACAGGCGCGGCCGGTGCTAAGGAGCTGTGAAACGGCAGCACCCCCCGACGAAAAGAAAGAGAGTTTTATTTCATGTCCTAGTGAAAATCACTACACATTTCTAGAATAATTAATTTCTAATTATTATGATTAGCGTGGTAAACAAACTCAAACTCGTTTGATACCTACTTTAAGAGCGACTTTTTAAATCCTATTTTAGTCTGGTTTATGTGGAAGCACCCCCAAAACATTTTTCCACCGGCCGCACCTGGTAGGCAAGTGGTTAACGCGCTAGTCTGGTAATCCAGTAGGGATCCGTTGGTTCGAATCCCACCCGGTGCATGAATTTTTCCTCGTTAATTTGAGTTTGAGACCACATAAATAATAAGACTCTGAGGGTTAGGTGGTAGAAAATGCTTTGAGCATTAACCTCGCCTAGTAGTTTTACCTTCCACTAAAGAGTATTATTACATATTATCTATTATTCTGTTGCACGTTTAAAATTGCATTTGGTATCTGCGCCTATCTTACAGATACAAAATTATTATTATTTCTCACTCCCTTGGGATAAAAGAATTGGTAGTCATCAGGATTATGGATCTAGACTTGAAATGTAAACAATATAGCACATGGATTTGTGATCTATGGTTTGGATCCCAGCTAATGCTTGGATTTTTTTAATCTATTTAAGAATGTAACCACATAGTTATATTGTTATTTAGGGATGGGCATGTCCATCTATCTGTATTGTATAATTAAGATTTTTTTTAAAAAATTTAAATTAATTAACGGGAACTACCCATTTTTCACAATTTCCCTATCTTATTCTAATATAAAATAAAACTTAGGTCTAGTAAAATAAAACTGTATCTAAAACTAAGTACCTAATTAGGTAATCTAACAATGGCAAAGCATAAATTAATAAAGCTATTAAGCCGAGAACCTAACAATAAATAGGCACATTAAATTAATTTAAAAATACCTACTTATACAATCAGATTATATTTTTTTTTTTTTTTTTTTTTTTTAATAAGGACATAACATCATTTAGAACTTTAATACTATAAAGTAATCCAAACGACAATACTAATGTCCTAATCCTAACAAGGCATACAAACTAAAGATTATAAACAATACAGACTTAACTTTAACATATTTTAATACCATTATTACATACATAAGTTTTGTGTTCCTAAAATTTTATTCTGATTTGTATTAAAATTCTCATGTTTCTTCTATTTTTTTCTTCTCTGCTCTTCTTAAATGTTGGTCTTGTTTTTAATCATAATTATTTACAAGGCAGCTACTTACGTTCTCTTATAGCTTTTGCTAGCTCTTCCGAATACTCCAGAATACCGAAATATTTCAGAACTTGAGGTACTCGATAGTCTGCAAACATGGTCAACTGATCAATATCTTCAAACATACAGGGTGTAACGCAAGGATCATCCAGCACCGATGTTGAGGAGGCACAGAAAAAAAGATCCGCCACTAGGATTTGAGCACGCTTATAGAAAGCCACTGGAACACACAATCATAGATTGAAAAATAGTCATATTGAGAAAAAAAATATCTTAATATGTAATTTAATTTGGCTCTTTTTTTGAATGGCCATTCAGCTAATAACACCATTATCAGTGAAATAAAGACTAAATATAAAACTAAATTTATTTTGCACAAACCCTAAGCCATTTTCAATGAAATGAATACTTTTTTTGTTATATAAATTATAAATTGAATTATTTATTCGATTATTTTTGTGCATTGAATAATCTTCATTAATAAGATTTTAATTAAGACTAAATTTAAAACTTAAATTTATTTTGAGTCACACAAATTATAATAGAGCATTTTTTACTATATTTTCACTCAACTCTCTTTACTCTTTCATACTCAATGTACACATCTTACCTCTTGTGCCAAGAAACATACTCTCATCTCTGAAGCTGGGAAAATCCTCAATAATTACAGACAGAAGCTTTTTGGCAGATCTGTTTGCGTTCTTTACTACATTTTCAAATGAACCTGTAGAGTAAAAATAAAATATGCATGAGGATTGGAATTCTATTCTAATTTTTCATAAATACCCTAACAATTATCTTAACTGAAATTGAGACATGTAAGTTTATATCTGAAGAAAAAAGCATTTTTAATAAACAAAATTGTATGACTGAAATAAGAACCTTAACACTGAGTAACTATTTATTTATTTAAAGTTAAGAATGATTTCTTTGTGGTGAATTACAAATTTCCTTGTTTTATAGTCCCCCAGCTTGACAATAAAAGATTTAGTACAGAAAAAAATCTTTTTATAATGTACAAAAATATTTAGATTATTTTAAATAATAAGTAGCTTAACAAGAAATTTATGAAACAGATTTTTTAAATATTTACAAAGATAACAATACCTGGTAAATTTAAATAATCATAAACTCATTTTTTCCCTTAATATTAAATTTCTAATTGTTTATTAAATTCTTTTTAATGATGGGTCATTCATAATTATTTGTCAAGACCATTTGTCAAAACAAAAACAAACAAAAAAATCTTAAACATGTGGGGTATACTTGCCTAACCTGAATAATTCAATGATTTCCTGGAAATACTACACCTTGATGTTTCATCAACAAGATGTTGCTATTCTCAACCAGGAACCTGTGCCACTCCTCCAATAGATTTGGTAAGACACCACCATCTCCCTTCATCAGGTCTTTAAAGGTTTCCAATGATATTCTAGAAGTGACTTCTGGATCAGTGATATTCAGACCACCCTGAAATAATGAGACAAAAAAAGTGTTTTTTACTTATTTTTTTCTATGTCAGTTTTTTATTTTCTTTTGAATAATTCCTACATTATTCTTTTTATTGATAATGAAATGACTGCAAGAGAGTGTCAAAAGCAAAAAGGATTTGATAATATAATTATGTGAAATAAAAGTCTCCTTATGTCCTCATGTTTCCTTTTATCAGATTCTATGGATAATGTTTATCTTTTAAAAAGTTACCATATTTGTGTTAATCACAATTGTTTTATGAAAAAGAAAAAAAAATATCCACTCACATCTTTGGCTTTCTTTAGAGCAGCACATAATGCAAAGTAGCCTGAATAGCAAATATTCTCATATGTGACAGTCCAGCATTGTGGCTCATCTGAGCTCCAAAAACAAAAATTGAGAGTGTCTATGATGAATACCCAACTCATAAAATCTTTATCTTTGGAACAGTTTGGATGCAGGACATGATTAAAGTTGACTTGAGGTAGGTTGTTGGGTGAAAACTGAAAAGATAAATAAAAGGAAATGTTTAAAGAAGTCTATACAATTAATAATTAAGTCTAATAAAGGGGACTCCTCTTGGTGTAGGTAAGAGACAATTTGGTGGTTCAAACACTGTGAAAAAATATCAAACCAGCTGCTTTATCATAAAAAAAATATCATACCAGCATATAGGTAACCCTTAATAAATATTTACTTAGTGTTGATCCAAATTACTTACCATGGACTGACAAAATTCTTTGATTTTATCATCATTTATTTTCACATGTTGTGAGTTTTTGGCAATGAACTGTGCACTTTGATGAACAGAAATTGCCATTTTCTTTTGAGCAAGCAAGTAATTTATAACTGAGAAGAAAATAAAAATAGGTACTTAGATTTACATTTGTTGGAGCACTTGGTAATCCCTTATAGTCTTTCTTATCTGGCATGAGTCAACACTTAATAGTGATAACACTGATAACAGAGTTGGGACACAGACACTTAATAAAATTTAAACAGGAGAAGTGATAAAACATAAAAGCAGAGGTGAAGTCTCATGGAATATTATATTTATTTAAATACATTAAATTTGATATAGTTTATTGCACTACCTATATATTCTAGGGTCTAGACTAGCTGGTAGACAAAAGTATTAAATAGAAATAATACTAATAATAGACAAGAAGACAAGTTAAAATTTGTAGACATGCAGATAGACACACAAATTTAATAATAGACCGACTGCTGAAAATTATTTATTTTTTAAATTGCCGCCTCAAAGTCATAGAGTAAGTATTCTTAAAGAGACGACAATAGTCTTCAATGTGAGAATGTTTTCTGCGATCGCAATTATAATATCATAATAATAGTGTATCAAAAGTAAAGTTGTTGATTATGATCAGGTATAGTCGGGAACCATAAAGACAACAATATTTTATCAAGTTTTGTGTATACCCCTTAAACAAAAAGGTGTCTCTGATCTACTAACTCCGATATAGTAGTCTCGGAGATTGATACGAGAGAGTAAAAACAGCGTGCTCGGAAACATCTTTCTCTGGGAGTACTACGAGAGAGTAAAAAAAGCGTGCTCGGAAACATCTTTCTCTGGGAGTACTGCGGGAATGGATAGAAACTCTCCCGGAGAATGTTTAACCAACTTACTCGGAACCTATCCCGGATCTATGCTCGAGCTAACTCGGGACAAGATCCAAGCTAACTCCAAGCTAACGTCCCGAGTACATGGTCTCGGAACGGTCTCCGAACGAGATCCAATACCCTGTGGCAACACCGCAATGCGCCTGGCTCCATATCTTAAGAGCGTGCACGCATTTTGTTTTTAATTTTTAAAGTTCTTTGTTTTATGCGACGTTAAACATAAATTAAAAAAAAATCTCCTGTAGGTAAATGTTTGTAATCTTTTTAAAAGTCGTAAGTTGTTTTATCATATCATAATAGGTGTAATGTGTAATCTTTTTATAGTTTCTTCTTTTGCAAAAGTGTTTGGTTTTCACAGACATACCCTTGTGTTAGTATCTATTGATTGCAATCAATAGATACTACTACTAAAATAATTATGATCTATGGAGGAAATCCACATGATATTTTCCACCTGTTTACATGTATTGTGCATCCAATCCAACATAGCTTCAACCTGAAGAAACCTATTGAAGCTGCCTCCCTCCTCAAACATATTGAACCTGACATGGGATAAGTGAAAGTGACTACAAATTGATGATTTACACAAAATAATTATATCTAACAATTTCTGATAAAAGTCCAACAAGTTGACTCTTCTAAAGTTCCTACATCATAGTTTTAGGGTGTAACTAAAAAGAAATTTTTCTCTACTTTAAAAAGTTTACTGTTCTAAAGTGTACCAATTTCCATGCATTAATCATAAGTGAGTTTTACACTCCAATTAGTGGGGTAAGCAATATCTAAACAATATCTTACATTTTACATTGTTTTATAGTCAAACCAGGATATGTATGTGGAAATGCTGGAGATTAACCTGTTCCAGATATTCCACTTAATCAGAATCACACTCTTAACAGGTGTCTGACTGGGGGATTTTAAACAGGGAAAAGACCAGTGTTTTGCTAGACAACTATGAACAGAGAACTGACTAGCTAAAGGTTTTTTAATAGGTTCACATTATTGAAGATTTGACTATACTGTTCCATAATCAATAGATCCTGTGTTCAATTCACAGTTTTTTACTTTCCTTATCCTATAATAAGGAAAGTATTGTATTCGTCGAAAATTTGACCTACCCAGCTTTTCACATTTCTGGACGAATCATAGCCTCAGGATACCAAAAAAGTGGTTTTCAGCCATTGGTCCGTGCGTCTGTCTGTGTGTCTGTCTGTGTGTCTGTCTGTGTGTCTGTGTGTCTGTGTGTGAACAGGATATCTCAAGAACGGTAAGAGCTAGAGACTTGAAATTTGGTATGGTAATTAATTTTATACACCAGACGAACCATGAAACTTTTGGTTGAAATCGGCCGCATTCTGCGGCCGCAGGGCCGCAAATATTGGCCGCAAGCACCGCTTCTTTGAATTGGTTAAAGATACAAAAAAAGTTAGAGAACAACATTTTCTCAGATTAAAAAAATAATAGGGGTTCACTCTGATCATTTTTTTGATATCTTTAACTTTTTGGAAACCGGCCCCAATTTACCGGTATTGTAGGGGGACCCGATTGGACTAACTTTTTTATTATTCATCCTAGATGGGGGTTGTGACATATCAAATTAAATGATTTTGAAGTGCTGATCACGAATTTGGCATTGATTTTTAGTTATCTGTTACCGTTCAGTCACCAGTGGCGGAATTCGACTCCTTTTTGGGAGATAAGGAAAGTCGTGTGATGTTAACACCAGATTTTTTTTCTTTCAAACAGCAATTCTGTTCCCTTTAAAAATGAGGCATTCCTAGCCCTTATCAGGCTAAGTGAGGTTAATGTGGGTAGCTGGGACTATTCCCAGTAAATTCAGTATACGACCCCCATTTTTATTTTAAATAAATAAATCTGTTCTCCGAAAATGTGAGGCTGGTATATCTAGCCCTACTCAGGCTGAGTGAGGTGAATGTGGGTATCTGGTACTGTTCCCATTAAATTCAGAATGAAATTCCCATCCTCACTATCTCAAATCAGGACAGGGGTTTTTCATGAACCAGCCAAAACATAAAAAAAAAAAAATATTGTAAGTTTAGAAGAAGTATTAAATGTTGCAAATTTAGACAGTTTTTTTTACTTGTAATAAGTACATTTTTTACTATAATGTGTTCATTAATTTTAATTTTTAAAACAGTAGCTTGTATTATTCAAGATTTGACTACTCCCCGTAATCTAAAGATTTTGGTTCATTTTTGTTGTTGTGAAACAGATAATTCTCCTTCTTTAGAAAATATGAGGCTGACATGTGTATACACAGCCTTTATCAGGCTGGGTGAGGTTAATGTGGCTACCTGGTACTATTCCCAGTAAATTCAGAATAAAATGGCCCAACCCAGGCTCGGTGAGCTTAATGTGGGTAACAGGTTTGTGAGTTTCCTGCAAATGAGGGTAAAACCTCGGTCATGATATGACTATGCAATTGAGGTTAAACCCACTTTAATCAAACAAAAAAAATCTGGAAGACTGTTCTTTTTTTTATGAATGCCATATTATAGTCAAAATTCTCTCTGGGTTCTATTTCCTAATTTCATCTCTAATAATCTCAACTTCTGTTCTGGTAGTCTTTGTCTTCGGGCAGCCTGCTGCTGGGCAGGAAGATGGCATTTCAGCACATCTCTCTCTTAATTACCTATATGTATAATAGATTTAGATTAATTAAGTCCACTTGGCTTAAATTATCTGCTGATTCTATGTATTATATTCTGTTTGTTTCATGTTTTTGTTTGTTACATATTTTTGCTTTTAATTCTTTTACCATGAAAATGGAAAAAAATAAAACTGAAAAACACAAATTGTCTTCTTATTTATTAATGTTAGCATTTCATCAACAGCTTTTCATCATTGTAGAACCAAATTGCCTTGAAATAGTATATTTTTCATCAAATCCAAATTAATTTTAAAAATTTCCTGTGAAATCACAATTTTCAATTTTTTCCGGGCAATGGCGGTGGTATGAAATTCAATATGGAGCCCCTTAATTATTAAGTAGGTATTCAATTTCCAAAACCTTGTAAAAATAAGCTTAATAAAATGCTCAGGGGGAGGAAATAGTAAGCTTATAAAAGTGTTTCTAAAATGTTAAGCCTTGTCAAAATAAGCTTTATAAAATGTTTGAATCTTGTCAAAATAAGTGTTTTTAAAATCTTTTTAAACACTTTCTGTGCCGTCTGGGTAGTCTGCTGTGACTAAAGATAGAGATACTTTTAAGATGTGAACTTATGTGATACTTTTATTTTCATGTCAATTTTTTTTCTAATGTTTCTAAATTGATTGCATAAATATATTGATACCTTAGATTCCTTGGGTCAAATAAGCATGGATTATCTCTATCAACTAGGGGTCAGAAATGGACCCTAACTGAGTTAGAACTGACTTAAACTCGAAAAATTAATATTAAAAATTGAATTCGTATCCTATGTCCTATACATATGTCCTAACTAAAGGGCGGGGTTATTGGTTATTGCCTATGGCAATCTCTTTATTCCAATTGTTTCTAGTCTCTTATTGGGATTTTTCATTCTTTAAGGTGTATTCTTCTTTTATTTTTGTTTTGTTCTTAATTATTTTATTTTAAATTTCACAATAAAAAAAATGTTCTATTATAAAAATGTATCGTATTATTTTTAGGTGGTTTTACAGCTAAAATTCCCAGGGTATTTAAAACGGTCTGTGGTCTAGAAGAGACAGTCCCCGAGAATGTTCTCGGAGACGGTTCCGAGAAGGCTCGGAGACAGTCCCCGAGAATGTTCTCGGAGACGGTTCCGAGAAGGCTCGGAGACGGTCCCCGAGAATGATCTCGGAGACAGTTCCCGAGACCGATCTTGGAGCAATCTCGAGCACCAGCAATCGACGCTACGGTGCGGACGTAGACTGTCCCGGAGCAGTCTCCGAATGGTCTCCTAGGTGTCTCCGATATCATTTTTTGGGATCCGAGACAGGACGATACAATCTCGTTCCTAGATCTCGGAGATGGTTCCGAGACTGTTTTTTGTTTAAGGGGTAATAACTTATAACTGAAAAAAAGTTAGGATATATAATTACATCAGTATATCTTTGGCATTTTCTTACCTCTTTTGAAAGCGCATCTCAATAACTAATTGACATAGGTACAAAATATTTTTCGGTTGGAAATTCTATGCTCTACAAAAAAATGTGGAGCCATTCTGTGTCGTAACACGTATGAAAAAAAAAAATTAAGAAAGATAAAAAAATGAATATTTTACTCCACCCGGATTTTGAACTGGGTCCTTCAGGTCAAAAACGTAAGAAAATGTTAATTAACTATATCCATGAACAGTAATTAATATATGCCAAAGTTTCATAAACTTTCGACCTTTTTCTACCAAACCATACTTTTTCTCGCCTGTCTACCAGGCTAGTTAGGCTAGAGCTGGGAACAGAAAAAGCGTTAGTGTTGTGCATTATGCAATATTCTGTGGATTGCATAGAAATATGTATAATGGTGAATTGGGCACCCAGTAAATAAACAAAATGACTCTTCCTTGGTATATCAACTCACAGGGAGGTTTTCAGTATTGGCAACAATGTATACACACTCCCCTCTTGTGGATGTCAACAAAAACAAGAACATCACTTCCAACTCGGCCATTTTCAAATAGTACATTGTGGTGAGAGGACCTTCTTCGACGTGGTTCGCGGTCGCGTGTAATTAGGAAATATGGTAAGTGAAATTCATTTGGAATACATTTTATCCATCTTTATCTGAGAGATCCTTCTATTAACACAAGTAATAATTATCCTGTAAATCCGTATTCTTAAGAGATTGCTTTCTGATTTTTCTCTATGACTGGGGAATACTATCGGTGTGTTTCTGAATGCCCATGAATGCTCAAAGTTTCAGCAACTCAGAAAATTTATTAGTCCAATGTATTACACACATCTCATTTATACGATAGTATTTAACTTACCTCAGTCCACGACATGTGATGTTGTCTACTATGATTACCGTGCCTTGTTACCATTTACGTTACACGTGCTCTCGAATGCCAAGTGGTTTTGATGTAAAGTAAGATTCCATGTAATGGTAAGTTTAAAACCGTTCACCACGTGATTTCGGGACATTTATGTCCTTGGAAATATGTTGTCAGAGGAGGCAGTTCGATACGTAACTTTCTGCCTACCCTATAGAAGGTAGTTGGTTCCAATGTTGTTGGGATAGTAGGGAGTAAGTTCGAATGTTGTGGCAAGAGTAGGGATAGTCAGCATCATATTAAATCAATGTGCAAGATTTGAAACGTACTACCTTTTGCAGCTCTAATTGTTCAATTTGAACACCCCCAATGGTGTTGAGATTTGTATAGAGCTGCTACATCAATCCTGTCATTTTGCAACCCATACATGTGTTCCCTGAGTCATGTGTGGTACTATGACATGAACATTTATGTCCTTTTCAAAATTTAACAAGGGCATCTGATTTTTGTCAGAAGTTTCATATTTTCATTTCAAGTAAAGAAAATCTATAGCTTTCACAGTTATGTTCACTAGTCCTTGGTTAGGTGAAACTATTTACCTATTTTCAACAGTACTTATAAAGGAACATGTTAGAGACAAAAACATGTCTTTATATTATTAAACATTATTATTTAGGCCTTGAGCCTGCGTGGTGTCATGGTTGTGACTACTGCCCTGAGTTTGAATCCCAATCAGAGCAGACTTTTCACACAGAAAAATCTGTTCCTCTGAACATGTGAGGCTGGTGTTTCTAGCCCTACCCAGGCTGGGTGGAGACTCATGTTGGGTAGCTTGTACAATTCCCAGCAATTGGAGGTTAAAACGCCCAACCTAATTAGAATGTTAAATTAATAGAATCATTGGTATTAGGAATGGCATCCAGCCTCAAAACATGTGCCTCAATCAACCTCCACCATGAGGTTGAATAATGCCAACCTCAAGTAGGTATTGGGAAAAGGCAAAGTGAAAAAAGATAATTATCTTTTTCCAATTGTCTAAAATCTTGTATCCTGTATAAAATATACAAAAAATAAAGATGTGCTATATTGAACTGTTAGCATAATGGGACTCCCTGTCTGGAGCCAACAGTCTAAATGGAGCACTACTATACTATATTATTATCTAGGCCCAAGTGCACAGTTGCTAATGAACAGATTATATCAATCAACTTTTTACACATTTAAGCCTCCATGCTGTCCCAAGTATTATTAAATATTGTAATATCTTTCCAGTCTCACAGGAAGTTCAGTGCCCCCCGTCATGGGTCCATGGGATTCTACCCCAAGAAGAGATCCTCAAGACATCGTGGTAAGGTAAAGTGTTTCCCCAAGGATGACCCCAAGAAACCTGTTCATCTGACTGCATTCATTGGCTACAAGGCTGGTATGACCCACATTGTGAGAGAAGCCGACAGACCTGGTTCCAGTAAGTTTTTCAATTAATAACCAGTTTTTCTCTGTAATGTCTCAATTTTACATGTTCTACATGGTTTGGTTATTTTTTCTATGCATCAATCTCCATGAAGGCCCTTAGTGTGTGGTAGCCCAGAACAAGGGAATCTGTGTGAAAGCCTCACATGAATGACTTCCGACTAAAGTCAGGCCTTCCTAGAGCAAAGAATGGTTTTTTTAATGCAATGAAAGTTAAGGGATGAATTTTTTTCTTGTTATTTATGAAATCTAATCATAATTATATTTTCTGATAATGCTAAAAAAAATTGGTTGTTTTCCTTAACAATACTGATTTTGCTTACAGAGATCAACAAGAAAGAAATTGTAGAAGCTGTGACCATCTTGGAAACTCCACCCATGGTGATGGTTGGTGTCATTGGATACGTTGAGACTCCTCATGGTCTCCGATCATTCAAAACTGTGTGGGCTGAGCATTTGTCTCAGGAGTGCAGACGACGATTCTACAAGAACTGGTAATTTAATTTCTCTCCAGTTAAAGGAAGTTCTATTCAGAGGCTTTACCTTTGTTGTTCATTTATCCTGAAGAAATATCTGAAAAATAGTTATGGTTGGTAAAATTTATTCTATTAAAATTGGTACATTAAATCAGTATGATGAGGGTTTGGAATCTGTGTTTGTTTATGAAAAGTCAGTGTGGAAGCAATTTTTGGTTTGTGGGTTCCATAGGAGAAGTTATACTATTGTGGAAGGTGTGTTCAAGACTGCAATATGTTGAAATATTTTCATCTCTGATATTTTTCTAAATATTGTTGCCATATTGTGTACTAATATCTGTGGAATTACAGCTCTCCTCTCATGTCGCATGATGAGGGCTTGACTTGAGGATCACATGTGTCCACAATATTCTCCGCTCTGGGCTCAATGCTCTGATGAGATTATTAGCGGAACGAATACCTCAACCCCCACGTGTGTCTTGCACATGTTTCTCTCAATCTAGGTACAAGTCCAGGCAGAAGGCTTTCACCAAGGCCTCTAAGAAGTGGCAGGACAAGCTGGGGAAGAAGACCATTGCGCAGGACCTGCGTAAGATGGCCAAGTACTGCAAGGTCATCCGAGTGATTGCACACACACAGGTAATGCATTATTCTTCATGAGGCTAAAATGGTTAGCTTAACACATCTAGCGCCAAGGCCTTAAACTGAAATTCTCTCTTAGGGCCAAAAAAATTTTTTCATCATAATTTTGTAGTTAGGCTTACTTGGGTTAGTTTTGTTACTTAGTATGCCACACATCAGCTTAAAGCACTCTGGGTAGCGTGTGGATATGTGATCATGCGGCCCCTGACAGTACTCAATTTGTGTGCACCGGTGTTCACATGGTGCTAGATGTGTTAAGGAAAGTATTTTATTATTGGATGGACAAAATGTGTACTACTGTGTTATTCAAAACATAAGTGATGGTCTGGTTTGCTCATAAAATAGCATATATTTTTTTCAGTTTCAATTCTACCCTATGATCTTTTTCAATGATGAGACCCTATTTAAAAATTATGGTTAGAACATATCTGACTCCTGTTGATGTTAAACTAGGGCGGTCTGAGTTAAAGAGTAGCCTTAAATAGATCAAAATGAAATAATTGACACTATTTAAATGTGCACCCATCTATGAATTGAGTTTAATTATGAATCAAATTTGCAAGACATCAGCGAATGGTATTTTCAGACTTATGTCCTCATGGATACCATTTTCCTAGAATTCTTGCCACATCAAAGAGTTCTCGTTTGAGGCAGCTTTGATTGGAATGTAACAGTTCCTCTGTTGAAGTTGTCATAGGAATCATCTTACATTTACATGACTGTACAAATAGGACTGAATGTTTTGTTTGTTGGTTTTGTTTATTGTGTATTGGGAAATAGTAAAATGAAAAAAAAAAAACATGGATTTCTATGATGATAAAAATTACCGTTTGATTTTCATATGATAATGACCCATCGGCTGCTTTTATTTAAAGTTCTGAGAAATCTAGGACCTGCAATATGATACAATAAACAATAATAAAATCAACATATTTCATTTTAATATCGTTTTTTAAATTTATCTTCTCCAATTCTTAAGTGATGGAGAGATTTCAATGATGACAAAAATTACCGTTTGATATCAGATGATAATGACCCATTGGCTGCTTTTATTAAAAGTACTGAGAAATCTCCCAGCTCTGAGAAATGGATGTGAAGCATGAGAGTTTTTTTGAAATCTTGTTGAATGTAATTTTATCTTAAGAAAGTGTTTTGTAATGATGAAAGTAATTCATGCTATACTTGTGTCTGACTTTTATGAAGGAACAAGCATGCTGCCTTCCTTCTGAGCAATTCACTTACCTTCATTCTCAATTTTCTATTGGTAGATGATTGTATCCATGAGATCAAAACCAGATGAAAGGTGTCCCATTTGCATTTATTACCTTTTGTTTTAGTATCTAAATCTTTCTACTGACTAAAATGACTTTTTTTTGTTAAACCAAATACATGATATCCATTTCCCTGATATATTCTACTATTTTAAAGTTATATTTCCATCCCATTCCTACAGATGTAAAATAAAAATAATTGTCAAAATTGGTTATTTAAAGTCATTGGTCTAGAAAATATTTTTTTTTTAAATTTCAGATGAAGCTATTGAAGAAGCGTCAAAAGAAGGCTCATCTGATGGAGATCCAGCTGAACGGTGGCTCTGTGGCCGACAAGATTGCCTGGGCTCGTCAACATCTGGAACAGCCCATTCCCGTAGGACAAGTGTTTGCCCAGGACGAGATGATTGACTGCATTGGAGTGACCAAAGGAAAAGGATTCAAAGGTAAAGATTTTGGGTTCTCAAAATACATGAGATGACATACACTTGACAAGGATTGAACATGAGATGAGGATTGAACCATTTAAGACGTAATCCCTCACTCACAGAAGAAGAGAAATATTCAAATGCTCATGAATGATACTATTGGAAGAACCTCTTTGAGAGTGTTTTATGTGTAAAATTATCTCCTATTCAATGCACTTGAAAGAGCAGTTTCATATCCCTGTTCTGTGAAGTGATAGGATAATGTCTCAGTTTCATTAAACTATGTGTTTTGTAATGATGAAAATAATTCATGCTATACTTGTGTCTGACTATTATGAAGGAACAAGCATGCTGCCTTCCTACTGAGCAATTCACCTCTAGTTTAAGTGACAGCCCATCTTTTTCCTTGATAGTTTGATCATTAATTTTTACCATTCTACTGAGCAGTATGAGTATTTTTTTTTGTGAAAGGTCTGAGTAAAATATAGTTCAGAACTAGCTAACTTCTGGAATATAAAAGTTCTTTCTTTGTCTATGATGAAATTCATTGGAATGCCGACATCAAAATAAAAACATTTCCACTCTGATACATTATGAAGTTTTTCAATGATAGGACTGAGCCAAAGAATTAAGAACTTTTGGTAGGTTTGCCATCAATTGTAATTAAATATTGTTGTTTTAACGTTTTAATACCTTTCTTTCTGTTCAGATAGTAGAGTAAGATATTTCTCCAGCAATCTAAACATGTCTAATATTTAATGGGTAATTTTTTACCCCCATGTTGTTGGTCCTGAATGTGATTTGTGCTTGTTGACATGACGTTTGAATTGATTGTAATTTCAGGTGTGACATCCCGTTGGCACACAAAGAAGTTGCCCCGTAAGACTCACAAGGGTCTGCGTAAGGTTGCCTGTATTGGAGCTTGGCATCCATCTCGAGTTCAGTTCACAGTAGCCCGTGCTGGTCAGAAGGGTTACCATCACCGTACTGAACTCAACAAGAAGATCTACCGGATGGGTGCTGGTATCCATACCAAGGACGGCAAGGTATGAAACCAGGCTAGCCAAGAGATGTGCTATTTTGGGGTCAGAGATTATGCCACACAGTCAACCAAAATTTACAATTCAAACCTATAATTGTCAAGTTCGATTTTTTTATATATAAAAAAACCAGAGTGACATACAAACTTCTCTATAACCTCTTCCTACCACACCACTATTTTTGTTTTGTAGTGTTATCACCCTAAAGTACATCTAAATGCACACTGAGAATGTAATGGTATCTGACCGAGTCAAGTTTTTTTTTTTTTTTTTTTTTTTTTTTTTGTAGTGATAATGCCCCATGTGCATCTAAATGCACAATTAATGTTTACAAGTTTTGATAGTCAATGTGAACGAATCCTACACAGAAGTTTTTAATCAACACATAATACTGTTTTGGTTACATTGGCGCACTTCAAAGTAAAAAATTTACTTTGGAGGATAGCATTACAAAAAAAAGTGCATTTCCATGTACATTGGGTAGGAAGAGAATAATATGATCAGTTGAAATGCCAACATCCAATTTATTTCACTTTTAATCTTAGTGTTATTCAAATACAGGACTGAGAACTTGATTTTCAACAGCAATTTATTTAAAACCTGAAAATCGTAGTATCAGTTCAAATTAGGTACTTCTTTCAATTAGATGTTTTGGCAGTGTGTCACATTTTTTTTTACTTTCTATTACATATTTAATAAGGTTTTCAAAAGTAGTTTTTTTCTATGTTCTGATGGTAACCCATCATAGTACTTCTATGAACAGACTCCACCATAATACCTGTTTTTTAATTTACTATTAGCCCTGATTTTTAAACTTATCATTGATACTTGTTGCAGGTGATCAAGAACAATGCCTCCACAGACTACGATCTGACAGAGAAGAGCATCACCCCCATGGGAGGTTTCCCTCACTACGGAGAGGTCAACAACGATTTCCTCATGATCAAGGGCTGTTGTATGGGACCCAAGAAACGTGTCATTACTCTGAGGAAGGTAGGTCTCATGCAACTTTGTTTGATATCTTATTATCAAGGGATTGGTTTTGAGGCACAGGTTACAATTACCACTAGGTAATGCTATGAATGGTGCCTGTAGTTTTGGTATTGTTGAGAACTAAGAAGTGTTGGTAATCACCAAGGTACAGCAGTTGAGAGAATCATTGTCTATGATGAAATTCATTGGAATGCCGACATCAAAATAAAAACATTTCCACTCTGATACATTATGAAGTTTTTCAATGATAGGACTGAGACAATGATCTTCTCTTAGTAACATTATGTCACCAGTATTTGGTTTCAGTTGAAACTATAAACCTTGTTAGATATCTCTACGAACATACAAAGACATTTTTTGAATATCTCAGCTTATGCTTTTACACAATTACTCATAGAAAGATGTGATGGCTGCATTGATGGGCTGTAACTGCCCAGGATAGGTGTTATGGAAAAGCTGGTGGGTTATCTTATGTTTATGACACAATTGGCCGAAATGAAACGGTATTAGATATTTTAATCTAACTTGAAACTATCAGCTGACTAAAGTGCGCTGTGATGAAGGGATAGTTTTTACTACTGATTTTTTCCTCAATAATTTGAGTTTGTGACCACATAATAATAGGACTCTGAGGGTTAGGTGGTAGAAAATGCTTGAGCATTAACCTCGCCTGGTGGTTACCTACATTGTTACTTGGATTAATTTAAATCTTATCCTGTTTATAATTTTGCCCTGTGAGTCACTAGACTTGTCAGCAAGGTACACTATTCATTACACCAATCCCAAATGCCCATTTGCTAATTTCAACTCGTGTGTTCTCATTCCAGTCCCTCCTGATCCACACAAAGCGCGTCGCTCTGGAGAAGATCAACCTCAAGTTCATTGACACCTCCGCCAAGTTTGGTCATGGTCGCTTCCAGACCCCGGCTGACAAGCTGGCCTTCATGGGCTATCTCAAGAAGGACAGGCTCAGGGAGGAAGAGAAGAAAGCGGCTGCTGCTGCCCCAGCCTCTTCATAAGCTGTGTCTCTGCTCTGCTGTGTGAAAATATATTACCATCATCTCTTGTTTTTATCTTTTGAAAATGAATGCTTGTTTGTTTTCTTTCTCATTGTTTTTTCAGGTTTTTTTTTTTAAGCTACTAAGCTTTTGTTTTTTTACTGTCTAGAAGCAATTACAGGCAATAACGAATGCAGTATTTGGTAGCCCTGAAGTATTTAATGACATTATGGTACAGATTGCACCTACCTTGAATGCCTTTTTCATAAAATTATTTAAATTTCAGATAGGGCATAGTGTATGACGCTCGGTCTATTATTATTATTATTAAACATATTAGATGAAGTTTTAATTTACATAGAAAGACAGAAAATCAGGGTTGTGCGGCGCGCTCATTAAATATGTACACACAGGGGGCAACATAGGTCAAGTAGTAGAAAAATACCCTAAATTACCGCAAAAACTTCTTTCCCCCCATTCTACTGTATCACATAAATCTCCAAGCTGACATATTCCAAATCAGCCCTTAATCTCTACTTTAATTGGCTAACGCGCTAGTCTGATAATCAAGGTAGTGTAAGGATCCGTTGGTTCGAATCCTACCCAGTGCCAGATTCTTTCCTCGAGAATTTTGAGGTACACGAGTTAAGACTATGGGTTGGGTGGTGGGAAATGCTTTGAGCATTAATCTCGCCTAGTGGTTACCTTCCACTAAAGATTGATATTAATGCTTGATAAAGAACGTTTCCCAAACGTAAGATTTCTTGGGCAAATGTTCGGCAGTTCATACTTGTGTAGAAGTGTTGGTTAATGCCCTTTTGAGGGTTACAGTAATTTTATTTTTCTCCGGAACCGCTTTCGCATTACTTCAGGGCACTTTAACTTCACAACCATGCCATTCCGAAACGGAAAATAAGTTCGAATTTTCCGCTTTGGCCGGGATTCGAACCCGCAACCTCCGGGTCAGCAAGTTACCTACAAATTCCAATAATAACAATTAATTGACTCATGAGACCATATTTGGTGCGTATGACTGAGTCATTGGCTCACACTTTTATATTCCAATGGTAAAAAGAATGATCGTTCTTACCACTTAATTTTTTTTTCATTTTTATAATTATAGTGTTTCTGTTTCACAGCTTTTTCTATAAAACAGCAGCAACAACGACTGTACCTGCACGGTTTTGGTCTGTGTTGTAGCCTGCCCATCCTGAAGTATGCCTCCCCTACAGGTGAGAAGTGACACAATACTTCCCATTTAGTGCACTGGTAGTCAAGTGGTTAACACGCTAGTCTGGTAATCGAGGTGGAGTAGGGATCCGTTGGTTTGAATCCCACCCAGCACATGAATTTTTCCTCATATTTGAGTTTGTGACCACACAATAATAAAACTGAGGGTTAGGTGGTAGAAAATGCTCTGAGAATTAACCTCGCCTATTGGTTACCCAGCCTTCCACTAAAGAGTGTTATTTAGGTGCTGAGTCGTCCAGAAGGTATCCCTTACAAACAGCTGTAAGTGATTCTGAAGAAATTTCATTGTTGGCTCCGGGATTCGAACATCGCAACCGAGTAATTTGCCACTGAGCTAATCGCGCGCTCCAACACCATGTACAGGGTGGCGCCGCAGGTTCTCGTGTTTTTGAAACGGATAGTACGGCCGAACGGAGGGGATGACGGGTTCGACGACCAACTCCTCTTGAAGAGTAGGATGGGGAGTTTCAGTAACAATGACGACCAGGTCCGTGGAGCATCGCGTTTTCGCTGTAGAGCAATTTTTGCGAAATAACGAATCTATCGTTGCATATGGATTGGCCCCCCCCGCTCGCCGGACCTCACTGTTTGTGACTTCTTTTTATGGGGTTATTTGAAAGGAAAAGTGTAGGTACACCAATAAACCTCGCACCCTTCAGGAGTCAAAGGCTTCCATTGAGACTGAAATTCGAGCAATTCCAACCGATATGCTGGAGCGAGCAATGGGAATTGTTAAGGACCGACTCCAAGAATGCATCGCCCAAGAAGGAAGGCATTTGATGGACATCAATTTTTATAATTGATTTTTTTTCTTAAATAAAATGCCCTTGTTACTGAACATTTTAAAATTTATTTCAAATTCACGAGGCATAGCTGCGCCACCCTGTATAATTTAGGGCCAAGCATTTGGCAACGTTGCAAGCGTCAGAGATGGTCGAGTTTTAAAAAACCTCCAAGATGCAAAGAGGTTTTTCGGTTCCGGACTTGGCCGAAGCGGAAGGAGGCAGCCCATAAAAGAAAAACAAATAAAATAGGTACCCTCTGAGAAGTGAGAACTGTATTTTAGCAAGCTTTTTGCAATTGCAAATTGTCTTCATCTGAAATTTCAAGCTGCTTCAGGAACCGCTCTTTGAACCTTAATTTATTATAACTGTTAGGTTTACCCTTTGGATCTCCTCCCGTGAAGTGACTTCCATGGAATACTCAAATAGCTAATCGTTGTCTCAAGTTACACGGTAGACGGTGTAGTTCATAAAATCTGCAGGAGTTGGTTCTATCTCTGGTAATGCTTTCTTGAATCGGTCGGATCAAAAAATATCAACTTCATCATGTATCAGGTAAGTAACTTATTTGTAGAGAACACCTTTTAATGTAAATCTGAACTTAATAAGTTTAAAACCCATATCTTGCACATGGTACTTTTAGGCTGTAGTAGCAAATGGGGAAAATGCACAACTCACAGTTTAAAGTATTGATTAAGGCCATAAACATACTGTTTTATCAATACTGTACCACCTGCCAAGTCACTAGGAAAGCCTGGCATCACAGTCATTCTACTAATTACAATTAGTTAACAAATAAGGAATTCAGGTACAACCTTGAATAACAGTAAATGCCTGATGAAAGTGCCTATGAGAACTTGCGTGTAGAAGTCATTTGGTATGGCTGAGACTTGACATTAATTTCATGGCTGTGGAATCTTTGTATGGCCAATATTCAAGTAGCTAGGTTTTTTTTTTGGTTTTTTCCTCTCTAATTTCATAAGCTGTAACTGATATCTAGAATTTAGCAAGGACAATATTGGAATGAACTGAAGTAAGTGAATGGCTTCTAACGCCTATGGTTACTACTTACTGTGACTTGTGTTTGATATTTTAAGGCGTTTTGGTTCATGAAAAATAAACTATTTTTCTTGTAGGGTACATCTGCAGAGCAAGATACCCGCTTTAGCGACAAGGAAAAGAAGCTCCTGAAGCAAATGAAATTTGGAGATGCTTTGACACAAAAGGTATGTATATGGTCTGTATTTTGTTTAAAACAAAATGAAAAAATTGACCAGTAGTGTGATTTGTGTTCAAAATATAGTCTGATAGCAATAAGAAAAAGTAGCAAAATTATTTTTTCTTGCACAATAAAGTTTAATATTTCATAGTAGCTATTTCTTTGTGGTGAAGCACAAAGCCTGATCACAATATTTGTGGGTAACACAGTATTACTAAGAGCCAGGTAGTATTCCAAATTATTTGGATTTCTGGTAATGTTGCCTGGTTCATTACTCATAGAAGTAACTACTCATTTTTCTCAAGAGGTATAAGTGGACTCCAGACAACCACATGTAGAGCAGTAAAATCCTACCCTTCTGGTGATTGAACCCAGGTTCAACATGTGTTCAACTGCTCTACTCTACGGTACTCCACTTGACCATGGTGATTACATCAACCACTACATGATTCCTTATTTATGTTATTAAAAAAATCCTAACAAATCTGATATTATATAATGATTTGTTTGTGTGTGTGTGTATGTTTATTTATTTATAACTCAAAAAACTGCATTCAGATTGAGCTGAAATTTTATATGGCTACCAATGACTGGCTCAGAAGAGTTACACACTGTCCAAAATAGCCATTTTCCAAAAGTTGAGCTTTTAATCAAGCTTTTTCAAATACTAGCATATCCAAGCATATCTCTCAAACTATAGTTCTGATTGAGCTTAAATTTATAGTACTGTATATAAAACTGCTACTTAAACCTTTTGAAACTTTAAGTTCATCAATATTATTTTACTGAAGCCATAGTTTACATTCTGAAGTTTTTTTTTTAAATATCTGATCTGATATAAATATATTTTTAATTTATCATTGATTAATTTGCTGTGTATTAGCAATCTACCAAAGGTAGACACACATTGTTGCATGTGTATTATTTTAATATATTCAAAATTTGTTTCTCTCCTTATTCCATCAGGTTGACATGTCAAAAGTGAAGCTAGACATCTTGAAGCCATGGATCACTCAGAAGATCACGCAACTCCTTGGTATGGAGGATGATGTGGTAGTGGCTTTTGTGTGCAACCAATTGGAAGCTGAAAAGGTGAGACAGAGTATTGTTATTAGTTTAAGTTATTCCAGAGAAATAATCTCATCCTAAAGTTTAGGAAATAATAAAGTTATAAATAATAAAGAAATAATTTGAATGATAAAAAATGTTCACAAAAAAAATTAAAATTCTAATGCATTTAAAATACAAAATTTAAAAATGAGTTTTGAAGGGGGAAAAAAGGAGCAATTAGAACTTCTTGATTGCTAATAAATAATGCAAAAACACAATAGTTTCTTAGGGATTTAATTAAAATAAAAAAAAATTGTTTTCAGTGCACCCCAGTTAGGATGGGCACAGACCAACTTTTTACTTTCCTTATTTAATGGAATGTTATAACGTGCAGCATATTGTTTTAAAAGTGTTTGAAAGAAGTTCATTGCAATAAATTTTAGTGAATTCCTTATTGAGTTCCCAAAATGACAAATACCTCTTTATTTTTCAGTTCCCTGACCCAAAAAAGATGCAAATCAACTTGACAGGGTTTCTCAATGGGAAGAATGCCCGCCTCTTCATGACAGACCTCTGGGAACTGCTAATCTCTGCTCAGGACTCGGTGTCAGGGATTCCGGAGCAGTTTGTGGAACAGAAGAAAGAGGAAATCAAGAAGCGAATGGTAAATAATTTCCATGCTGTTTTTTTATAACTGGACATAACTTGTAAAAATAAAACACATGTGACAAATCCTGGTGAGAAATAAATAAATAATAGAAAGTTAAAACAAAACCTATCTCATAAATGGTCTCTTCTCCTTAGAATGTAAAATATACATTACATGTGACAAAAATCCTGGTGGAATTGGAGTTTTCACCTCTATTCTATGGATATTAGGCAGTCCACTCGTACCTTGCTAGACAAATAATCTACTCTACCTTGGTGATCTCTGAGAGAGACTTGGTGAAATTAATAGACCAAATCAGGATCATAAGTTTGAGTCAGTATTGAAATTTTTACACAAAATCTAGACTTACAAAAATGTCTATTAATTCCGCCCTTAGCAGTATTGCTTGATAACAGTCTTAACCAATATTTTAAATGAGCAAAAGATACAAAGGCTTATAAATGAAATTTTAACATTCTTAGACAATGAATATAAAGTCATTAAAATAATCAAGTCCATCACAATTTCAATGTCTATCACATTAATAATGCACATTTTGATTAATCAGGAAGGCTTTTTTAACCATATGGATGAAATATTAAAGCATAGATATTGATATAACGTGCTTCTAGAAGCTGCTTGGAAGTTATCTATGGCTTGATTTGACAGTTGAACAAAGTATAGTAGTGTATAATATTATAGTAGTGCTTTATTTAGACTGTCGGCTCAAGACAGGAAGTCCCATTACGCTAACAGTTTAGCGTAGAGTGACAATTGATAAAAGCACCCTAAAAGGTGATAACAATGTTTTTGTTGTTTTGTTTTCAGGAAGAGCAAGAGAAGATCCATGACATGAACAAGAAGCTGGAACGGGAGAGAGAAAATGATAGAAAGAGACGAGAGAGGGAAAGGGAGAGGTGAGCATGTCTCAATGTAACTTTCATCAGACTATGTCAAATGTCATGTAACAAATAAAATAATTATGTCAAAATCCAACTTAGTGGAAAAGTTTCTGAACCACATATTTCTATGTGAGATCAACCATTTTCATAATATTCTTGTTTATTTTTTGATTTTCATTTTGATCTTAAATTTCGTTGTTGTTCAATAAAAACTTTTTTATTTCTCTTTTCATTTTGTTCTCATCTTCTATTTGTTCCTTGATGGTCTCCAGCCAACTTTATTTCAAAGTTGGCTTGTCCTGAACCACATATTTCTATGTGTGATCAACCATCATGAGGACTTGGACTTTTCTTTATAAGCCATTAAACCCTTAGGAAACTGCAAGCTAGTTGTTAGTTTGGGCTAGTTTGTTATCATAGTCCTGTAGTGAGACACTGGTCTTCTCACTGTTTAACGTCCCCCAGCTAGACAGTGGACAGTCAACTACAAAGTGAAAGAAGGTGAAGCTAAATATTCAATTCTGTTTAATTTTGTTCTATTACAGGAAGAGGAGCAGAAGCAGGTCCCGGGACAGATACAGAGAGAGGGATCACAGGGATAGCAGAGATGAGAGGTCCCAGTCCAAACCCAGGTAAGCCATGAGCCTCTTCTTTCTTTATCTTTTGCCCCGGTAGCTCAGTGGTAAAGGCGGCACTCTGTGAATCCAGAGATTCCAGAGGTCGTGGGTTCGAAACCCAGCCGGGACATGACAAGTTATCATCCCATTTGGGATTTTTACCACATAATAAATATGTAAAAAGTCTACAAAAGAATTTATAGTTCTCAACTTTGGTTAAAATAAATATATAAGTATAAATTAATAATATGATAACACTTGGCTTTTTTGTTTTACTCTCTCAATTTTTATTTTCAGATGGCCATGGATAAAAATTAAGTAAAACAAAAAGCACCAAGTGTTCTTCAATTTTTTAGATACATTTTCTTTTTAAAATACACAAACAAAGAACATATTTTAGATATAATTGAGAACTTTCATAATTTGATTTTCTCTTCTATAGTTGAAATAGAATTTGATTGATCAAATATGAAAAATAATAATAAATAAATGTGTTTGTATTATTTTATCACAATTTTTAGTGGGCAGCGCAGAATTATAGGACTTTTCCATATCTTTTAATATCCTGATATCTTATTTTTGCCTATAATTCCGCCACTGGTCGCTGCTAACATTAAAGCAGCTACTCGATTTTCCTCACGAGGTATGAGAGGAGCCCAAACACCCAAGAACAAAGCAGAAAAAATCCTGCCCCGCTGGGGATCGAATCCAGGTCACCGTGCGTGCAATGCCTAGCGCGCTAACTCACTTGGCCACGGTGACTTCTTCAAAAATGATAATGCTTTGTACATTTTAGCACATTCTTCAGAAATCAAACTTCAGGACCTTGTTTCCATCCGTGAGACCGATGCGTAGAGCCAACCTTTAGGTTTCCTTTTTTAACCTTAGTTTTAGATACTGTTTTATTTTACTAGACCTAAGTTTTATTTTATATTAGAATAAGATAGGGAAATTGTGAAAAATGGGTAGTTCCCGTTAATTAATTAAACATTAAAAAAAAAATTCTTGTTTGTAAAATTTTTCATTCCTCCATGTCCCTCTCCACCAGGGAAAGCAAGGAGCGCCTGGGTAACGGAGATGGAAACACCGGTGGCCCCACATCCAACGGCTCCCCGGTGCGTCAATCCTCCCGCTGGGATAAGAGCAATGGAGACGCTGCTGTCGCCTCCACCACGGACAAGACCAATGGAGAAGAAGAAGGAGGAGAAGGAAGAGAAGGAGGAGAAGGATTTGGAGGTGCCGTCAGGAACGAGGCCCCACTCTCACGGAGTGCATCACCTGCTTTGAAGATGGAGCCTGACAGGTAATTATTTAATAATAATAATAGTAATAATATCGTCTTATTTATTCAGCCTGATTAGGACTATTAACACTTAGACAACCGGGTGTACCACCGGGGATACACGCGTGTCTGTTCGGAATGGACCGAGTGTACCACCGGTGGTACACGCATGTACTACGCCTGTGAATAGCCTAAACATCGCCGGTCCCACGGGAGAAATGACTAAAAACATGCCGGTCGTCTATGTGTTAAGTGCCATTATTCCAGCAGTAAGCCCAAGACATATTATTATGTGGTAAAAATCCCGAATGGGAGGATAACTTATCATGTCCCGGCTGGGTTTCGAACCCACGAACTCTGGAATCTTTGGATTCGCAGAGTGCCGCCTTTACCACTGAGCTACCGGGACAGACTGTTTTAATTAAACTGGTGTAACTGACCTCAGTAGCTTGATTGATAAAGAGGCGGACTTGTACTCGGGGGTCCGTGGTTCAAGTCGCTAGTTAAGCAAATATTTAGTACAGCAAGTTTGACTAGTTGTGATATCAAATCCGACCTCAGTAGCTTGATCAATAAGGCGGCGGACTTGTAACCTGGAGGTCGGTGGTTCAAGTCCCGTTTTCAGCGTAGATTTAGTAAAGCGAGTTTGAGTAGTTGTGATATCACGAAAGTGATTAACACAAATATGATAACTTTAAAACTTTAAACTTTCGTTGTGATATCATGATTTTGTTTAACACAAATATGGAAATAAAAATAAAAAGTTGCTGTTTAAACATCTAGTTCTATCAAAAAATCATGTGGTTTTATTTTAAAGATCAGTGCTTAACACCTTTTTTCTTCTTTGTAGCCATGAAACACCAGCTACTGTAGACGCTTGTGGTCCATGTCATAGCTTGCCCAAATGCCCCTCCCTTAGTATGGCTCCCCTCTAATGGGCGAGGAGTGACTCAATATTTCCCATTTAAGTCAACACGAGTGTTTACGGAAGGTATCCCTTACAAACAATATTGTAACCAAATTTGAAGTACAATTTTTTTGCTGGCTCTGGGGTTTGGACCCAGGGACGTTCAAATTTCGCAAGCACAGTATCTTACCATTGAATAATCATGCACTCATAATGAGAACATTTTCTTCTTCAAGATTTGGGTGGAAGAGAATGACATAAGCAATATCTATATATCTTACCATTGAATAATCATGCACTCATAATGAGAACATTTTCTTCTTCAAGATTTGGGTGGAAGAGAATGACATAAGCAATATCTATATATCTTACCACTGAATAATCATGCACTCATAATGAGAACATTTTCTTCTTAAAGGGTTGTGTGGAAGAGAATGACAAAGGCAATATCTATATATCTTACCACTGAATAATTATGCACTCATAATGAGAACATTTTCTTCTTCAAGGGTTGTGTGGAAGAGAATGACAAAGGCAATATCTATATATCTTACCACTGAATAATTATGCACTCATAATGAGAACATTTTCTTCTTCAAGGGTTGTGTGGAAGAGAATGACAAAGGCAATATCTATATATCTTACCACTGAATAATTATGCACTCATAATGAGAACATTTTCTTCTTCAAGGGTAGGGTGGAAGAGAATGACATGGGCAATAACCCTGCTCTTTAGCTAGGACATAAATATGTGTACATATATTTATCTTTTTTTCCCCCCCCCCCTTTTTTTGTTTATATTGTTTCCATTTTTTTTTATTTGAAATTATTGTTTGTACCGTACAAAATATGACTTTTTATTTCTAATAAAGAATTTAGAAATAATAGTTAATACCATTTTCTTGCTGTTCCTCCTAAAATATTTCTTGTTCCTCCTCCTCCTCAGTGTGTCAGACGGGAAGAAGGAGGAGAAGAAGACGAAGGAAGAGTCACGTGATCCGAAGGAGAAGGAGAGAAGATCCAGATCCCGTTCTGGGTCCAGATCCAAGTCAGGAAAAGGGTGAGATGCTAGATCAGTAATGAAAAAAATCGGAGCAAAAAATATGTATATATTTTTTTCTCACAAAAACAAACACAATACTTCCAATTTCTAATATTAGAAATTTATCAGAAGTAATAATTTGCATATTAAAAATACAATCAAGCCCGGATATAACAACTGGATATACGAGAAAATTCCATGTCAAATTTTATATTATTATTGTTATTATAAGGCTTTATTAGGTAGAACAAAATTATAAAAATTAAATTGATTGAGCAAACAAACAAGATCAATAAGCTTACTGCTGAAATAATGGGACTCATTGGTCCTAATAGGTTAGTATAAGTAAGGTGATATATTATTATATTAGTAGTCACCGTGGCAGAGTGAGTTAGCGCGCTAGGCATTGCACACATGGTGACCTGGGTTCGATCCCCAGCGGGGCAGGAATTTTTCTGCTCTGTACTTGGATGTTCGGGGTCCACTCATACCTCGTGAGGAAAAATGAGTAGTTACTTGTATGAGTAACGACCAGTGGCGGCATTACCAGAGTAAAAAGAAATTAATGTAATAGAATAATTCGAAATGTGAAGGAGGCTCTTAGTAATGCTGAGCTACCCTTTCTACGCTATATTTTTCTAGTTATAATTTCTAGTTATTATGTTTTTCTAGTTATAATATCCTGTATAAAATTTACAATAAATAAAGAGGTGCTATATTAAACTGTTAGCATAATGGGACTCCCTGTCTCGAGCTGACAGTCTAAATAAAGCACTACTATACTATACCCATAAAAAATGTGAAGAGGCCTTGTGCTTCACCACAGATAAAAATAATACATATTATTATATTATATTTTCAGCCGAGGAGGGGATACGAACGGCGAGACTAAGAAGCGTCACCGCAGTTCCTCCTCCTCTGCTTCCTCTCGGGAGAGAGAGAAGAGGGAGTCCAAGTCTCGGGGAAGAAAATCTCGCAGCTCTTCCTCGCATTCTTCATCGTCTTCTAGCAGTGAGCACTCAGGTATTTTATATTTATTACACTTGAACGGGCGGATCCTGTACTAACTAATACAATTTCTTCCTAACTTAAGACATGACAAAAAAATAAACAGACAAATTTAAAAAATTGTAAAAAAAAACGATATGTAGGAAGTTTTTACAAAAAAAAAAAAAAAATCTTTTTACAACAACAAAAAAAACTTACATTGGTGGTCAAAGTGGTCAAGGCGGCGCGCCATTCTGTTGATCCAGGGATCCGTGGGCTCGAATCCCACCCAATGCATTTATTTATTTACATTTTTTTTTAAAAACAATCATCGAACAATAAGATAAGAAACAATCACCAAACAATAAATAGGGGCAAGAACTCTGAATGTAACAGACCTCTCGTTAAATAAATATTCATTAAAAAAATGATGGGAAACAATTGAAAAAAAAGAACAGTGAACTGTATTGGCTCAATGGTAAGTTGTTTCTAAGAGTTATATACTCGCTACTCGCTTGCGATGCGGAAGGTCCCAGGTTCGAACCACCGAGCCTACAGATAAAATGTACTCAGTTGTTTCTAAGGGACAACTTCCGGTCCGCCCATGTTGACCCAGCACCTGAATGGGAAGTACTGTGTCACTACTCGCCCATCAGAGGGAGGCATATTACGGGATGGTCAAGCTAAAACAAAGACCACAAGTGGCTACATTAGTTGAAGAACACATTAGGTTTTTCTTTTTTGGTTGAAGGCAGAAAAAATCTTTTAAAGACACCCAGGTCATCCTGACTTGGGGTGTTGGATTTCCACCCACTAAAAACCCACCTGGAACCGAAAAATTTCATTACTTCAAGTATTTACAATTCTTTTGTAATCTGGGTCGAAGGTAATGTCCTAGACATTCTCTGCCTCTGAACACGCTTGCATGAATTCTTCTTTGTTTTCAATCTATAATAATTGAATACTTGAATCTATAGTTGGATCGTGTCTTATGTCCTTCACAGGCAAGAAATCAAAGAAGGAAGACCTGGAAATCAAGAAGAAAGAGAACTCGGTTCAGAAGAAACGAAGCTATCGGAGCAAGAAGGATGATTCTTTGGATGAGAGTGAATCGGACAGAGATAGGAGAAGATCGGTGAGTTACTTTCATCATCATCATAGGTTGGCGTCATCGTGAACAATGTTAGCCAGACAGTACCAGTGTCTTTACAAGAAGGCTAGTAATTGACAAGGGCCCCCAGAACCAAGCCATTGCTGGTCTACTCCCTGTTTATAGTCCCCCGGCCAGACTGCTGGTCTACTCCCTGTTTATAGTCCCCCAGCCAGACTGCTGATCTACTTCCTGTTTATAGTCCCCCAGCCCGACTGCTCATCTACTCCCTGTTTATAGTCCCCCAGCCAGACTGCTGGTCTACTCCCTGTTTATAGTCCCCCGGCCAGACTGCTGGTCTACTCCCTGTTTATAGTCCCCCAGCCAGACTGCTGGTCTACGCCCTGTTTATAGTTCCCCAGCCAAGAAATAATTTCTTACTTTCACAGGAAATAATAAAAATACTTTTGTTCGAATAAGAAAGACACTTCGAATTAGAAGCTATTGGAGCAGTAGATGATATTCTGGGCAAAGTAGACTAACCTTCTTCTTCTTTCACTTTGTAGACTAACCTTCTTCTTCTTCCTTTTCCCAAATTTACTTGCTTCTGGCACTCCTACTTCAGATGTTTACAGCTAAATGCCCTTCATAGCGCCAACTTTTATTTATTAATATTATTTTATTAGCTATATTTATTAACATATATGTACAGATATAAAATAAGTAATTAAATTTATTATTATTATTTCGCAAACTCAATTGCCTTTTTTCTTTAAAATATCATCATCAGTGACATGCTTGATCGTAAAAAAATTTCTTCTACATTTGGATATCATGCATCAGGATCTCTAGTAGTTTCAATACATCTTCTCTTGATCCGTAGAATGCCCATAATATATTATGATCTTTTCAAATGTCTTTGAGAGGGTGAATCATTTTTTTTCTTATAAATTTATATACTTCAAATTTTGATGTTGAAAATTTTGAAAATTCGACCAGGACCTGCAAGCCATAAAGATTTTTATTATTATTTTTTATTCCCAGGCCCGCCGCCGCAGCTCGACGCCACCTCGCCGCCGCAGCGGCCGCCGCCACTCCTCCACCCCGCCCCCCCGCCGCCGCCACTCCTCCAGCCGGCGGCGCCACTCCTCTCGGTCTCGCTCGCGCGAGCGCCAGAAGCAGCGAGAACGCGAGCGCGCGAGACAGCGCGAGCGAGAGCGGGCCCGCGAGCGAGAGAGACAGCGGGAGCGAGAGTTTCGTGAGCGAGAGCGGGCGAGAATGGAGCGACAGCGGGAGAGGGAGAGAGAAAGAGAGAGGGAGAGGCAACGGGAGAGAGAGAGACAACGCGAGAGGGAGCGGGAGAAAGAGCGAGAGAGACGCAAGAGGTGAGTTGGTGTTTCCTTTTGTTTTTTTAACTCCTATTTTTGTAAGGGATAATTTTTGTAATTTGTAAATATAACAAAAAAACAAGACAAATATATTGACTTCAAAACTGCACATTATTTCTTGGCATTTGCTGTTGAAACTGTTGGCCATGGGCAGATGAGACTGTAAACTGCATTTTTTTTTTTTTTAAAGTTTCCATTTATTTATATTTTACATTTACATCTTCTACAAACAATGAGGGTATACCCACCTTCAAAAGATAAAAAATCATTGATAAAGTTGGACAATTTTTTAAAAAATGAAACAGGAGACAGTCAAATGAAGAAATTCCTATTATAAAAAATTTCTCTCGCCATACAGAGAGGAAATATTTAAAAAAAAAAAAATACAATATTAAGTTTTTAAGTATGAGATACTTCAAACATGTAAATATCCCAATAGGGAAGATAACATTTCATGTAATAACTAACACTGAATTTTCTACTTATTTATTTTTTATACAAGACAAACAACAATAAATTATTAACAGAGATAAAAAAAAAATAAAAAAATCAACAATATTTACAAAATAAAATATAGAAAAAAAATATTTAAATTTAAACGTACAATTGCCTTGTAATCCGGGGCGATGTTAATGCCTCAGGCATTCTCTGCCACTCTGCCACTTTTCTACCTTATTATTAGCATTGAATGAATGAATGACCATTGAATTGAATGACCTATTTAATTCCAGGAAAGAGGCCCCGGCTCGCAAATCTCGCTCGCCCGCGAGACGCAAACACTCGAGCTCGGAAAGCGAGAGTGACAGCGAGGAGTCTGGCTCCAGAAGTCCGGAACCTAGGAAGCGGTCTACTTCTCGAAAGCGGTCTACTTCTCGGAAGCGGTCTACTTCTAGATCTCGATCCAAGCGAGACAAGTCACCGCCACCGCGAAAGAGGTAATATAGGTTTCTTCTTCTTTTTTTTTGTAATAGAAAAATAAATTAATTGTGCCCCGGAATAGCTTTCGCATTACTTCAGGGCACTTTACCTTTACATCCATGCCATTCCGGAAACGGAAAATTTCGGTAAAAAATTTCCGCTCCGGTCGGGATTCGAACCCGCAACCTCCGGGTCAGTAACCGATGCTCTTAACCACTGAGCCACGGAGGTCGGCAGGTTTCTTCTTAGGACCAAATTATTTTATTTATATATTTACATAACAAAAGTTACAAGTTGTACAAAATAATATACAATGACAATATACAGTGCAAAGAAAGATTACCATATCGCTTGCTTAATACAAGAACGTCATAAGTCAAAAAACGTGATTTTTCAGGAGAGCAAGACATTTTCTCCATTTGAAAAAATCTATTGTACAATACTACAGCTCAGTCTATTTTATAAGAAAATAAGCCCGACATTTTTCACATAAAAAAGTCAATGATTTCTGTAAACGTTAAACTGGGACCATTTAAAAGTTAAAAAATGCTCTCCTGAAAAATCACGTTTTTTGACTTATGACGTTCTTGTATTAAGCAAGCGATATGGAGAAAAAAAAAAATATGAAACAGGATTCAATATGAAAAAATAGTGCACTCGAAGTACAGTGTCTGGTAATCCAAGTAGCGTAGGGATCCGTAGGTTCGAATTCCACCCTATGCATGATTTATCCCTTATATATTTGAGTTTCTGACCACATAATAATAAGACTCTTGAGGATTGGGTGGTATCAAATGCTCTGAGCGTTAAACTCGCCTGGTGGTTACCTTTCTCTAAAGAGTGTTTTTTTTATGGAGGGAAAAATTTGCATGTTCAAACACAGGCGTGGTTCGGCAGTTTAGGAGCCTGTGAAATGGTTTTTTACCCTCTAAAAAACCCCCCAGAGATTCTCTAGTTCGATTCTTTGCCCCGGAACCGATTTCTCATTACTCTAAAGAGTGTTATCAATATTATAATGAGTGTTATTATTATAAATAAATGCCACTTCTTCTTCTTCCTCCCTTCAGCAGATCCAGTGTGTCCGCCTCCCCTGCCCCCGCCAAGAGCAAGGTCCCCCCCGCCAAGTCTCCTCCCCCCAGCTCCTCGGCCAATAGCAAGCGAGCTTCGGACTCGAGACACGCCCCCTCCCCCTCCAGCGAAGACTCGGACAGTGACTCGGAATCCTCCGATGATTCCCGATCTCCCCCTCGCGAGGTAAGAAAATATTATAGTAATTTGAATTTGAATTTATTTGTGTGAATAAACAAAACAGCTAGAGATGGTGTTACAAGTATCAACACCCGCCAATAACATTGTCACTCACAATGTATAATAAAAACATAAAACTTAATGTAAATATGTAATGTAAAGATACAAAAAAAATGAATATCAAATATAGGTATTAAAGAAATCATACATAATGTAAAGATATTGACTCTCAGGTGTTTTGAAACTCGAAAAGAATATTTTTAACCAGTGAGATAAATGGGAAAAATTCTGAAGATTCTGAAGAAAAGTCTAGTTAAGGGTGTTTGTTACATATGGACATACATACATAATAATAATAATACTCTATTGGAAGGTAACCAAAAGGCATCCCCTCCTCGCGTGGCAAGAGAAATACTTTTTGTTATAATAGTAAAACTTTTCAGTGGAAGGCATCCACCAGGCGAGGTTAATGCTCAAAGCATTTTCCGCCACCTAACCCTCAGAGTCTTATTACTTATTATTATGTGGTCATAAACTCAAATTCATGAGGAAAAAATCATGCACTGGGTGGGATTCGAACCAACGGATCCCTACGCTACCTGGATTACCAGACTAGTGCCTTAACCACTTGACTACCAGTGCACGGTAGTCAAGTGGTTGTTGTTGTTGTGGTGGTGTGAGCTACGCCGAAGTTTTCTGGTGGTCTCTTACCGGGTCAGTAGATAATAGTTTGCCAACCTTCGAGATCACGGGTTCGAATCTCGGCCGGAGCGTAAAATTCTGACCGAGTTCAAGCTTCTTTAAACCCTTTTCAAATAGGCCAACTATATTAGTTGAGGTTTTTTTTCTCTCTCCTGTTTATCGCTTCGTACAATGGGGGGGAAGATCTTGTAATCATTTTGCTTTTTTTAAATTGAAGCTATATATTCTAAACCCTCCTCAGATCATTACATAAGTAAAACCTATCTCCAAAGTTTGTAACTATACTCCTAATTGGCTCCCTCACACTTAAAAGCCAGCCTGGAACCAGGGTACCCCAGTGATTCTGCTGCAAGGAAGAAACATGCAAAATATGAAAGAATCAAAGAGAATCATTTTTTTCTTCCTTTAAATTATAACTACATACTTATAGAAAAGGAAACATACTTCTAGAAAAAGAAACATATGACTCAGGAACAATTTCCTCGTCCAGATTTATCAATCAGTTGGATCTGTGGTCCCATAGTTTCCTCTTTTTCTGATTCGCAGACAAAGAAACCCGCGTCTTCTTCGAGCGATGTGAAATCCAAGAGGAAGAGCTCCCCGCCTGCACGGCATGAGGAAGAAAAGAAATCGCACAAGGCTCCCTCCCCCCGCTCCAGCGAGAAGGAGAAGAAGGTAAGAATAGAATAATTACAGTTTGCTTTTAAAATAATTCGTCCAGAAATGTTATCAGTTCAATTTCGAAAAAACCGACCGAAAATAATACTTTCTATACCTCATAGGTAATAAAAAGTAAAAATGATTATAATACTCAAGTGGAAGATGTAACGGGGGGTAGTTTTGACCTACTCCCTTCTACAAGATTTAAGGTCTCGTGGACCGACTTAATTTAGACAATGCTGAAATAGATAAGAGAAACAGAAAGGTGGATTTGGGATTTGCGTCAAGGTGAACGATAATGTTATATTTTATTGGATCAATATATTTTATTGGATACACTGAACACTGGTATATAAATAATAATTAAATAATAAAGGAATCGATTTAAACTATTCGTACGTTTAATGGTTTTTAAATAATATAAGTATATTGGGGATGATATCGTCTTACCTTGAGCACTCTGCTTTTCTTCACCGTCAAAAACTAAGTGACGCCTAATTCATATTTGTGATTCGACGGCGTAGGAACTAAGAAGTGGGGATAGGATTGGGCAATTTGAATAAGTGCCCTTTCAGCATTTTATGGCTATCATATGGTTTTAGCAGTGGCGTGACAAAGGTAACCACCAGGTGAGGTTAATGCTCAAAGCATTTTCTACCATCTAACCCTCAGAGTCTTATTATTATGTGGTCACTGGTCACAAACTCAAATAATTTGGGAAAAATTCATGCAATGGGTGGGATTCGAACCAACGGATCCCTGCGCTACCTATATTACCAGACTAGTGCGTTAACTACCAAAAATACCTATCTATACAATAATACTACCAAAAATACAATAAAAAAGTTATTATTGTTGTGTCTTAATTACTCAAACCCGCGTCACCGATATTATCAGAACTTGGGATTCGCACAGTACAAATTATGTGATTTGTCCCATCTTATGTCCCATCTTCTGTCATGTGTAGAATCTTTTATCGTGTGCCCCTCAGTCTTGTTACCACAGCTCTAATTATGGAGAATTGGGTTTGGATCAGAGGCCAATTTTTACGTTCGTGTCCTCATGAAACACTATTATTATTATTAAACACTTAATTAGTTATAAAAAGACATAATATGTACAGTACAAATAATTATTATAACAATAAAAAAATGGAAACAATATGTACAATAAAAAGGAAAAAGAATACAATAATATGGGGTTCGGTGGAAGAGAAAGCTACAGACTTTAACCTCGCCCCTTGGTTCACTACATATTTTATTGTGTTCTTTTTTTTTCATGTCCTATGTTGCAGAATGTATCATGTAGTTTTTGTGTCTGTAGAAGAAAGAAAAAAAAATCTTATCTTATATTTTGTTAATATTGTAAATGGGTTATGTACCGTAAAATATACAATACCTAACGGTATTATTATTATTAAAGTGTTAAATAATAATATTTAATAATAATAATAGAAAAATATATAAAAACATATGTCCTAACTAAAGGGCGGGGTTATTGCCTCCGGCAATCTCTTCCACCCAACATTAATTCTATCTGTTGTCCGCAGAGTCGCAGAAGCAGAACTCTCTCCCAGACTCCGTCACCTTTCCGCAAGAGCTCTGCCCCTACATCGGAGGAGAAGAAACCAGTGGCGCGCGTGTCCTCCTCCTCTAGGTAACTATTGGTTTTCCTACAACGTGCCACATTATGAAACAAGATTAAAGTTAATATAACCTCTTCCTCCCAATGTGCATCTGAATGCACATTTTTTGGTAATGCTATCATACCAAGACAAAACTGTCCCGCCTATAATAACGCACAGAGTTCTCCTTCCTTTGAAAAAACCTCTGTGGTAAAGATCCGTTCACATTAAAGATTAAAATCAACATGAGTTCAGAAAAGTGTTTGTGCATTTGAATTCACCTTGGGAAGATACCATTACAAACCCTATATTGCGATTGGGAAGATAACACTACTCAGAAAATGTGCATTTGGATGCACATCGGACAGGTACCACTACAAATGATAAAAGCGCTTGGGAAGGAAGAGAATAAGCCAGCCAGTCGGTGTTTCAACGAAGCAGAGCGCACTACTTTTTCTACTACACAACTTTCAAATATCAACATTCCTGCCCCATAGTGCCACATCTTCACATTCAACACCCCACACTTTCTTCCTCATCCACCTCATTCTTATTTACATAGCTCTGGTAGAACCAACCATGCGCCGGTTTGATAAAACCAACGCGCCATCGATTCCTGCCCCATCTTCACATTTAACACCCCGCACTTTCTTCCTCATCCCCCTCATTCTTATCTGAGCGCACGGCAGTGCGCCAGGCCAAGTTCCAGCAAGCACGGCAGTGTATCTTTACATAATTATGTATAGGTACAGAATAACAATATAACCATCACAAGGAACAAAACTGGCCAAGTTAGAGGATAGTTTGCAGTTAAAAACATGCAAAATGAGGAACTCAGAAAACGGGTTTTAATAAAAGAAATACATAGTTCAGTACCAAGATAACTTGGCCGCAAACAAGATATCACTGCATTCATTGGCGAAATCTTTTTACATTCACACATACCCGGTGCATTCAACGCGCCATGCACTTTATGTTTGCTGTTGTCTCTGAAGGCTTCAAATATTGGTTTTGATTGGAATTGTTTTGTTTTGATATTCCAGACCTGCTCCTCCGGAGAGTGGCAAGGATTCTCAGAGCTCCAGCAAGAAGGAGATGAAGAGAGATTCGTATCCAGACGATTCAGAGGTAACTATTTTTTTTTTTTTTTAAACTATTTCCTGAGGTAACTATTTCCTGTCAGTTGTTGTTCAGGATATTTAAGTTATGCCCTTTTAAATTTATTTATTTTATTTATTTATAAGAATTTTTATACAAAACAATCAACAGTAAATTAATAACATGGAAAATAATACAAGTCCGCCGCCTTATCGATCAAGCTACTGAGGTCGACTTTCAGCTCTCATTATCGCGAATGCAAAGAACAGAATATCTCATTTTTAATGAAACTCCGTCTGTCCCGGTAGCTCAGTGGTAAAGGCGGCACTCTGTAGATCTAGTGATTCTAGATGTGGCGGGTTCGAAACCCAGCCGGGACATGACAATAAGTTATCCTCTCATTTGGGATTTTTACCACATAATAATTCGTCTTGGGCTTACTGCTGGAATAATGGGACTTAATAGTCCTAATATTGGGCAGTATAAATAAGGCGATATTATTATTATTTATTGATTTTTTGTTTGTTTGTTTCCTTGCAGAGCAAATACAGCGCGTCCAGTAGTGGTGCCACCAAACCCAGCAGTGGTGGCGGAAAGAAGCGAAACCACTCCCCCTCCCGCTCCCCCGCTCCGAAGAAACCCGAAGTCAAAGCAGCCCCCGCGCCGCCCCTTCCTCCCGCCTCATCTCCCGTCGAGAAGCCGAGACAACCCGAGCCGGCCCGGAAACCGCCGAAGAAGACTTCGGAGGGCGATAGTTCCGAAGTGTCGGACTCGAGCGACGCTAGCGCTAGCCCGCCACCTAGCGGCAAGAAAGAGAACCTGAAGCGAAAGAAGGAAGAATCGGAGAGCGAGAATGAGAAGGAGGTAATGATAGATAATATCACCTTATTTGTACTGCCCGATTAGGACTATTAAGTCCCTGCTGGAATAATGGGACTTTAATAGTCCTTATCGGGCAGTATAAATAAGGCGATATTATTATTATTCCAGCAGTAAGCCCAAGACGTATGCTCAGTGGTTAAGCATTTAGCGCGCGATTAGCTCAGGGCTTAAGCATTTAGCGCGCGATTAGATCAGTGGTTAAGCACTCGCTTGCCATGCGGAAGGTCCCGGATTCGATCCTACGTGCCGACAAAAAATTGTATTCTTAATTTGGTTACAGTTTTTTGTAACCAGCACCTAATTGGGAAGTATTGTGTCACTTCTCGCCCATCAGAGGGGAGGCATACTACGGGATGGGCAGGCTACAACACAGACCACAAGCGTCTACAGTAACTCCAGTTTCATGGCTACGAAATAAAAAAGGCTATGAAACACTCATCTTTAAAAAAAAAAAAAAAAAAAAATCCAATTGAAAGATTACTTGTCATGTCCTCGCTGGGTTTTGAACACGCGGCCTCTGGAATATCTGGATTCACAGAGTGCCGCCTTTACCACTTAGCTACCGGGACAGACATCATTTCTCTAAGGTAGAATAATAACACTCTTTAGTGGAAGGTAACCACCAGGCGAGGTTAATGCTCAAATCATTTTCTACCACCTAACCCTGAGAGTCTTATTAGTATGTGGTCACAAACTAAAATTAATGAGGAAAAATTCGTGCACTGGGTGGGATTTGAACCAACGGATCCCTACGCTATCTGGATTACCAGACTAGCGCGTTAACCACTTGACTACCAGTGCACAATATCAATTTTTTCTCTTATTTTTGTCCCCCAGGTGAAGACAAAGAAGAAGAGGAAGATGTCGGGAGGAAGCGAGAGCGAAGAGGAGGAGGAGGAGAGGAAAGAGAAGGAGAGAAAGAAAAAGAAAAAGAAGAAGTCGGGCTCTGGCAAGTCCAAGGCGAAGAGTAGCTCAGACAGTGAGGTGAGTTGGAAGCGGGGCTGGAGAATGTCTAGGGCAGGGGTCGGCAATTAAATCCTGTTAGGGTCCGGATTAACATGAGAAAAATCTCCGCGGTCCGGATTAATAAGAACCATCAGTCTTTTGGAACTTTCTTACACCAAAACTCTTCTGTCGATACTGTCTCTTTGCACATTTTTAGGACTACTTCTTCTTGCAAATCAATCCGGATTCGGACCGCGGTCCGCTAATTGCCGACCGAGGGTCTAGGGGTTTTTTTTTTATTAAACAAATCTACCGGTAAAATACGTTGAAAAAAAATTGTTATTAAAAAAAATCGGACCTATCGTGATGGTGGTTGCTATTCCCGGCCCCACTCAGGCTGGGTGAGGTTAAGTTGAGCAGCTGCTTTGTAAGTTTCCAGCGAATGAAGTGTAAAACCCCGTCGTGATATTACCAATGACCATGCAGTTGAAAGAAATAATATCGCTTTCTTTGTAATGCCTGATTAGGGCTATTAAGCCCCTTTATTCCAGCAGTAAATGAGCCCAAGACATATTGTTATTTGGTAAAAATCCCAAATGGGAGGATAACTTGTCATGTCCCGGCTGCGTTTCGAACCCGCGACCTGTGGAATCTCTGGTTTCACAAAGTGCCGCCTTTACCACTGAGCTACAGGGACAGACAGTCTGTACTACTTTAATCAGTTCTAGACATGTAACATTATTGTTCACAAGATTATAAATTAGTTTATAAAGGGTTGGATGGAAGAGATTGCCATAGGCAATAACCCTGCCCTTTAGTTAGGACATATGTATGTATTTTGTTTTTTTAGGACATATGTATATATTTTCTTTCTTGTTTATATTATTAATATTGTCAATTTTATATTTAATTTTTACTATTATTTGTCTGTATAAATTATGTTCTACTAATAAAGAGTTTCTGAATAAATAAATTATTTCTTCTCTGTTTTTTTTTTTATGCAGACCAGTGACTCGGCCGCCAAGAAGAAGAAGAAGGATAAGAAGCACAAGAAGCATAAGAAACACAAGAAGCATAAGAAGCAGAAGAAGCACAAGGGCTCTGACGTAAGTTCTGTAAGTAGTTCCGACGCGACGTCCGTAGCGTGATGGATAAGGCGGCGGACTCCTAACCTGGAGGTCGGTGGTTCGAGTCCTAGCTATGGCAATTTTTTTGTTGTTGTAAAATACAAAACTGTGCATCCTGCAAGAATGAGAATGAAGAGTCCCTTTACTCTCACAGTCTAAACAAAGTCTCATTTATATTGGTGTAGTAGTAAGGCACTGGTAGTCAAGTGGTTAACGCGTTTACAGATTACCCATCCTGAGCCATTTTTATTTGGCTTCTAAGACTATAAACAGGGAGTAGACCAGCAGTAAGGCTGGGGGACTATAAACAGAAAGTAGACCAGCATTGGCTTGGTTCTGGGGCCCTTGTCAATTATTAGCCTCCTTGTAAAGACAGTGGTAGAAGTGCTGAGTCATTCCTCCACTGTCTGGCTACCATCGTTCACGATGACGCCACCCTATGATGATGAAAACTAAACACAAAATAACTTCAAAGCACAACTTAAAATAAGACTTATTGATATTGCCCCATACAAAATAGAGAAATTCAGGTGGTAAAATGTGATCAAGGGGTAAATAATGTTTGGTCCCTTTTACTCTTTTTAACCTTTTTCTAATTTTTCCCTCCTTTTTCTTAAGTCAGTCTCTTCTTATCTTCTCTCCTTTCTACTTCTCTTCTTTATTTCTTACCAACTTAATTGTTCATTTTTAATTGAATTTTAATGAAAAAAAAAAAAAAAATGTGTAAAACGTACAATGTATAATTATCACACAATAAAATATTTGTTTGATTGAACTAAAATTAAAATATAATTTTCCCCCAGGATTCAGACGAGGAGGGCGGGGCGGGGGGGCCAGGACACAGCTCCGAGGCGGAACAGAAGCTTCGCGAGAGAGCGGTGCAGTCGCTGAAGAAAAGCAAACAGCTGGCGAGCACCGGGGAGACCGGGGAGAAGAAGTAAACCGCTCACCACTTGCACCGGTGACTTGATGGTTAGTATTGGTGTAGAACGGATGGCTGCTCTGCGCGTGGCTTCGACGTTTGGGAACGTTTGAAATCGACACTTACACCCGTATTTATGAACAGAGAATTTTGTCCGAACAATGTCTCAAGCAAGGTATGTGCCTTTAATATTAGAGGAAATCATGTTTCAGACCATGCTCAAACGGCGTTTTCTGTTCATAAATACGGCTGTCAGTCTTTTTTTTTGTTGATTTATTTAATGTGGCAGGATTCTCAATTTTTGGGTTCTTCCATCCAACCAGAAAATGTGTGTAGTCTTATTCTAAAGGTTTTGAGAATTTGACTACACAGGATTTAAACATTTCAGTCTTCTAGTCGGTATATTATCTTAACAAAAAAGACAACATTTGCTATACCTTATAGGTGTTACAATGGAAAGTAACAATAAGAAGAAGAAGAAAAAAAAAACCCCCAACATAAATGTTCGTTTTTTTCAAACTCGTTGATTTTAGGCTAAAATTTCAGATTCTATCTATTTCAGAACACATGATTGATTTGTACTTGAAATAAGCAGTTTCAGAGTTTTCAGAGTAAAAAATCTAACATTATAAAATTTCCCAGAAACTAATTTAAGAATTTAATCTATAACTTAATGGTCAATTTATACACAATCAAATGGCTAATGACCAATTAAGTTATGATGAAATTCCTCCATTAAGTTCTATGCAAATGGGGGTAACTGACTTTTTTTTGTTTTGGCTTTTTACATTTATCCAGGTTTGTTAAGATTAGATTTTTTTAAGAGCCTGATTTCACCAGGCTTGTTAAGATTAGATTTTTTTAAGAGCCTGATTTCACAATAATAATTAGTCTAATGACGTGTATTATTTACCATCAATACTTTTCTTAGTATTCTAAAATGTACTTTATATATTAATTTTATTTTACCTTTGTAATTTAACAAAACACCCTAGACATATTTCTTACAAATTAGATTTACCTTCGTTATTATTTTATTTCTGAATATACATATCTACGTATGGGCATTATCGTGATTGTTTTTGAAAAAGAAACCATTTTTTTCTTCTTTTTTAAGCAATCACAAGTATAGTACTCCGTCTCTCTGTATCTCGCATGAATAATGTGAAAACCCATTTCCTTTTCAATAGCCCCCTTAAAAAGGTCACACAAGTTCGCCCGACGGGTCAAGGTCACACAAAGGTCGTCTCGCCCGACATCGCAAGGTCACACTAAGGTCGTTGTGGTCGCGAGATCACCGCCCGACGTTTTTCTTCGACAATCCGTCTGTTTTGCGTCGCCCGATCTCCCAGATCTCCAAGTCTACCACAACTTCAGTCTTCTACTAGAACTTCAATACTACTAGATCTCCAAGTCTACCAGAACTTCAGATCTCCAAGTCTACCAGAACTTCAGATCTCCAAGTCTACCAGAACTTCAGATCTTCAGTCTTCTACTAGAACTTCAATACTACTAGATCTCCAAGTCTTCAGGAACTTCAGATCTTCAAATCTACCAGATCTTCAGTCTTCTACTAGAACTTCAATACAACCAGATCTTCAAGTCTACAAAAACTTCAAATCTACAAGAACGTCAGATCTTCAGTTTTTCTACTAGACCTTCAATTCTTCAAGTCTGCTTGATCTTCTAAACTCCAAGATCTCCAACGCTACAAGATCTTCAAATCTACACAAGACCTCCATTTCTACAAGATCTTCAAATCCACACACAAGACCTTCAATTCTACAAGATTCTCCAAGATCTGCAAATCGTCAGAGCAGCTCTTCTCCAACTCCATCGGCCCATCGTCAACACACCTCTCTGCCCAAACCTGTCGTCAGCTCTTCACAAGATCGCCAAACGTCTGGACGTCGCTCAGTCTACCAGATCTTCAACTGGTGCAGTCTGCTTTCTCCTCACCGCAGTCCTCAGGTCGGCGCCATTCAGTCCCCAGGTCCGGTGGCGCCCCCCCCAGACTTCGTGTCGCCACACCCCTGTGTCGCAAGCTGGCCCGTAGGATCGAACAGGTTGTGAAGCCCTCAGGTTACACTGTGTGGTTCGAGGTAAGATTCTTTTTTTTTTTCTTTCTTTCTTTTTTCATCAAATAAATTTTATTTATTTACATTTTTATGTTATTTGCAATGCGTGAGAAAAGAATATAAATATCAACGAAGACAAAATTCTATATCATAATTATCCCGTAACCTAATTTACAACTTTCTTTTATACCTTGTAGGTAATTACTTTCTATACTTTTTATTTATATCTTCCAATATAAATAAAAAGTATTGTATACAATAATACAAAATAGTTAAATCAATTTCTTATGTGTGGTCGCATTGGTTAAGGTGCTAGTCTCCAGGTTCTGTGTTTAGCGGTTGTGACTACTGCCCGTTGCCCGTAGTGCAGAGATCCTGAGTTAGATTTCCGCTTAGGATTTCCAAACACGTGAGGCGCGCATTTCCGGTCTATCCCAGGCTGGGTGAGTTTAATGTGGGTAGCTGGTACAATTCTCAGCGAATAGAGAGTAAAACACCAGTCCTGAATATCTCAAATCAGGACGTTAATAAATATACTTACTTACTTATGATTTTTAAAACCAAATAGAATCAACTGGTCACAATAGATCTAATTAGGTCGCAGTCTTGATTGTAAGGGTGTCACTGAAAACCCTACAACCAGGTCAGGTAATAATAAAAGATACTACTCTGGTAACCCATGTAGCGATGAGAACGGTTGGTTCGAATTCCACTGAACTCCATTTGTTTGAGAATTTAACCACATCATAATGGCACCAAAAGATCTATTGGAATATAATAATAATTTATTTCTTTATTTACACTTTATTAATAGGACATATTATATACAACACAAATAATTACAAATTAAAATAAAAGAAGAAAAAATAAATAAATATATACATATTATATGTCCTAACTAAAGGGTGGGGTTATTGCCTTTGGCAATCTCTTCCACCCAACCCTTTAATAATGTGTTTCTTTGTGTTATTATATCACAATTTTTAGTGGCAACGCAGAATTATAGGACCTTTTCCATATCTTTTAATATCTTATTTTTGCCTATAATTACGCCACTGGTCGCTGCTCACATGAAAGCAGCTACTCATTTTTCCTCACGAGGTATGAGTGGACCCCGAACACCCAAGAACAGCAGAAGAAATCCTGTCCCGCTGGGAATCGAACCCAGGTCACCGCTAACTCACTCGGCCACGGTGACTTCTATAGATCTATTGGAATAAATGAACAGTAGGTCCAATCGGACAGTGTCATTCTTAAGTGTTCCTTTTCTTCCCTTCTTGTAGTTTTAGAACCCTTTCTCTGGCAACACCTCACATTTTCATTACACAGGTTGTCACTAGCTCCCAGGTACATCAAGTTGCCAAGCCATGTGGCCGAGGACAATGTCACTTGGCACCTCTACCTACGTCCTGAGACCATCCTGGCCACGCCACTGTGTGACAACTGAGGATTTGGTTGTATTCTTGTTCCATCTTATTTATATACCCACCTGGTCTGGTAATCCAGGTAGCGCAGGGTTCCGTTGGTTCGAAACTCAGCTAGTGCATGAAGTTTTCCTCATTAATTTGAGTTTGAGACCACTTAATAATAACACTGTGAAGGTTAGGTGGTAGAAAATGATTTGAGCATTAACCTTGCCTGGTGGTTACCTTTCACTAAAGAGTGTTATTATTATTTATACCAGTGGTACGGTGAACTGTAGTCCTCTCTGAGACCTTTAATCGAATTTAACAAGTGATGTCCAGCATCTGCACAAAAAAAAAAAAAAAAAAAAAAAAAAAAAAATGGGTTCAAATTAATCGGCCAATATGTCACAACACCAAAGTTGAAATCATGTCATTCTAGTGAGAAAATATGCCTTCGAAAATTCCGCCTCCGAATCCGACCATCTTCAGATTTGGAAAATAGTCATATTAAAAAAAAAAAAAATCTGTATATAATTTCGTTGCACAAAATTGCTTTTTATTTTTGAAAATGAACTTCAATTAATATAAAAAGAAACTTTGTTTTTTTTTCTTTGTCTACTAATGAAATAATTTTGATTCCATTCCAGTGAGAGACCTGAGCTTCGTGTGACCTTTTGCTCTCCGGGTGACCGCTTTGTGTGTGGCCTTTTACTCCGACTGTGACTCTTTGTGCTCAACTTCCTGTCCTGGAGTTGTGGTTTCATTTATTTTATATTTCAATTTCAATTTCAATTTCAATTTTATTGTACTAAAAGATACATAATACTGTATGTGTACAAAACTTATATGCTACAAATTAAATTAAATCTAAGTTTATATAATATTGGTATACTAGTTTGAAACAAAGAGCATTTAAATAATTTGAGGACTAGAAAAGCAAAAACAAAAATGTATAGAGACAGATAAAAACAGAAAAGGAACGAAAAGGTTATAGGAGGGAAACACAAGGATGACTAGAAGGTGTGATTGACTAGGCTAGTTTCTCAGGCTGTCCTGGAACTCGTCAAAGCTATAAGGAGCTAGATCCAGGAGTTGATCTTTTAGGTTTGCTTTGAATTCATCTCCTCTCAGTTCTTTGGATGCAGGAGGTAATTTGTTGTATATTTTAATGCCCAGGCAAAGGAAAGACCTATCCATCAATTTTGTATTTGAGACGATGATGTTGTCATTGTTTCTGGTGTTATATTGATGGACATTGTTGTGCCTGGGCAGTGAGGGAGATAGTTTGTGGATCAAGACAAGAGCTTCCAGGATAACCTGAGCATAGACAGTGAGGATCTTGTGTTGTCTGAACAGAGGTCTACATGACACCATTCGATCCAGACCGAAAACACTACGGACAGCTCTCTTTTGAAGAAGAAGGATGGGTTTTATATTTGGGGAGAAACCCCAGAATATGATAGCATAGCTCATCACGCTATGGAAATAAGAGAAGTAGGACAAGAGTGCAGTATGGGAGTCAACGTTTGTTCGGACTGAGCGGATTGCAAATATTAATTCTATTAGATTAATTAAAATTTGTAATGTTTAACTATTTTAAAGCCTATCACATGTAAAATACACTTTTTTTTGTTGAAAATATGAAATAAAATAATATAATCGTCCAAGGTACTTTTTTGTTTTCAATGTAACAATGTCTATTGGGAATAAAATAAATTATGTATGTGTTAGAAATAAATCTAAATCTGTCTGAGTTTGGAGGACAGACAGAAATGGAATTTCATGGTGCTGGAAGGATTGTATGGACATCAGGTCCTCCTTATCCAATCATTGTATTTCAACTCACCCAGCTTCGGTTGAGCCAACAATCGAAAGTCTGCGTGATAAAGTTACCTGTATGTCTGAGGATTTATGTTCAACTGAGTTTCTGTCACCTACTCGCTACCTAGTCTGGTAATTCAGGTAGCGCAGGAATCCGTTGGTTCGAATACCACCCAATGCATGAATTTATCCTCATTAATTTGAGTTTGTGACCACATAATAATAAGACTCTGGGTGTTAAGTGGTAGAAAATGCTTTAAGCATTAACCTCGCCTGGTGGTTACCTTCCACTAAAGAGTGTTCTTATTATTACTCGTACTTTTTTAATGAAAAGGTGATGGTTCGAAATAGTTGATAACATAAATCGGTTTATAATACTAGCTTCTTCAAGTGTAGACTCAAAAAATATGTGACCTATTGAGTGTTTACTAAAAAAGAAAAGAAAATAAAATCAGCCTGGTGTTTCTTTCTGTAAGAAATTAAAAAAAGAATTTAGCTCAATTTTTTATTTATATAATCAGGTATTCAAACACACGACCTCCGGTTCCAAAGTAGTGGTTTTATATTTCATCAAAAATAAAAATTACTTTTCAGAAATTCAGAAGGAGTCTATTTTGTCCAGAAATGTTATCAGGTCAATTTAATTTTTTTTTTAATAAATCCCAACTGTACTTTCTATAACTTCAATACTTTCTATAACTTATAGGGAAAAGAAAGTAATTAAAGAACGGAAGAGAAGGCCGTTGCCATTAGCACCGCCCTTGATCAAGTTCTGTTCTATTAATCTCATTTTCTATTTATTGTATATATTCTATGTAAATAAAACTTGATCCAATATGTTTTAATAAAAAATTACGTTCTATTTGTTTCAGGTTTGACGAAATGGATTCGGTCCCTCGAGACTCAATATTCCAGTGTTCCATTCGTAACTTGACATGTCCCTCATTCACCAGATTCCAATCAGAAGATAATCATCTCAGGTCCAACATTATCTGTATGTAGACTATCCATCATCTCAGAATCGTCTTAGGTCTAATATTATAATTTTTATAATCGAATATTACCATAAGCGACAAATTATGAAACAGGATTAAAGTTGGGATGCCAGCGTCGATGGCGCGTTGAATGCACCGGTTCTCGTAGAATCACCAACGTTAAGCAATGTCCAGCGAGGTGAAGACTTCGTGATGCTGGCACTCCGGTCCAACACAGGCTGGATGAGTTAAATGTGGGTAGCTGATATGACCATGCAGTTGAAAGCGACGTTAAACCCAAAAAAAGCTAAGATAAGCCAGGCCTTAAGTCGCAGTTACAACCAATCACAGCCCACTATAGCCCGAGTTGAGGGACAGTCTGGCTTATCTTAACTTTAATCCTGTTTTATAATTAGGTCCCAAGTGTTTATAAACCCTGCAAGTCCGAAAACTATTTTTATGGTTTTTCTATTTTTCTACTGCACATGTCAAGTCCTGGCGTTACATATTTGTAACAGTGAACTTTCTGTGGCCATAGGTCGATTCGACTATTATGAATCACTAAAAAACGTGTTATATGAGTACTATTATATTGTTTTTAATATTAAAAAGAAATCTGCTGACACGTGTTTTGTGTTACACTGTTACATATATGTAACGCCAGTACTTGAAGGGTTTCGCAGGAAATTGAAAGCAAGAAACCCACCCAAGACTTTAATTAAATGAATAACCCTATTTACCGAACTCAGTAGCTAGATCGATAAGGCGGCAGACTTGTAACCTTGAGGTCGGTGGTTCAAGTCCCGATTTCAGCGTAGATTTCGTAAATCGAGTTTGAGAAGTTATGATATCGAGAAAGTGATTAACACAAATAACATAACTTTTTAATCTAAATCTATCTTTTTTAATAACGAGGCTCAGAAATGTGACACTTTTACAACCAACACAAATCCTTGGCAGAAAACTGACTTACATAGACCTTCACTAGAAAAAAAAAAACAAATTTCATGCTTTCAGGGATGCGTTTATTTATACAGATATGTAGTTATGACTTGGACTACTATCATACATATTCAGAGCATGTACAAAGCTTTGAAACATTACCGCCATCAGGAAACAAGGGTTTATTCGTATTCATTAAATTTATATACTGACTTGGCCGCGTGATTTCGCTTCCAAGTGCTCGGACACAACGGAGGCCAGAACCCTGGGGTAGAGCCACTACCTCGTAATATAATCTAACCATGTTATTGAATGTAAGCGGCCACAACGGAGTCCCGAGAGTTGTAGGTACCATGGTCTAGGGCAGCGGTCGGCAACCTTTTGAACTACGCGGACCCCTAGCATATCTCGAAAAATTTTAAGGGACCCCCACATTACCAAAGGGGGGGGGTATGAAAGAAAAGTAGTTAGGGGAAAGTAGGGTACTTCGGACTATTTATGATTCGAGTTCATGAACTATTTTTCTTCTCCTTTTTTTTAAATCCTGAAATGTCTTCGCGGACCCCCAATTTAGCTCTCGCGGACCCCTGGGGGTCCGCGGACCCCAGGTTGTCGACCGCTGGTCTAGGGTATAGGCCAGGGTCCTCGTTGTGGCCGCCTACATTTTACTACCTGTGGTGATAGAATAGAAAAAAATCTCTGGTGGTGATAGAATAGAAAAAAATCTCTGGTGTTGATAGAATAGAAAAAAATCTCTGCTCGTACATTTTAATAAAATAATTCCTGAATCAACTAACTTCTTTAAAGGACAAAATAATAACAAGATCACTTAATTCGTCAAAAGGGTAAAAACAATAATTAATTATGTAGCATAACAAGAATGAACTAAACTTGAATCCGAGGTAGTCTAAATAAAAAATACCTTTTATAAAATTAAGAGCGAAATTAATCGACAATTTTTACATCACATGTCATTGTTAAGTGTCAGTTTTTCCTATCTTACACAGTACGCAATCCGTGACTTGCGCCATAGAGGTATTACGAAAACGTCTATTAATCCCGCCCTAAATACTATTTAAAATAAGCAAAGGGTTTCCGTCGTATTAATACTTTAGGACAACAATAATGTAACTGCTGAAGTAAAGGGACATATTTTAGGGCCGCATTGTAAAATGAGATTAAAACAAAGATAAGGAAACGCCGCCCCTTAAGTTGGAATTTCCAGCTATCACAGCGTACCATAGTCTTAGTTTTTACCACGGCAGTTTTAGAAAAAGTTTATTCCATTGTGCTTTTTTGGGTTTATCCTTTTTAATGAATTTTTTTTTAAAGTGATTTTACTGAACTCAAATCGTATTTTTCAATTCCACCCCCTATGTTTTATAGTTTGTGCATGAATACCTAATAGTGTATGTAGAATCTAGTGAAATCCTATGTTTTATTCAAATAATAAATTGAACCACTCTTCATCATTCAAAACAAAATCCTGGATTTGTACTTTTCCAATAGTTTTTTTTGGCAGTGGACCAAAATAAGTTCATACAGCCACTTTTTAGTTTTCTTTTCAATACTTAGTCTAGTCTAGAGGAATTCTATAAACTTGAGGCGTGGATTAAAATTCAGTCCTATTTATGCATATAATTTTGAGATAAATGTCGTTTAAATATGGCTAAACTAAGAAACACGAATTTGTATTGCAGAAATAAATTGGGTAACTGTTTTTTTCTTAACGTTATTAAATATGGCATTCGCTCGAGGAACGGGATTCAATCAAAATCTTAATTTTACTATTTATCACCTTGTACTCCAAACTCAGTAGCTTGATCAATAAGAGGAGGGCTTGTAACCTGGAGGTCGGTGGTTAAAGTCCCATTTTTAGCAAAGATTTAGTAAAACGGGTTTGAGTACATCACAAAAGTGATTAACAAAACTATGATAACTAATTTTTTGGATTAAATTTGGGTGGTTTGTTTAGTCAACCTTAATGGTCTCCTAAATATTGACTGATAAATTAAACATTACTTGGTTGTTACAATCTCCCCTCTGATGGGCGACAAGTTACACAAATGACACAATACTTAACCATTTAGATTAGATAATAACAGAAAATATTTAACCAGTAATGGGTTTATTCCTCATTCCTATGGATTCTGTTTCATTCGAATCCAATCAGTTATGAAAGAAAGATGAAGACATCTCAACAATAATGTGCTAAGTGCCAATTTTTTTTTTTTTTTTTTTAGTTTTAATACGGATTCATGTGCTATGTATGACCTTCAAAAAAATTCCAACCGATGTCACTTGTGGTAAATGAAAATGGAATGACCAAAACATAAAAATCTAATATTTGTGAACTTTTTGGCACTTAGCACATTATTCATGAGAGGTGTTCAGATATGAATTACACGGGGGTATCCCCTGTTTGTTAGTGAACGTTCAAAAAAATTACATGAATGGGGATTTTTATACCCGTTAATTTGTGAACGTTCAAAAAAATTACATGATCTCAATGGGGATTTTTACACCCCTATTAGTTTGTGAACGTTGAAAAAAATTACATGATCTCAATGGGGATTTTTATACCCGTTAGTTTGTGAACGTGCTAAAAAATTACATGATCTCAATGGGGATTTTTATACCCGTCAGTTAGTGAACGTTCAAAAAAATTACATGATCTCAATGGGGATTTTTATACCCGTCAGTTAGTGAACATTCAAAAAAATTACATGATCTCAATGGGGATTTTTATACCCCTATTAGTTAGTGAACGTTGAGAAAAAAATTACATGATCTCAATGGGGATTTTTATACCCCTGTTAGTTTGTGAACGTGCTAAAAAATTACATGATCTCAATGGGGATTTTTATACCCGTCAGTTAGTGAACATTCAAAAAAATTACATGATCTCAATGGGGATTTTTATACCCGTCAGTTAGTGAACATTCAAAAAAATTACATGATCTCAATGGGGATTTTTATACACCCGTTAGTTTGTGAACATTCAAAAAAATTACATGATCTCAATGGGGATTTTTATACTCGTTAGTTTGAAAAAAATTACATGATCTCAATGGGAATTTCGTCGTTGTGAAAGAAGGTGATGGAGAAGACGAATATGGAGAAGATGGCGGTGATGCTGGAGAGAGCTGCCGTGGCGGTGAAGGAGAAGAGATGAGAGTGCTGGAACCTCCAGTACCAAGCGGAACACAGCACAATGCTGATGAGAACGTAGAATATACCTGTGGGGGGGAAACAAACAGCACAATGCTGATGAGAACGTAGAATATACCTGCGGGGGGGAAACAAACAGCACAATGCTGATGAGAACGTAGAATATACCTGTGGGGGGAAAACAAACAGCACAATGCTGATGAGAACGTAGAATATACCTGCGGGGGGGAAACAAACAGCACAATGCTGATGAGAACGTAGAATATACCTGTGGGGGGAAACAAACAGCACAATGCTGATGAGAACGTAGAATATACCTGTGGGGGGGAAACAAACAGCACAATGCTGATGAGAACGTAGAATATACCTGTGGGGGGAAACAAACAGCACAATGCTGATGAGAACGTAGAATATACCTGTGGGGGGGAAACAAACAGCACAATGCTGATGAGAACGTAGAATATACCTGTGGGGGGAAACAAACAGCACAATGCTGATGAGAACGTAGAATATACCTGTGGGGGGAAATAGAGGAAAGTCAGTCATGCCAGCACAGCACAATGCTGATGAGAACGTAGAATATACCTGTGGGGGGGAAACAAAGGAAAGTCAGTCATGTCAGCACAGCACAATGCTGATGAGAACGTAGAATATACCTGTGGGGGGGAAACAAAGGAAAGTCAGTCATGTCAGCACAGCACAATGCTGATGAGAACGTAGAATATACCTGGGGGGGAAACAGAAACCGTATTTTTTTTCTAACCAAACCGGAAGCAAGTCATTTTTCTTCCGTTTGGTTAGAAATGGAAGTAGAAAATTATTGCTTTCAGTTCTTTTATAGGTTAAGTCCATTGTTTATCTTTAAAAGTACCGAAACGCATTTTTCTTTCAGGAATGTGGTGAAGTTGACCTTGGAATGAAATGGAAATATTTGGAAAAAACCTGACCTGAAATTTTTTTTAATTTAAAAGAAAAATAGGCCTAGAATTTGCACAATTCTAGACAGTCACACAATTTGCTTTCGAGCCATCGTTGAAGGCGCTTGGAATACACCCACTCTCGTAGGATCACCGAAGTTAAGCAACGTCGAGCGAGGTGAAAACTTCGTGATGCTGGCGTTCCAGCCCAACCCAGGCTGGCTGAGGTTAATGTGGGTAGCAGGTTTGTGAGTTTCCTGCTAGTGGAGGGTAACACCCCTGTCATGACCATGGAGTTGAAAGCGACGTTAAATTGACAACCAATGCATGGTGAAATGTTGTACTGATCATATTATGTACGTAACATCAGAACATGCTGGACAATTGAGCATATAGGCTGATTTTAGCAGGCAATAGTTTTGAATATTCATACCATCAAATCACATTTATTTTAATTCAGTTGAAAGATTTTCATCATTATTGATAGGATTTCTCTTTCTAAGTCGTTATTATATTAATGCATGTTTGTCAGATCTGGAACCACGAAACACTTTTTTTCCCCATTACAACTCTTATCATAATTAAGTAATGTTATTACAATAACCATATGATTATTTTAATATTACATATTATAATACATACGCAAATTAATAATACCAACACTGACTATAGTTTATAATAACTTATGTGTTAGTTAAAAATTGATTATTTTTGGAAGAAAAAGTCATCAGCTCCGGGATTTGAACCCAGGACCATCTGCTTGGTGTTCTCACCTCCGAGATCTCCCCACTCGTCTGTGCCTCTATCATTGCTGGCAGCACCACTGCCTCCCGACCCTGTAATGAAAACAGAACACAATTATAAAGATGACTCGTACCTACCCAGGGAAAGAAAAACCCAAACTACTCAAATTCGCTTTATGAAATATTATTATTATGAAATGCTTTATTAGATACAAAGACATATACAAATAATTATTATAAAAAAAATGGAAACAATATAAACAATAAAATGGAAAGAAATAGATAAATATATAATTATGTCCTAACTAAAGGGCGGAGTTATTGCCTATGGCAATCTCTAAATTATTATTTAGATAATAAGTTTAGTTAATAAGACATAATTATTTATCAGTAAAATAATTATTACAAAAATTAAAAAAATGGAAACAATAAAAGGGGAAAAATAGATAAATATACACAACTATGTTCTAACTAAAGGGCGAAGTTACAACCTATGTCAATCTCTTTCACCCAATTCATAGTCCAGATTATATATGAGCAGATGAGCACCCCCAAACCGTTTCCCCACCGGCCACTCCTGGTCGGTTCTCTTTTTGTATTTTTTTTGACATTTTCATGTCTTTGCTCTGGCACATAACCAAAATTATGTAACGAAATTATGTAACGAAATTATGACGAAATTATGTAACGAAATTATGTAACGAAATATTAAATTGACATTTTCATGTCTTTGCTCTGGCACATAACCAAAATTATGTAACGAAATTATGTGACGAAATTATGTAACGAAATTATGTGACGAAATTATGTAACGAAATATTAAATTATAAAAATGAAAATGTCCCAATGGTTGCAGACTCGTATGCAAGCTTTTTTTTTTAAAGATGAGTGTTTCACAGTCTTTTTTATTTCGTAGCCATGAAACAGGAGCTACTGTAGACGCTTGTGGTCTGTGTTGTAGCCTGCTCATCCCGTTGTATGCCTCCCCTCTGATGGGCGAGAAGTCACACAATTCTTCCCAATTAGGTGCTGGGTCAACACGAGCGCACCGGAAGGTATCCCGTACAAACAACTGTAACCAATTTATTTATTTACACTTTTTTTTTATACAATACAAACAACAATAAATTATTAACAAAGATAAAAAAAAAATTAACAATATTTACAAAATAAGATATAGAAAAAAAAAATATTTAAATTTAATTTAAAATTACACGGCCGTGCCGTCAAAAATTTGACGGCACGGGGGATCGAACCCGGGACCTTCCGCATGGCAAGCGAGTGCTTAACCACTGCGCTAATCGGCCGCTCAATAGTTTGATTAAGTTGTTGCCTATTCGCGACCCCACGGTCGTGTTGCAAGTGACGGGTGAGATACTGTTTGAGAACTTGCCTGAAGTAGTGCTGCCTTTGCGCCTTGTTGGTTTTTTTTCGGAGTACGTCATTTCATTAATAAGATATAGAAAAAAAAAATATTTAAATTTAATTTAAAATTACACGGCCGTGCCGTCAAAAATTTGACGGCACGGGGGATCGAACCCGGGACCTTCCGCATGGCAAGCGAGTGCTTAACCACTGCGCTAATCGGCCGCTCAATAGTTGTACGTGTTGAATCTCACCGTTATTTACACTGTCCGCCCCACTGGACGCGGCGCCGCCATGATGGTGACTGGCGTGGTGACTGTTGTGCGCATGCGTCCCCCTTCGTGTTCCTTCGGGTCCCGAGCTCGGGTGATTCCGCCTCGGGTGCACCAGACAGTGGATGACGCAGTTGTTGAACAGACCGCAGGAGCGGAGGGGGGCGTTGTCCTGCTGCAGGATGTGGCCGTTGTAGATGAGACGCACCACCTTGTTGGAACTCAGCTCGGAGCGAAAGTGACGTCTGAAATAATAATAATAATGAGTAAATACAATACAATCACTGAGATCATCTAACATAGAGGGAACCCGACGTATCAAGATTTGCGTCCAGTAGGGACCATCAGCTGATTACAAAATCAGTGCCAGAGTTGTAGTAATTTTTCTCTCGCGAAGGAGTGGGTACCTAAACTACCTAATTCTTCTAAAATAATAATTTTAATTTTTTCGTACTTACCTATTACATACTTATTTTTGTCTTTGCTTCATCTTTTACTTTCCTTATTTTCTACTTATTATGTGGTAATATAAGAATTGGTATCTGACGTGAAAATTAAGGATGTTTAGTTATCCGCCACTGCATGAGGTAAACAAAAAGTTCAAATAAATTGAACCAATTAGAGGTCGGGATTTGTTGAAAGAGGGACCATCAGCTGTTCAAAGTTAGACGCACAAATTTGTTCAATTCGAGAAAGGTAAGGTTCCCTCTATGTTATATGATCTCAGTGAACACAATACTCTTATGAACCTGCAAGAATGAGACTAAAGAATCCCTTTACTGATAAAAGCTATGCAATATGGCCGCCAATATTACTTGCATGCCATTAACTCCGTGGAAAAGCATGGAAAAATAATCGCGAAAAATATTGAATTTGTAATTGTGATTTTCATAGTATTCCAGCTATGCGAAATTAGCAAAATAGGTAAAAAAAATATACAGAAATATAGCCAAATTTATATTGTGATAGATTCATTATGCATAGGATAATACATTATGACGTCTCTGTTACTTATTTCTTCATGCATTGGGTGAATTCATTTGCCATAGGATATACATATATTATATAACCTTAGTCTTAAGTTTGATAACTTAATAATTTTTTCTCTTTTTTTTTATTTTCTAAATCAAGATGCTTCTCAAATTTGATCCTAACATTGAATAATACTTGTCTTAAAAAGGGCTTCGCGAAGAAGAGAAAGTCTTTATTTGGACCAACTAATGTATGTATGATTTTATTTGTGGTGAAGCACAAGGCTTAAAGTTAAAAAAAAAACACACACACACAGACAGTGTCTCTTAATTTCACCAATTTACTCAAGATCTTTTTCTCACTTCTTAAAGTCTCCTAGCAGCTCGTTGGGTTTGCCATCAACAATTCTCTCTTCGTCATTGAGGTACTTGAGACGTATCCTGATATCGGATGAGGCATCTGTTGCATCTACTGGAGATGAGGTAGTCGTGTCTGTTGACTCGGAGGGGACAGGAGGGTTCTGTAGACTAGGATTCACGTAATCTCCTGAAATTAGATGGGTAGAAATTAAAATAAATTAGACACCTAAGTCTGCTGCTGTAGTATAGGAGGTGTGGTGTTTGTTGACCCGGATGGGCATGGGTGATTTTGTAGGAAAAGAAGAGGGCAGAAAAAAACCAGATACTAGGGGTAGTAGACAAAGAAAGTCTGTTGATTTAGATGGTACAAGAATTGAAGACTAACATGAGCGCGCGATTAGCGAAATTTGCCATGCAGAAGGTCCCGGGTTCGATCCCCATGCTGACAAAAATTTGTATTCTTAGTTTGGTTACAATTGTTTGTAAGGGATACCTTCCGTTGCGCTCGTGTTGACTCAGCACCTAAATGGGAAGTATTGTGTCACTTCTCACCCATCAGAGGGGAGACATACTACGGGATGGGCAGGCTACAACACAGACCACAAGCGTCTACAGTAGCTCCTGTTTCATGGCTACAAAATAAAAAAGGCTGTGAAACACTCATCTTTTAAAATAAAACACATGAATTCATCAATTCATTAGCAAGTTTGCACTTATTAGTGGTACATTTTTTTATGACAGAAGATTTTGTTTTTTTCTTGAGTAATAATAATAAAACAATTACGTTTATTATACATATAAAGAACTGATTACAGTCAAGTAAATGAGATCTTGCTTACCAACTAGCAAAGGTCTCTCACTCTGCAGGGAGGGAGAAGGGGAAGGTTCTGATGGGTTCTCAGCGGTGGATGAGGCTTCACCATTGTCAGCGGAGGGGGTTTGTTCTCTACTTGATGAATCTTCTGTGTCTGATTCAGCTGAAAAGATAGTTATTATATTATTATTTTGCAAACTATATTGCCTTTTTTTATTACATTCCTTAGTCTATAATAAGGAAATAATCCTATAATGATTGTATTATTTTTCTATTCAGTCTTCTGTTTCTTCATGTTACGCCCATAGTGATGTACTCACAGTAATTATACCTAATATTGATTTTCAGCCAGCATCAATATTCTGATGTTGATATATTCTGGATGTTTATAAAAATTAGATATTTTTATCTAATTCTTTTAAAAATAAGTCCAATTTTTTTATAATGCTTGACAATTTTTGAGATTGTGTTACATAAGAAGTTTTTTTTAATGAATTTATTATTATACAAGATGAATTTTCTGTTTATACTGATTAAAATAGAGAGGTTAGTTGATGACATGGATATTCAGAACTATTACCTGCTGATGAGAGCAAATAAGCTCGAAACAGCTGTCCAGGTATGTTCTGATATTCATGTACATCTAGTTCAACTTCTCACTTTTCTGTTTATACTGTTTATACTGATATACTGAATTCTTTTGCATATATTCCATCATCTGATGTTTTTCATAAGAATCAGTTTAAAAAATAAAGAATGTAGAGATTTGATTCTAAATTCCATTCCATTTCCTGTTCAATAATTCCATTCTTACTTTCATTTGCTACAGTTCTATGGACATTCCTCGACACTGGGATCCCTGCAAGTGGTTCAACCTGATTGTTGTCAGCTACACTATTGTTGTTGTTATTGTTGCGGTTTCTTTCCACAATCACTATAGTTCGGTAAAGAGCAACATCTCTTATGTGCGTTGACCACCAAGCTAGTACAGAGAGACAAATAACACCAATGCCAATAGCAATGTGTATGATTTCATCTCCAAAGCCTTCAATAATTGTCATTCTAGTGTTGTGAATCTGTGAAATTTAAGAACAAAAATATTAGAAATAGGTATTTAAAAAAAGTGTAAAATAGAATAAATAAACCAGGTTATGGTTTCAAAACCTCATTGTAGTTTGAGCCAAAATAATCCTGAATAATATTTCAAATTCATGTGGTTAACAAATATTAGTCACTTGAAGTAATGATATTTTTCTTTTCCAAGTGCAGTTAGCTTTTAGTGGGAGGAAATCCCATGATGGATCTGGGTGTCTTTGAAAGATTTTTTCTAGCTTTCTATGTATCATGAATTAATGAGTATAAATGTGTTTAGTGTATAACTACTTTTGTAATATTATCATATTTTGTAAGTACAGTAGGTATTTATCACACTAAATTAGTAATCTTCAATTAACTTATGGATACCTACTCAATAGCACAAGAGATACTTCAAAACAGGATGTTTGAGTAAATTTACACACAAGACAATATTAATAATTCATGCACTAGCCTTGCCACCATCTATTCAACCTTGAAAATCACCAAAGATTGCCTGATATTACATCTCTTCTTGTAAGTCAAAGAATAAATTTCAAGGGTATTCTGACAATGTAGTAAATTATTTTTTGATACTTACATCACTGACAAGCTTCAATAGCTAAAATAAAGATGTTAAAATAGTTCCAAGACAAGGACTCATCTCATGCTTCAGGAAAAAACCACTTCACAAGTTATTCGGACATCTTTCAGAACTGTGAAATAAAAGTAATTGAATAGTTTGTGAATGAAAACTGAGAAAAGTTTAGGAACAGAAGTCTCAAACAGGAAATTCCTAACTTCAATGGATTTTGAACTGATAACTGATAAGAGGCTCAGGGCTGTGAACCGATATGATAACTCGGCTGAAATTGCTAAAAATTGAATTTGATTTTTTATTTTTTTGGTATTTTTGAAAAAGATTTTTTTGAAAAAGAAAAGTAAAAACAAAAGAGAAAAACACTCTCACAGATTTCAATAATGTAAATCTGTGATGTCCGAAACCTGAAACACAGATTTCTATGGACGAGTTTTATATTGTTCACTTGTTTAGTTGTTGGTGAAATAAAAATGATTGATACATTCAGTTAGTACATAATATTATTACCAAATCATGAACTTGAAACTTTTATGCTGTCGCTCGACGACAATTTTTTTTTAAAGGTAGTTGGGTGCCCTGGAACCGTTTTCGCATTACTTCAGGGCACTTTACCTTTACGTTCATGCCATTCGGCAAACTGAAAAATTCGGTTAGAATTTTCCCGCAACCTCCGGGTCAGCAACCAATGCTCTTTAACCACTGACTTATCCACGGAGGTCGATGACTTTTGGATGTCATTTCAGAGGGATAGGAGTTTTACACACTGGACGAGGAAACCCATAAAAGGGCTTTGCAAAAGGACCCTACAGGCCTACAATAGCTACATTTAAATTTTTTAAATAGTGCATTGCATAGTTAATAAAATTCACTGCGTTCATAAGAATGAATTTTTGTATTTATAGCGCATTGCATAGTTACATAAATGCACGGCGTTCATAAGAATTGATTTTGTATTTATAGCGCATTGCATAGTTACATAAATGCACGGCGTTCATAAATTTTTTTATTTTTATTTTTATCAGTAATCATTAATTTGTGTCAAATTTTGAAACAGATTCTTAGCGTTGCCAAGTAATGTTTCTGTCAAGCCGGACTTCCAGTGGGTGCAATATTTTGTCCCTGAAGTTAATTGGAAGTGTTACCAAGGAAGAGCGGAGCAAAAACAAGTTGCAAAATGTTTCCCAACGTTCCGAGACAAACTATTACACTCAATGAATTCCGAATTCTTTTTAATTTGGGTTTCACCCTCCATTCGCTGGAAACTCACAAACCCGATACCTACTCTAATTAACCTCACCCAGCAACGCACAAACCTGAGTGGGTAGAGTAGAAAAAATTCAGAAAACTATTTTTAATTTCAGGAACAAGTGTTGGTATTTTTATTTGCAAAAAAATAAAAATTCTCCTCAACTTTGTCAGAGCGTAACATTCCTTGAATTTCCTTCATTTTTGAATGTTTGGAATCATAGTGTCTTTTAATATTGTATTCTTTCATAACAGACACTGCTTCATTGCAAAGAAGACATACAGGTTTTCCGCTAACTTCAACAAAAAGTATGATTCGAACCACTTTTCTTGAAACAGTCGTACAGGAGCCAATTTACGCTTACATAAGTACTTGGACCTGACATTGTTTCTTCATTTTGAACTTCAGTTAGGTATCTAAATTGTACTATTGTACTGAACTGTCAAACTATCTCTAGATTTACAGAGTGCCACTTTTACAACTGAGCTACCAAGCAGACAATGCATTTCTATGAAGTTTGTAAAAATTACAAGACCTGTAGCCCGTTCCAGAAACACTCTCCACTCTCAATATCAACAAATCTCCCTTTTAACTGTCACACAATGCACTTTAATTGGTTAATTTGTACGCAATAACCAATCAGAGTGCGTTGTGTGACGGATGAAACAGAGATTCGGAGATTTCGAGAGAGGATTGTTTCTGGAACTGGTTCTTATTTATTAAATAAAATAAAATACTGTCAAAATAAACATGAACTTTACTTTATTTTTAAAATTAATACATGAAAAAATAACAATAAAATACAGGCATTCCCCTCTTTCTTGATCCCCTGAGCCTTAGCCATGTTGCTCAGGCAACTTTCATAGGCTTTTTAAGGTATTTAAAGCTCGTTTTTGGTGGTTTTGATTGCAAAAATGGCTTGAATGTTATATTTACAATAGAATCGGACATATTCTTAACATTTTCCCGTTTGCAAGTGACCCGCTTGGTGCAAACACAAAAAAATAATACAAAATAACGTCTTCAAATTATTTCGACAAAATTTCTATTTGAAAAAAAAAAAAAAAAAAAAAAAAAAATGAAAATTTTGTACAGTTTTATTACTTTAACAAAATTAAAAAGACGTCTCTCCAAACAATAATTGAGTGCTGGAAAAGCTAAAGGAGCTAAAGGACAAAACATTAATTTTTCAGGAGACCATTAAAACTGTGTAATTTTTTTATTATATTTTTTTTTTTAATTTCAAATTCCAGTTTAATTCCAGAGGAATTATAAATGATGTATTGAACTTTCTTATTTTCATTTTATGGTACTGCAATCCTAGTTTTTTTTTTTTTTTTTTTTGTCATTTATTTAAGTGTGTCAACATTTTATTGTGATGTTATATACACTGTATAAAAAAACAAAAATTACATTTTTAATCCAGTTTTAGTCAGGAAATTGATGATTGAAATTTCATTTTCACTTAAGCATGGTATGAGATTATTTGGGTCTCTTGACGTTAGGTATTTATTACAATCTCTTAGGATGTGTTTGATGGTAAGTCTACATGAACACTTGTCACATTCTGGGGGATTTTCTCTTTTCATTAGATAACAATGGGTTAGATTGGTATGACCAATCCGAAGGCGGGTGATGGACACTTGTTCATGCCTGTTCATATTGAAGGGTAATTGCCATGGTTTATTTTCAAGTTTGATTTCGCGAAGTTTGTTATCGGTCAGATTGAACCAATCATTATTCCAGATAGAAATAATTTTTTTCCGTAGAAAAGCTTTGAGGTCATGGAGCGAAATTTTATTTATTAGGGGAGTACTATTGGTTAAAGCTTCTTTGGCAAGACAATCTGCAGCCTCATTCCCAGGTATACCTACATGAGATGGGACCCATAGAAAATCTAGCAGGAAGTTATTAATGTTATCGTTAACCATTTTCCTAATCTCGTGAGCTATAGGATTTGTAGAAAATATATTTTGTATGGACTGAAGTGAACTCAGAGAATCAGAACAAAGTAGAAATTTTGGAGAGTGAGTATTTGTTTGGGAATAGGAAGAGGAAGAAGAAGAAATTACGAAGTAAATAGCATAAAGAATGGCTGTGAGCTCAGCATTGCTGATACATGAGAGGGGACTTAGCTTAGTGCTGAATTTGATATTTTCAGAACAGAATGCAGCTGAGACACTAGTTTCATTTTTAGATGCATCAGTAAAAATTAACTTATGGGCTGGGAATTTTTTTAAGGTATCGTAATATGAATGTAACATCTCTTGAGGGAAAGAGTTTAGCTTGCTATGTTTCCTCAGATCGTAGTGGACCACAGGTATCGAGTCTCGCCAAGGAGCGGAGAGGGGAGGAGGGGTTATGAGAGAATTCAAGTCAACATTGTATTTTTCCAGGAGATTTTTTCCTCGAATTCTAAGAGGCTGCGCTGATTGGTTCCTCGACGTGTAAACATTCAAAGGAGGCGTGTCTTTAATAAGAAAGAAATGCAGGTGATTCGGGTCTCTCTGGATATTTAAAATATAATTGCAACATAGGATCTGGCGTCGAAATGAGAGAGGAGGTTCGCCGGCCTCAGACAAAATGCTTTTGATGGGAGAACTTTTGAAAGCTCCCAGGGCCAAACGAACACCTTGATGATGGACGGTATCTAGTATTTTCAAAGATGATTCTGAAGCTGAGCTGTAAACAACCGAAGCGTAGTCAAGCTTAGACCTAATAAAGCTACGATAAAGTTGTAAAAGAGTTTTGTAGTCTGCACCCCATTTAATATTACAGAAAATTTTCATTAGGTTAATACGTTTTAAACAGATTGATTTGAGTTGAATCAGGTGAAACTTGAAGGTCAATTTTTTATCAAAGTTGAGTCCAAGGAGCTTAATATTATCAACAAAAGTTAATGGATGATTGGATACTGATAAGGAAGGATGATCGTGGACTTTTCTTTTTTTACAAAAATGAATTGCCTGACACTTATGTGGAGCGAAAGCAAAACCAGAAGTATTAGTCCAATCAGCCAAGCTATCTAGAGAAGACTGCATGCATGATTCAATTTCACTGATGTACTTGGAACGCATGAATAGAGTACAGTCATCAGCAAAAATACAACTTTTAACTTTAGTATGAACATTTGAGGTAATATCATTAATTGCAACGAGAAAAAGTGTACAACTAATTGATAGGCCTTGGCTAATACCATTCTCTTGTCGCTTAGACTTAGAAAGTACTGAGCCTAGTCGAACTCGGAAAATTCTATCTTGGTGGAGATTCTGTATAAAAAACATTAGGTTTCCTTTGAGGTTTATGTCTTGAAGAATTTTCAGTACCCTGTAGATCCAGGTAGTTTCGTATGCACGAAGGATATCTAGACTGACTGCAATACAATGTTCCTGATTAGCGAATGCATCCAATATTTCATTTTCCAGGAGTACTAAGGAATCGGCAGTGCTGTGCTGCTTACGGAAGCCACATTGGTTTTTATTGAAAAAATTTTTACTATACAGCGTGAAGTAGAGACGGTCATTTACGATTTTTTCCAATATTTTGAATAAACATGAAGCTAAAGTGATCGGTCTATAGCTTTCAGGAGACTCAAGGTTTTTATTGGGTTTAGGAATCGGAGACAAAATAAATTCCTTCCATTTCAATGGAATTACTCCTGAGTACCATATTCTATTATATATTTTATTAAGTATCAATAATGATGACTTAGGTAATTTTTTAAGCATAAGATATGATATTCCATCCATACCAGGAGATGAATTTTTCCGATTTTGCAGTACACGTTCAATTTCTTTCATTGTAATAGGAGAATTATAGGAATCGGAGTTATTTTTTGAAAATGTAAAAGGTAGTCTTTCTGTTTCTTCTTTATGTGACAGAAAAAGTTCACTGTGCTGGGAGAGATCCGAGTTGGTGTGAAACTTATCTACCAGGATGTCAGCTATTTGTTTATTGTCTGTAATAACATCTGAGCCAATAGATAGAAAAGGAATACCGAACTGCTCTGATTTCTTCCCAAGAATTTTTTTTTGCTTTGGACCAAGCTTCTTTACTGGAAGAGTTGAAATTGATTGACCCAATAAATTTTTTCCATGACTCTTTTTTAGCTGACCAAACAGCTTTTCTACTTAAAGCGCGAGCTTTCTTGAAAAGGATAAAATCATCCATAGACATTGTTCTCTTGTATTTTCTGAAATATTTATTTTTCTCTTTGATAGTTTTGTAGCACTCCTCATTCCACCATGCAACACGCTGTTTCATATTCTGTGGGTTGGAACGAGGGACATTGTTTTCACAAGCAGAAATAATATCAGCAGTGAACTCGTCTATAGCTAGGCTGGTATCTGGGTTCAGGATCGTATCCCGGTGTTTCATATGAAGTTGGGAAGTAAAACCGCCCCAATCAGCTCTGTCATAATGCCATTTAGAAGAGTTACTGTACACATTTTCTTCTTCTCGCTGGAGGGAATTCACAAAAATAGGGTAGTGATCTGAGTCATGTAGATATTTATCAACACTCCATGATAGATAAAGACCAATATCCGTGGAACATAGAGATAAATCAAGGGCAGAAGAAGAATTGTATGACATGCTTACATAAGTTTTACTACCATTATTTAGTAAATGGATATTTTTGTTTAAAAACCACTTTTCAACTTCATTACCTCGCATATTTGTTGAGTCAGAACCCCACAACATGTTATGACTGTTAAAGTCACCAAGGATAATGAAAGGTGGGTGAAGTTGATTTGATAAGTCCTCTAGATCCATAGAGGAAAATCTCTTATCAGGAGGAATGTATACATTACAAATTTGTAACTTTTTAGGGACGTGAATTTCCACAACAATTGCCTCAAAGTCTGATTGAATATTACATATTTTCGCTCTAATAGATTTATGAATCAGGGTCGCAACTCCACCACTAGCTGATCCGCATGAAGTGAGGTCACGATCCCTACGGAAAAAATTATAATTTCTGAGAGTCGGTTGATTTGAAATTTTTAAATTGGTTTCCTGGAAACAGGCAACTGAGGGGGCTTTATCGTTTATAATTTTTTGTATGTAAGGAAGACGGCTAAAATAACCGTTTACATTCCACTGAATGAGTGAAAAATTGTTCATGTAGACTAACAGAGAAAAAATGTACAAGTGAACAGAAAGAAAATCCATCTTGAAGAAAGAACAATAAAGTTTACAAAAAATTCAATAAACATAATAAGTAGGAGTAAAGAGAAAAAATAAATAAAAATAAAGATGTCATTTTAAATTACATATTCATAACTATAGTGTTATGCAGTAATATTTTCCACATTTTTCAGCATCATTTTGTGTTCTGGAAAAACTGTTTTTAGAAGACGGGTAATCCTAGACTTCATGTTAGGGGAAGTGTCTGGAGAAGAATGGACGTGTTTGAGAAGGTTCTTCAGGTTGATGAGGGGAAGATCAGATTGGGCAACAATCTCCTGTTTCTTCTGGGCATTTCTAAGTTTACCCAAAAGATCGCAGAAATCATCTGCCGTTACAGAGGTTTCCTTGGTATCAGTTATTATTTTTGATACCAAGGATTTAAAACCCTCAGAGAGTTCTGGATCCGCAGGGAGGGAGGAGGAGGTTTTGATTTTCTTTTCATGTTGAGTCTCTGAGCTGGGGGCGGTTCTCTTGTTGTTCTTCGCGGTCTCTGGATTCTTGAGTTCGGGCAGGGCAGGAAACTCCTCAGTTGCGGGCGTAGCGGTTGGTACTTGGGGTGTAGTGATGGCCGGCTCTCCCAGAGATTCTAAAGAAGAAGAAAGAGGGGAGGAGAATTTCGGAAAGAAATCATTCTGCGGGGTGTTAGATTCTTCACAGATTTCCATCTCTGAGTTTTTATCACTGAACTGGCTGGGCGGGGGAGGAGGAGGGAGGGGGCAAGAAGGGGAGATATCTTCATCCAAAGGTGGAGAAGAAGGAGAGATATTTTCTTCTAAAGGTGGAGAAGATGTATGATTGATTTTCTCCAATCTTTGTTGGACTGATAGAGCTGGAGTCGATTCAGGACAGTTTTTGGAGACATGTCCCTCCTTTCCGCAGCTGAAACATCTTGGGGAGTCAAAGGATAAATAGATTGTATGAGGGACGTTTCTACATATAACAGTTATGTTAGTAGGGATTTTTTCTTTGTCCTCTGTCCGAATCTGAACTTGTCGCTTGTACGCTAGGATGTGCCGCAAGCGATAATCTCGCATACCATAATTTGTTAACTTTATGTCAGACATGAGACGAGCACTTTTTTTAAGTTCATTGACTAACAATTCGTTAGGAATATGGGGAGCCACATTATGCAGGTACAAAATAAGTCCTGGATCAATAAGTTTTCTTACCGGTAATATATGATTGTCTATAGTAACGGACTCATTTTTGGCGGCGAAATCATTCAATACACTTTGAGAAGAAAGATGCATGACTATTCTAGAACCATTTCTTCCTCCATATATTATTTGCTGAAAATTACCATCAAGGAGATTTCCAACAGCAATAAAATATTTATCAATTGAGATGGAATCTATACATGGGAGAAAGAAAGCACATTCGAGAGGGAGCATTAGGGAATCATTCGCTGGCTTAGATTGAGATTGAAGAGAAAAGGAAGAACTGAAGGATGATGGAGCTGCTGACCTCTTGTGGGAAAAAGTAGAACCTCGGGAAAGAATGGAAGAGAATGAAGTCATAACGGAGAGAAAATTTCTTCTGAGTTCGCGGAATAAAATAAAGTGAGTGGCTGAAATCTGGAAAAATTGCGAACGGGATCAATAAGTAATAATGGTAGAAATCATGTTATTATATGGATGGGAACAAAGGTAGAAATAGAAAACACTACTATCACAAGAAAAGAAGGGAAAAAGTTCATTGGAAAAAGGTAAAAAACTGTTTTAAACGGAAAAATAGTCAATCAGACATGATTAAGCTGTTCTTTAAAATGACTATGCAAAATTAAACGTTCAAAACTTTAGATAATAAACAGAAAAATGTAAATAACACGGAGCGAAAAATTTGTGACTGCTCTAGTGAAGAGTAGGAAGAAGAATGCAATCCTAGTTTGAATTTTGCATAAATCAGAAAGAGCTAAGTACATATTTATTGTCCACCTAATGGAGCTATGTGCGGGACCATCTGATTGTACTAAATGAGCTATACACTGCTGTATTACTTCCGAGAAATTTCTAATATTAGAAATCGGAAGTATTGTGTTCGTTTTTGTAAAAAAAAATATTTTTTTGCTCCGATTTCAATTTTTTTTTTTTATAATTATTATAAAATCTTTCTTTGAATGACCTTTATCTTTTTAAATGCGAATTTTTGTCTCAGTCAAGTCATCAAAAATCTGAAAAAAAAGGAGGCAATCATTTTTTCTCTTACCTGATGATTTTGAAGAGATTTTGATTTGAGCTGGAACTGATGATTTTGAAGACTGGAGATTTTGATTTTATTTAGAACTGATGATTTTGTAGACTGGAGATTTTGATTTTATTTGGAACTGATGATTTTGTAGACTGGAGATTTTGATTTGAGTTGGAACTGATGATTTTGAAGACTGCAGATTTTGATTTTATTTGGAACTGATGATTTTGTAGACTGGAGATTTTGATTTTATTTTGAACTGATGATTTTGAAGACTGCAGATTTTGATTTTATTTTGAACTGATGATTTTGAAGACTGGAGATTTTGATTTGAGTTGGAACTGATGATTTTGAAGACTGGAGATTTTGATTTTATTTGGAACTGATGATTTTGTAGACTGGAGATTTTGATTTTAGTTGGAACTGATGATTTTGAAGACTGCAGATTTTGATTTTATTTTGAACTGATGATTTTGAAGACTGGAGATTTTGATTTGAGTTGGAACTGATGATTTTGAAGACTGGAGATTTTGATTTTATTTGGAACTGATGATTTTGTAGACTGGAGATTTTGATTTTAGTTGGAACTGATGATTTTGAAGACTGCAGATTTTTGAAACTGATGATTTTGAAGACTCCAGATTTTGATTTTATTTTGAACTGATGATTTTGAAGACTCCAGATTTTGATTTTATTTTGAACTGATGATTTTGAAGACTCCAGATTTTGAATTAATTTAGAACTGATGATTTTGAAGACTCCAGATTTTGATTTTATTTTGAACTGATGATTTTGAAGACTCCAGATTTTGATTTTATTTTGAACTGATGATTTTGAATACTGCAGATTTTGATTTTATTTGGAACTGATGATTTTGAAGACTGGAAATTTTGATTTTATATGGAACTGATGATTTTGAAGACTGCAGATTTTGATTTTATTTGGAACTGATGATTTTGAAGACTGGAGATTTTGATTTTATTTGGAACTGATGATTTTGAAGACTGCAGATTTTGATTTGAGTTGGAACTGATGATTTTGTAGACTGGAGATTTTGATTTGAGTTGGAACTGATGATTTTGAAGACTGCAGATTTTGATTTTATTTTTAACTGATGATTTTGTAGACTGGAGATTTTGATTTTATTTGGAACTGATGATTTTGTAGACTGCAGATTTTGAATTTATTTGGAACTGATGATTTTGTAGACTGGAGATTTTGATTTTATTTGGAAGATACTTTTGAAGACTGGAGATTTTGATTTTATTTGGAACTGGAGATTTTGATTTTATTTGGAACTGATGATTTTGAAGACTGCAGATTTTGAATATATTTGGAACTGATGATTTTTGGAGACTGGAGATTTCGATTTGACTAATACCGTTTGTGATTTTGAAGACTGCAAATGAAAAAACAAAGCAATTTAGTAGACAGTTGAATAATAAAAAAATGAATAGACTTTTAACAAACTATATTTAATTATTTGAATGGATTGCAAATAAATATTTTTTAAATATAAACCGAGTATTTTTAGTTATATAATTATTTATTAAAATAAATTTGTTTTATATACTAATAAATTTAATGTCAACTCACCTTTTTTAATTTCACAATAAAAAAAAGAAGATAACTGATAGTTATTAGATTTATGATGACTTGACGACTCATTGAAGCTATTGTTGCATAGTACTAATTCATTTTTGGCGTTCAAAATTTGAAAGGTCATTCAAAACTAGTCACGGATATTATTTTAATAGTTTTTTGCATGCTGATAAAGTAAAGGCGAAATTAATAGACGTTTTTGTACTACCTCTGTGGCACTGCGTCTCAGATTGCGTATTGTCTTAGATGAGGAAAACCGAAACTAAGGAAAGACTTAAATTATCGATTTTGTCTATTAATTTCGCCCTAAGTTTACAAGTTTGTTGAACAAAAATCCCCTATTTTAACCTAAAAGTAGCCTTGAAACCCATCATCGCAGGCAGTGTAAAAGAATTAAAAATCCCCAGGACAAATATCTCCATTTCCAACCGATCTCTTCTTCTCTTGTCAATATTCTGATTGTATCACATGCTGTTGTTGTTGGTGTTGTTACGAGCTTGGCTACAACTGGGGCTGAGTGATGGTCTCTAGTCCACTTTTAGGTGGCTCTTCCTGAACCAAATATTCGTGTGATGAACCATCGTGATAACTTGGGTTTCTTCTTCACGAGCCATTGAAGTCATTGAACCCTTGGGAAAACTGATGCATCTTCGTTGTTCCAAATATTCATGAAATATAATATGTAGATTATCGGCACGCTCTGTGATGTGGTAGAAAAATAATCTTTCATGTCGTCTATATCATCAACATTTGTTTCGTTAAACCGACCTCAGTAGCTTGATCAGTAAGGCGGCGGACTTATAACCTGGAGGTCGGTGGTTCAAGTCCCGGTTTCAGCATAAATTTTGTGAAGCGAGTTTGAATAGTTGTGGTATCGCGAAAGTGATTAACACAAAAATATGATAACGTTTTTTTCGTTCAATGAACCATTCGTTACGTCAATGAAACATTTTTTTGGCCAAATAAGCCGTAATTTCGTCCAATTAAACCAAATCCGCGATATGCTACGTAGAATATGCACAATCTTCAGGACTTTGTGTTTTGCTTATTTTTTACCGACCTCAGTAGCTTGATCGATAAGGCGGGGGACTTGTAACCTGGAGGTCGGTGGTTCAAGTCCCGGTTTCAGCGTAGATTTAGTAAAGCTAGTTTGAGTAGTTGTGGTATCGCGAAAGTGATTAGCATGAAAGTTATATCTTTTATTTTTTTTACTAAAATTGAGCAGACAGCGAATTTAGATGTGGATTTTTATTTTCGTGATTTATAATGTACAATAGTTCATTGATAAAATTAAAAGTTATTCACTGGCCTGCAGGGATTTTTTTCGATAGATACCTACTTTAATTTTATTGTTTCAAGTCTCTAATACAGTCAACACATTTTTATACATTTAAAATAAGTATTTGGAAATTTTTGAATACTTATGAAAGTAAATTGTTTTTTTTTTTTTTTTTTTTGAGAAAACATACATCCCAAAAAAACTACCGTTAAAAAAAGGGCCAAGTTCCAGAACTCCTATCCAAAAAGGTTTCGCCAATGAATGCAGTGATATCTTGTTTACGGCCAAGTTATCTTGGTACTAAACTATTTCTTTTATTAAAACCCGTTTTCTGAGTTCCTCATTTTGTATGTTATTAACTACAAACTATCCTCTAAGTTGGCCAGTTTTATGCCATCGGTTGTATGGAATATTACGACTATATTATGTATAGGTACAAAATGAAAATATAAAAATCACAAGGAGCGAAACTGGCCAAGTTAGAGGATAGTTTACAGTTAAAAACATACAAAATGAGGAACTCAGAAAACGGGTTTTAATAAAAGAAAGTTAAGTACCAAGATAACTTGGCCGTAAACAAGATATCACTGCATTCATTGGCGAAACCTTTTTGGATAGGAGTTCTGGAACTTGGCCCTTTTTTTAACGGTAGTTTTTTGTGGGATATCATTACTTTTTGTAAATGTTTCGTTTCACAAACATGCACAGCTCAGCACATGCAGTTTAATTTTTTTTATGAAAAAATTCAGGATTCTTCAGTTTAATATGCTCCCTAAAACGACACCGTTAACAGGGGAATTAGTGCAAAAGTTCCTGTATTTTTACAGTAAACCCTACCACCATACAAAATTTCACCTCAGTTTAATTTTTTTTATGAAAAAATTCAGGATTCTTCAGTTTAATATGCTCCCTAAAACGACACCGTTAACAGGGGAATTAGTGCAAAAGTTCCTGTATTTTTACAGTAAACCCTACCACCATACAAAATTTCACCTTCTTAGGTAGTAGGCAAGTGCCTCATAATTTAGAGCCATAATCGAGTATACTACCTCCCTAAAACAACACCGTTTAACAGGATGCTAAGTGCGAAAGTTCCAGTTTTCAGATTTTTCTCTGTATTTTTACAATAAACCCGAGCATAATGCAAAATTTCATTATTGTAGGTAATAGGGAAGTGCCTCATAATTTATATGCACAATCGAGTATACTTCCTCCCTAAAATGGCACCATTTAACAGCAAGATAAGTACGAAAGTTCCAGTTTTCAGATTTTTCCCTGTACTTTTACAATGAACCCTAGCACCATGCAAAATTTCAGCTTTCTAGGTAGTATAGAAGTGCCTCATAATTTATATGCATAATCGAGTATACTTCCTCCCTAAAACGACACCTTGTAACAGGATGATAAGTGCGAAAGTTCCAGTTTTCAGATTTTTCCTAGTACTTTTACAGTAAACCCTACCAGTATGCAAAATTTCAGCTTTTTAGGTAGTAGGGAAGTGCCTCATAATTTTTATACATAATCGAGTATACTTCCTCCCTAAAATGACACTGTTTAACAACAAAATAAGTGCGAAAGTTTCAGTTTTCAGATTTTTCCCATTATTTTTACAATAAACCCTACCAGTATGCAAAATTTCAGCCTTTTAGGTAATAGGGAAAATTTTCAATGTCTTTTTAATGATATTAGGACAATCTCTGTTCAAAATTTCATATCTCTATGATCAATTGAACCGAAGATATGAGGGTGTGAAAAACCGGGTGAATCGGTTCGTGTAAAGATACACTGCCGTGCTTGCTGGAACTTGGCCTGGCGCACTGCCGTGCGCTCAGATATAATTTAATGAAAGTAAACTTACATATCTATATCTATAAAAGAAAGCTGTCTGTATGTATGTGTGTGTGTGTGTATGTATGTATGTTCTTTATACAAATCCACACCGTTTGACCGAGAAACCTGAAATTTTGCACATAGGTCCGCTTGGATCAGGAAATTCTTCTAGGCTAGATTATATCTCCCTGAGGTTAAGCTACAATGAGTAAGGATAAAAAATAGATGGGTGACGCAAAAAAAATGCACGTTTTTTGACATAAATGACATTTTTTCTCGAAATTTGTCGCGACGACCTATCAACTCAAAGCGAGAAAGTTTTAGGCAAGGGCTTGAGTTTTCAATTGACATATCGATCGCGAATTTCTGATGAGCCGTTCTTGAGCTACGCCGGGTAAGGTAAAAAAATGGATGGGTAACATGTAAAATATTCACGTTTTTTGACCTAAATGACATTTTTTCTCGAAATTTGAAGTGACGACCTATCAACTCAGAGCGAGAAAGTTTTAGGCAAGGGTTTAGGCTTTCATTTGACATATTGATCGCGAAATTCTGATGAGCCATTCTTGAGCTACGCCGGGGAAGGCCAGAAAATAGATGGGCGACAAAAAATATTCAGGTTTTTTTTCAAACCTAAATGACATTTTGTGTGTGTGTGTGGTGTTTTGGTGTGTGTGTGTGGTGTGTGGTGTGTGTGTGTGTTGGTGTGGTGTGTGTGTTGGTGTGTGTGTGGTGTGTGTGTGGTGTGTGTGTGTGGTGTGTGTGGTGTGTGTGTGTGGTGTGTGTGGTGTGTGTGTGTGGTGTGTGTGTGTGGTGTGTGTGTGTGTGTGTGTGGTGTGTGTGTGTGTGTGTGGTGTGTGTGTGTGGTGTGTGTGTGTGTGTGTGTGTGTGTGTGGGGTGTGTGTGGTGTGGTGGTGTGTGGTGTGTGTGTGTGTGTGTGTGTGTGGTGTGGTGTGTGTGGATGTGTGTGTGTGGGGATGTGTGTGTGTGGGATGGTGTGTGTGGGTGGGTTGTGTGTGCGTTGTGTGTGTTTGATGGGCTGGCGAAGCGGCGGGTGTAACCCGCTAGTTTATAAATAAAACATATTGAAAATTATGTTTTATTTATAAACAAATATTAAATTAGAAAGTACAATGTACATTGTACCTTATTCAGGAAAAATCTGGTGGCGGGGTACCTTTTTGGCTGCTTGACTGATTATAAATGGGACCATTAAATATATCGAACTTTTCATATTCATATCAGTGTATTAAACAAGACATTGACACTGGCTATTCAATTTCTATGTACCTATGTACGCAGACAGTTTCTTTGTGTCTCAACTTTAATGGGTAGCTTAGCATAACGAAATTCCTTAACCCTTTGCCTACCAAGCCATTTTTATGAAACTTGCCCTGGGGACCAAGGGTATTTTCCTCAAAATCACTGTCTAGCATAGGTATGTGCAACATGCGGTCCCCCAGACAAAAAACCCATATTTCCTTGTCACTAGGGACCGTGTATAACATATATTATGTGCTAGAAGTTTAAAGCCATTGAACCCTTGGGGAACTAACTGCAAGCTGGCCTTACTTGTTAGGGTTGGCTAGTCTTTTTTATTTATTTAAAGATGAGTGTTTCACTTTTTTTTCGTAGCTATGAAACAGGAGCTACTGTAGACGCTTGTGGTCTGTGTTGTAGCCTCCCCATCCCATAGTGTGCCTCCCCTCTGATGGGCGAGAAGTGTTGGGTGGAAGAGATTGCCAAAGGCAATAAATAACCCCGCCCTTTAGTTAGGAAATATATTATGTATCTATTTATTTATTTTTTCTTTATTTTTTTCTTCTTCTATTGAATATTAATTTGTAATTATTTGTGTTGTATATAATATGACCAATTAATAAAATGTAAATAAATAAAATAAATAAATAAGTGACACAATACTTCCCATTTAGGTGCTGGATGAACACGAGCGCACCGGAAGGTATCCCTTACAAACAACTGTAATCAAATTTTGAATACAAATTTTTGTCGGCGCGGGGGTTCGAACCCAGTACCTGGCAAGCGAGTGATTAACCACTGAGCTATTCGTGAGCTTCATAGTTCTCTAGCGAGACACCAGGTCTTGTTCCTTTTTAGCGTACCCTAGTCAAAGATTTTTGAATAGGAAATGTTTTTGTATGTTTAGTTGATAAATACTTGAAGTTTTAGGTAATCAAAAAAGAAAAGAAAAAGAAAAGGCTTTACTACTGCACTGATCTGCATGGCTATACCCTTTATTCCCGTTACGATGTACAGGTTAATAAAATATGTAACATTAAATTTTTTTTGGAGATGATCCGTCCTGCTGATAAAATATAATTCAAAAAAATCTGGTGTAAACATCACACGACTTTCCTTATCTCCCAAAAAGGAGTCGAATTCCGCCACTGGTGACTGAACGGTAACAGATAACTAAAAATCAATGCCAAATTCGTGATCATCACTTCAAAATCATTTAATTTGATATGTCACAACCCCCATCTAGGATGAATAATAAAAAAGTTAGTCCAATCGGGTCCCCCTACAATACCGGTAAATTGGGGCCGGTTTCCAAAAAGTTAAAGATATCAAAAAAATCATCAGAGTGAACCCCTATTATTTTTTTAATCTGAGAAAATGTTGATCTCTAACTTTTTTTGTATCTTTAACCAATTCAAAGAAGCGGTGCTTGCGGCCAATATTTGCGGCCCTGCGGCCGCAGAATGCGGCCGATTTCAACCAAAAGTTTCATGGTTCGTCTGGTGTATAAAATTAATTACCATACCAAATTTCAAGTCTCTAGCTCTTACCGTTCTTGAGATATCCTGTTCACACACACACACACACACAGACACACACACAGACACACACACAGACACACACACAGACAGACGCACGGACCAATGGCTGAAAACCACTTTTTTGGTATCCTGAGGCTATGATTCGTCCAGAAATGTGAAAAGCTGGGTAGGTCAAATTTTCGACGAATACAATACTTTCCTTATTATAGGATAAGGAAAGTAAAAAAAAAAAAACGAGATCTACAAATAAAATTGTACATGGATTAATTATCAACAAAGGTTTTTATTTAATTGTATATCACTTTGTTAAACTTTAATCGGTGCCAGATAGTAGTATTTTATGAACATTAAATGTGGGAAAAAGAATTAGGAACAAGAAATTAAAAAAAGTTTATATCTATTACATAATTAATAATAAATATTATGGCCGACCGCAGTAGATAGATCGATAATCCGGAGGTCGGTGGCTCAAGTCTCAAGTTCAGCAGAGATTTAGTTAAAAGTTTCAGTAGCCTTTACATCAAGAAAGTGATTAAGACAAATTTAATATGATAACTTTTTAAATTAATAAATATTATGACTGATTATAATGGCAGCAGACGTCTGCTGCCATTATAATACGTATTTGAAAGTGAAAAGTGAGAGAAATGGGGTGCAATAAAGGACCCAGATCATAGAATTTTTTATTTACATATTTAAGAAAAGTCACCAGAAATAAAGTATAAGGACTATTCTTTGCCCTTCCTAAAACTTCCGTGACAATATTGTCTAAATATGTCTATGAATGCTAGTTGTTAAAATACAATACGTCTTACTTTCCGTGTCAATGATGGTTGTGTCATGGTGGTGGAAGGATTCAGTATAATCAATATAAACAGAAAAGTAAGAAGTTGTACTAGACGTACATGAATATCAGAACATACCTGGACAGCTGTTTCGAGCTTATTTGCTCTCATCAGCAGGTAATAGTTCTGAATATCCATGTCATCAACTAACCTCTCTATTTGATGGGGGTATTAACCCCACTAGAGAGTCTAGACACCCAGAAGAAATATTCTGGGCTCCTTCCATGTCCTGTGTGTGTAATGTGTAGTGTTGTTTAAAATACTATGCATTTTGTATGTTTTGAATGTCTAAAATATGTACACAAATTACTACATTAAAACACAGAGTAGGTGCAATATTTCAGTCTATTAGTGCGATATTTCTGTCAATGAGTGCAATATTTCTGTCCATCAGTTCGATATTTCAGTCCATTCGTGCGATATTTCTGTCCATTAGTGCGATATTTCTGTCCAATTTTTCTGCCAACTGCACTCTGATTGATGGGTTATTTGGCTAGACAACAAACGCACTCTGATTGGTAGGTTATTTGAACGAATTTCGACGTTTTTTTTTTTTCTCTTGAAGCACTTTAACTAGGTCTTACACCTGTCGTTCGTGCTGTTTCGACGTTTAAAAGCGATAATCGGGGATTCGAGAGTGAAATGACGAACTAGGACTCATTCACGTAAGCAATTCGTAGGTATTTCATGACCAAGCAATACCCAAGTTTGAACAGAACCACCGGTGCCGTTGGTAGTTATTTTGAGTGTTTATTCTTGAAATTGGTTTAGAATGGCGTCGAAATCGGATTTCAATCTTGCGCACGGCACAATTGGGTTGCTGTGAATCAAAACAGAAGACAAAGTTATCAGTTAATTTTCAAACAAAAAAAAATCTTCATGTCTCATTAAAATGAGACACTCAGAGAGTACCTATAAAATCCATTTATATTTATTTAATCAATCCTGTTTCATAATCTGGACCAAATGATTCTCAATTTGGCACATAGGCCAGAGTCTCCTTTTGGTATTTAATTTAATTCATAGTGCGTACTAAGAATTTAAAAATTTCAAATAGGACGCCAAAAATAGGAAGAAACCTCAATGGAGACAAAGGTCCTTATTATGAAACAGGATTAGTAAACTTTTAGCTGACTCTTAGGGTGGTATGCAGAGTCCTCACTGTAGGGATGCCTGGGTCATTTGTCCCTTCAGCTGATACGTATACTATGTGTAGATAATACAGCATTGACAGTGTCTCCACAAAATGTTTAAATGTACCTATGGTTTTTAATTTAATCAGAGTTGCAGAACGGAAAATAGTTACCTCTGAGATGGTTCATAGAATGCAAGCACCTGCATTTGTGAGATATTGTCCGATCCAATGCAGTTGACTTGCGATAAAAATGAACCCTTGATTGCACTTAGTTGAGCTGGAAGAAACAAAATCAAGTAAACCAAAGTTTCTCAGGAGGTTATGAAACGTCCAGAAATATGAAAAAAATTGAAATCGAAGCAAAAAAATATTATTATTAAATTTTACACAAACGAACATAATACTTCCGAATTTCTAATATTAGAAATTTATAGGAAGTAAACATGAAAAAACAGCGATCGGAGTTTTTTTTATTTTTTATACAGATTGTTAGAATTTATTTTATTAATTTTTATTTCTGGAAAATGAAACCAACAAAAGACACCAACACAAATCTTTGGCGCCCTTGTCAGGGTTGGTGTTAGGAAGGGCACCCAGCTGTAAAATGTGGAAGTAGGAGTGCCAGAACCAACCGCAACCATGAGGAAGAGGTTGCCCAATGCCAACCCCAAGTAGGTTTGGGAAAAGGTAACGTGAAAGAAGAATAATTATTACTTCCGAGAAATTTCTAATATTAGAAATCGGAAGTATTGTGTTCGTTTTTGTAAAAAAAAAATATTTTTTTGCTCCGATTTTTGTTTATATTATTGAGCTCACGAGAAGCTCAGTGGTAAGATAGTAGCTTCACAAGCGGAAGGTCCCGGTTTCGAAACCCCGCGCCGAGAAGTTTTTTTCTAAGGTATACCTTCCGGTGCGCTCGTGTTGACCCAGCACCTAATGGGGAAGTATTGTGTCACTTCTCGCCTATCAGATGGGAGACATACTACGGGATGGGTAAGCTACGACACAGACCACAAGCGTCATAGTATAGCTCCTGATTCATGGCTATGAAATAAAAAGAGGCTGTGAAACATTCATCTTTTATAATAATAAAAAAAAAACTTAAAAATACACTGCCAATTATGAACACAGTACTTCTTCGTGATTGGTTCACATTGTTGTATACACGTGACAATTTTGAGATTTTATACTAAATCACTTGTATCTCCAAAACTTCTTAACTGATTCTCTTCAAATTTGTTTTATATGGTAGTATACCGTTTGCCCTAATACAGTCTAAATTTCACATTTTTTTTTAAAAAAGGCTATGAACACTCAGATTAAAAAAAAAACCCTAATTCACCCACCTGGTGTGAAAGCTCCGGGGTTGTAGGAAGGCGACCCCTCATAGAAGTAACGGTCGCCATACTTGTAGCGGTAGAACGCCTCCGCGAACACACATCGGAAGGAGGGGGAGGACAATGACCCCTGTATGGTCGCCTCCAGGAGACCCCCTATGTAGTAGTCTATGTCGTTCACGTCGTTGTACGCCTGGGCCAGACGGCGGATTTGCTGGAATATTAGAAGCCAAATAATAATAATAATAATATCGCCTTATTTATAGTATAGTGCTTTATTTAGACTGTCGGCTCGAGACAGGGAGTCCCATTATACTGTCCGATTAAGACTTTTAAAGTCCCATTATTCCAGCAGTAAGCCCAAGACATATTATTATGTGGTAAAAATCCCAAATGGGAGGATAACTTGTCGTGTCCCGGCTGGGTTTCGAGCCCACGACATCTGGAATCTCTGGATTCACAGAGTGCCGCCTTTACCACTGAGCTACCGGGACAGACTAAAATGGCTTAGGATGGGTCTTTTGTATACAAAAAAACAAATGAAAAATAAAACAAATGATTCATTATTATTATTAATAATTCGTAACTAAAAAAAAAATAGAAGGGCGGAACCAATTAAACACTAAATTCAAATAATAACCTTCTACATATAGTGGAACGTAACCACCAGGCATTTAGGTATCAATACTTACCTCACGGACACGGAATTATTAATTAATTATTACCACCAGGCGAATTTAATTCCAAAGCATTTTCTACCACCTAACCCTCAGAGTCTTATTATTATGTGGTTATAAACTCAAATTAATGAGGAAAAAATCATGCACTGGGTGTAATTCGAACCAACGAACCTGGATTACCAGACTAGCGCGTTAACTACTTGACTACCAATGCATGTGAAGTTTGTAAAAAATACATAAATTAATGTTTTCATATATTAATGGTGGAGTGCATATGCATAGTCACTAACAGCCTAATTAAACACGTCCATTAGCCATTTGATTCTGTTTAAAGTTGATTGTTTCAGTATCAGTATAAAACAGAAAAGTATAAACAGTATACCTGGACAGCTGTTTCGAGCTTATTTTCTCTCATCAGCAGGTAAAAGTTCTGATTTTCCATGCCATCAACTAACCTATCTATTTTAATCATTATAAAAAGAAAAGTGAGAAGTTGTATTGTTTTAATCTGTTCATTAACGACTATGCACTTGGACCTAGATATTCTTCTTTTTTCTTTGCTTTCTTTAAAGTGGCAGGGTTCTCACTTATGAACTCTTCCACTCAACCACGACTATTCTACCCTCATACTTGGCATGCGGTCATACTTGGCACATTTCCTGTCAACCAAGGGCTCGATGAGGCCTTTGTTCTATGATTTATCAACAATAAATAAATGTCTAATCTTGTCGATTCTTCTACACTCACATCCCCCTGAATATAATCATTCTACACTCACATCCCCCTGAATATAATAATTTCTACACTCACATCCCCCTGAATATAATCATTCTACACTCACATCCCCCTGAATATAATCATTCTACACTCACATCCCCCTGAATATAGTCATTCTACACTCACATCCCCCTGAATATAATCATTCTACACTCACATCGCCCTGAATATAATCATTCTACACTCACATCCCCCTGAATATAATCATTCTACACTCACATCCCCCTGAATATAATCATTCAGGTCGCGAAAAGTGTTGACCTGCGGCAGGCCGCACAGCTCCCGATACTCCACGTATGGCCGCAGGCCGAAGTCTCGGCCTCTCTGGATGTCGCGGGCCGACAGGTCGTCACCAAACTGGCTTCGGCCGCTCTCTGGCACATCTCCGTCCAGCAGGAAGTTGGTGATCTGGAACAGACAGAAGGGCGGAATTTCAACAAACCAAACTATAGTTTTTCATTTTTTTTCAATATCTTATTATTATTATATTACGCTTTGTTAGGTAAGGACAAAGTACAATATTGACAGAACAATACGATGAAATTATGAAGAAAAAAATAGATCGAATAAAATAATAAGAAAAAAATAAGAGAATAAAGCCAAAGTCCTACCTAAAGGGCGGGGTTATTGCCTGTGTAAATCTCTACCACCTAACGCTTGGAAATCTCTTCCACCCAACCCTTATCTTAGTTTTTTTTTTAATTTGTAAGGTACTTGTCTAAAGTATCCAACATTGTATAACTATTAATACTTCCGACAAATTTCTAATATCAGAAATCGGAGGTATTTTTTTTTTTTTTTTTTTACAAAAACGAACACAATACTTCCGATTTCGAATAATATATTAGAAATTTTGCGGAAGTATAAGTTCCCTGGCTGGGGGACTATAAACATAAACAGGGAGTAGACCAGCAGTCGGGCTGGGGGACTATAAACAGAGAGTAGAACAGCATTGGCTTGGTTCTGGGGGCCCTTGTCAATTATTAGCCTCCTTGTAAAGACAGTGGTAGAAGTGCTGAGTCATTCCTCCACTGTCTGGCTACCATCGTTTACGATGACGCCACCCTATGATGATGAAGGTACTTGTTTAAAGTATCCAACATTGTATAACTTTTATTATTTCCGACAAATTTCTAATATCAGAAATCGGAGGTATTTTTTTTTATTACAAAAACGAACACAATACTTCCGATTTCGAATATTAGAAATGTTAACCAAACTGGAAGCAAGTCATTTTTCTTTTGGAAGAGGAAAAATTTCCTCTACCAAAGTTAACCAAAATGGAAGTAGAAAATTCTTGCTTCCAGTTCTTGCTTCCAGTTTTAGGTTAAGTCCATTGTTTATCTTTAAAAGTATCGTAACGCATTTTTCTTTCACGAATGTGTTGAAGTTGACCTTGGAATAAAATGGAAATATTTGGAAGAAACCTAACCTGGAATTTTTTTTAATCCAAAAGAAAAATAGGTCTAAAGGTCCCTCACCTGTTCCGTCATAAACCGGTCCTGGTACTGCTCGGGTTGGGACCCCAGCCCCCTCAGGGTGGAGTCATAGGTGTCGCCCTCCTCTAGGAAATCCCCTGGCCGCTGCAAGGTCGTGGAGTAGGCGAGTACTCGGTTCGAGCCCCGGCGTTCGTTTGCCAATCTGAAAAGTAATAATAATAATAATATCGCCTTGTTTATACTGGCCGATTGGGACTATTAAGTCCCATCATTTCTATTTCCTAACCACAAACAATATATTCATTTAATATCTAATAATTAACGAACTATCTTAAATAAAATATCAATCTTTATAAACACGACCACATTGGCTGTATGGCAAATTCCCATGATAAGGAGAATAACCAATGCCAAAAAATTTAAATTAAAAAAAAAACCCATCATTCCAGCAGTAAGGCCAAGACATATTATTATGTGGTAAAAATCCCAAATGGGAGGATAACTTGTCTTGTCCCGGCTGGGTTTCGAACCCGCGACCTCTGGAATCTTTTGATTCACCAGAGTGCCGCCTTTACCACTGAGCTACCGGGGGACAGACAAAGTAGTGAAAATCTCTTTAGTGGAAGGCGAGGTTAATTCTTAAAGCATTTTCTACTACCTAACCCCCAGAGTCTTATTATTATGTGGTCACAAACTCAAACTAATGAGGAAAAATTAATGCACTGGGTGGGATTTGAACCAACGGATTCCTACGCTACCTGAATTACCAGACTAGCGCGTTAAACACTTGACTGTCTAATACCTATTATCCTACATAATCCTACCAACATGTGAGAATCTGAATTCACAAAACAGTACACGGAACACATCTCGTTTCTTCTACAGCTCATCAGTTGGTCTGCAAATAGAGCATTAGTTTCGTCATTTAGGGGTGATAAAAAAAATATCAAAAAAAAAAAAAAAAAAAAAAAAAAAAACACAGACACACATACACAATTATATACAATTATACACGTAATTAGATGCCATAATTATAATTGAATAAGATTAATTAGAACTAAGAATAAACAAAATCATGATGTCACTTCCTAGGTTAATGTCACCACATGTGGCGTCTATTAGTCTACCCACCGCATAGCAAACACACATGCGCTTATTTGATTAATTTTTAACTGAACCTGCCTTAAACTCAAATCGGAAGCGCACCCAAGTCCTTGATTAAATTAATAACCCTATTTACCGACCTCAGTAGCGGACTTGTAACCTGGAGGTCGGTGGTTCAAGTCCCGGTTTCAGCGTAGATTTAGTAAAGCGAGTTTGAGTAGTTGTGATATCACTAAAGTGATTAACACAATAATAAAAAAAATATTTTAACTCGCAGAAATTTACTATATTAGAAATCAGAAGTATTGTTTTCGTTTTTGTAAAAAAATTAATATATTTTTGCTCCGATTTCTACCATATAAAACAAATTTGAAAAAAATCGGTTAAGCAGTTTTGGAGATACAAGTGATCTCAATATTGCCAAGTGTAGGTATACAATGTAAACCAATCACGAGGAAGTGTCCATAATTGGCAGTGTATTTTGGTTTGTTATCATATTTATGTCAATCAATAATAATAATAACACTCTTTAGTGGAAGGTAACCATCAGGTGAGGTTATTGCTCAAAGTATTTTCTACTACCCTCAAAGTCTTATTATTATGTGTCACAATCTCAAATTAATGAGTTAGGACATAATATGTATATATTATATTTTTTTTTTCTTGTTTATATTATTAATATTGTCAATTTTATATTTAATTTTTACCATTATTTGTCTGTACCTATATATGTTCTACAAATAAAGAGTTTCTAAATAAATAAATGCACTGGGTGGGATTCGCACCAACGGATCCCTACGCTACCTGGATTACCAGACTAACGCGTTACCCACTTGACTACCAGTGCACGGTAACTCATTTGATAACTCCAGGAATAAGTCTGAAAACCCCTATAAAGTATCTCTAATAGACTTTTAACGTTGAAAAAAAAAAAAAAAATAAAAAAAAAATAGACTGGTCAATCAGTCAGGTATAAATACAGAAAACCATTCAGCCACCCCTACTCTCAAAATAAAATAAAAGTGTTTCTTTGTGTTATTATATCACAATTTTTAGTGGGTAGCGTAGAATTATAGGACTTTTCCATATCTTTGAATATCCTAATATCTTATTTTCGCCTATAATTCCGCTACTGGTCGCTACTCACATTAAAGCAGCTACTAATTTTTCCTCACGAGGTATGACTGGACCCCGAACACCCAAGAATAGAGCAGAAAAAATCCTGCCCCGCTGGGGATCGAACCCAGGTCACCGCGCGTGAAATGCCTAGCGCGCTAACTCACTCTGCCACGGGGACTTCTACTACTCACTTTATGACGCCTGGAATCAGACTGTGGAGTCCTCTGAAAGCCCCTCCGGCAAAGTCGGCCAGTGTGGATGGATTGACCTGGTCGTTGTAGCCGGAGAAGTAACTCGAGTTGGTATTAGGGCTGAGTCCGGCTTTCCGGGCGTACTCTGGTCCTGTTGAAAAAATGATATTATCATTATTATCACAACATTTTACTTCCGAGAAATTTCTAATATTAGAAACTTGGGCCTGGGGAAAGTTTCATGATTTTACCTTGGGCGATTAACGGGTTCATGGCTTATAAAGAAAAAGTCCAATTCATCAAGATGGTTGATCAGTGATCACACATAGAAATATGTGGTTCAGAACGAGCCGACTTTGAAATAAAGTTGGCTACAACAACAAAAACATGGGACCCCCAAAACATCAGTAGACACCAAAGAAATAGAAAAAGTCCAGGCTCATTTTGTTCGATATCTTTTCCAAAAGATCAACGGGTTTTACCCTAAATATCCAAACAATATAAGTTACAAAACATTAATTGAAAACCTCCCCATAGAATCAATCGAAGAAAGATTTGTAGGTAATCAGATTAAACTTTTGCAAAACATAATTAACAATACAATAAATAGTCCCTACAACAATACAAGTGTAGGTATCTGAATTAAAAAAAAAAAAAAAAAAAAAAGAATGGTTCGAAAAAAATGTTCAACGTAAATCGTATAACTAAGCACGCACCTATGAGAATGGGCAGCCACTCGTTGTACGTAATGTGCTGGAACACAGCGCCCACAATCCTCCGGGTCTCCTGATAGACCAGCTCATCCCTGTTGGACCAGTGCGGGTTAAGTTGGATCAGCTTGTCCGCTATGTAGTTGTGCAGACGCAGCCACACCGTCTGACTGACCGCCAGGTCCAGATGCTGATTCACCCGCACGTCACCTGGGGATGAATTATAGAGTAGATTTATATGTACAGTTTGTACAGTGGATCAGCAATAATTTATAGAGATTATAAACAATGTTTTTAATTTCTATTTATAGCGAGGATCAACAATGATTTAGAGAGTTGATCGGCGATAATTCATAGAGGGGATCAGCAATGATTGATAGCGAGGATCAGCAATTATTTATAGAGTGGATCAGCAGTGATTTATATGTACAGTGGATCAGCAATAGTTTATAGAAAGGCTAAACAATGTTTTATAGAGTAGATCAGGTAGTCAAGTGGTTAACACGCTAGTCTGGTAATCCAGGTAGCGCAGGGATCCGTTGGTTCGAATCCCACCCAGTGCATGAATTTTTCCTCAGTAATTTGAGTTTGTGACCACATAATAATAAGACTCTGAGGGTTAGGTGGTAGAAAATGCTTTGAGCATTAATCTCGCCTGGTGGTTAACTTCCACTAAAGACTGTTAATATTATTATCAGCAATGATTTATAGCGAGGATCAAAAATGATTTACCGAGTTGATCGGCGACAATTCATAGAGAAGATGAGCAGTGATTTATATGTACAGTGGAATAACAATAATTTATAGAGAGGCTAAACAATGTTTTATAATAGTAGATCAGCAATGATTGATAGCGAGGATCAACAATGATTTACAGAGTCAATCAGCAAATATTCAGTACCAACTAACAGTAGTAGATAAGTAGTCAGTCCCGGTAGCTCAGTTTTCAAGACGTTGCGTCTAGCTTCGATCTGGTAATCCAGAGGTCAAGGGTTCGAAACCCAGCCGGAACGTGACTCAGAAGTAACTCAAGTATAATGTAACCGCCGACCTCCGTGGCTCAGTGGTCAAGAGCATTGGTTGCTGACCCGGAGGTTGCGCGTTCGAATCCCGGCTGGAGCGGAAAATTCTGACCGATTTTTTTCCGTTACCTTTTTTTAAGTAAAGTTTTTAAAAGTTTTCATATTTGTGTTATTCACTTTCATGATATCACAACTACTCAAACTCGTTTTACTAAATCTACGCTGAAACCGGGACTTGAACCACCGACCTCCAGGTTACAAGTCCGCCCCCTCATCGATCAAGCTACTGAGGTCGGTCCTTTTTTTTAAGTATGTAACTTACCGGCGTTGTAGCAGCTCTTCCTAGCAAACGGACAGCCAGAGGTCGCCTGGGTTGGCATGTAAGCTTTGCCGTCCACTGCTCTGACCTTGAGTTGACCTCGGCTGAACGACCTTAGCTCTGAGACCTTCTCGGGTAGAGATCCATACATGAAGGACACGTCTATGAAGTGTGTGCTGCGTACAATCTGGAGAAGGGAAAAAGTGATTTTCAGAAACACATGAAATAATAATAATAATAAATTTATTCGGTTTTCAATAATCATCATTGTTAAAAGAAATGGTTGTTGTATTTAGGTAAGTTGTTAATGCTTAAAAATCGAAATTCAATAAATTGATTCATTCATTGACTGATTGATTGTTGGGTGGAAGAGATTTGGGTTGGGTGGAAGAGATTGCCACAGGCAATAACCCCATCCTTTAGGTAGGACATTAGCTTCATTCTCTTTTTTGTTCTTGTTTTTTTGTTCAATCAATTTTTTTTATAATTTCATTGTATTTTACTGTATATGTTTTTTCCCTATCTAATAAAGTATACTATAATAATAATAATTGATCGTTTTAACTCAAGAATGCCAAAAAGTTAAAATTGATTTTTTTTGCACTTTATTTGTCGTCATTTGTGCCAAGTTTTCAAGTCCTTACGTCCTGATAGAGAATCAGGACTTTAATATGCCATTTATTAGAAGTAGTTTTTTACTTGAAAAAACTATTTAGAATTTTTTGTTACATTTGGTAAAATCACAGTACAAAAGCCTCATCAAGCCCTTGGTTCACAGGAAATGTGCCAAGTATGGCCGCCGCATTGCCTCTTTGGACGGCTATAGCAAGTCTCTGTTTGAAGTAGTTAAACGTCACTTAACAACATTTTTATCTGGATTGCTAAGTTTTATAGGCACAACGCCACAACCGCAGTTAATGGCCACCTGAGTTTCAATCGTGATTACCCTGGCATTGAGAAAAGTGCTTAGTTATTAAGAATTCATACGAATTACGATACTGATAAGCCCGGATATTTCAATATGAACGCGTTTTTAATTGTTTGGAGATGAATGCACCGGTTCTCGTAGGATCACCGAAGTTAAGTAACGTCCAGAGAGGTGAAGACTTCGTGATGCTGGCATTCCGGCCCAAAATAGGATGGGTGAGGTTAATTTAGGTACTAGGTTTGTGAGTTTCCTGCGACTGGAGGGTAAAACCCTCGTCCTGATATGAACTTGCAGTTGAAAGCGACGTTAAAAAAAAACCATGAATAACCTATCGTCGCGTCAATGGCACGTTGACTACACCAGTGCTCGTAAGATCGTTGAAGTGAAGCAACGTCCAGCGTGGTCAAGAACAGGTTCGACTCTTGGTGATTCCCAGTAAATAAAGGATAAGACACGTATCTCAAATAACATCCATGTTAAGAGATGAATTTTTTTTTAATGAAACAATTTGCACTAAAGTGTTATTAGGTTTTATTTTACAGAATGAAATTACAATAATCAGAAGGGATGAAAATCAGAAAGGAATAAAAACCTGCAAAGATGTAAGGAATAAAAACCTGCAAAGATGTCTGTCGCGGTAGCTCAAAGCGTCGCGGTCGGTCTGGTAATCCAGAGGTCACACGTTTAAAACTTAGCCGGGACATGACAGGTTATCCTCCTATTTAGGATTTTGACCACATAATAATACATCTTCGACTTACTGCTGGAATAATGTGACTCATTAGTCCTGATCGGGCAGTAAAACTAAGGAGATATTTTTGAGGTATTATTACACTTATCGTGATATTCTGGTCATTTCACTGCTTTTTAATGAAGAATTTCACAGGACAACATTTGTAATAAAACAATTTTTACATGATTAGTTAATGCTGAGAGGTCCTGCTTGTAACCAAAACAAAACTATTTCGAGATCTCAAATTATTTTCAATTTTATTAAACTTTTTAAATAAATGAGAGACAATGAATGCACCTATAAAAGCGCATGGGTAGCTTAGTGGAAGGAAAATCACTGTCAAATCATATAACAAATTATGAAGACATTATTTTTAAACAAGGAAAATCATTGTCAAATCATAATTATAACAAATAATCATGAAGACAGAAGTCACCATTTTTAAACCAGGAAAATAAATAATAATGTCATGCAGAAACATAATATTTTAGTTATGCAGCAATCAGCAATGTTCCGACACAGAAGGTTGATAAACCACTCTTTTTACTGTCAGTCATTATTAGGCTACTTTGTGTCAACCCGCCGCCGCGCGCCGCCTGTTATCAGCGGTGAGTTGGTGCATCAAACCAAACTTACCGACACCATGGTAGGGTGGCGTTATCGCACACGAATTGGATGGAGAGTTTTTTTATTAACAAAATAAATTTTATTTTATTTTGAACTGCTCTAAACAAAGAGTTGCCAACTGACACAGTATACAATTCAAACATTCTTGTCATTAGTTATTTAAACATTTCAGGATAGAATGAATAGATCCCTTGGACTTTCACGACAAGTCAAGGAGGTTTATAATTGACCATGCACTACATAGCCGTGTTTTTCTTTCTAACCAAAGTGGATTCATATGGAATAAAATGGACGAATTGGAAGAAAGTCATTTTTCTTTTGGAAGAAAACGAAAAGAGGAGAAATCTTCTTCCGGTTTGGTTAACCAAAATCTTAATATATAAATGTCAAAGTCACTGACTGATCACCGCTCTACAGCCCAAACCGTAAGTCCTATAGGAAGCTGAAATTTGGTAGGTAGCTTTGTCTTATAGTCTAGATGTGCAATAAGACGGGATTTTTCGAAATTCCCACTACAACACCTGCCATTGGCGAAAAAGGATTTTTTGCTTTCACGGCCATGCCTCGGCCCGCAAAGCGGGCGACAGCCCGCTTGTGGATTTATAAAATTCTTGCTTCCATTTCTTTATTCCTGGTTTGTTTTCATTTTTCCATTGTTTATCTTTTAAAGTACCGAAACGCATTTTTCTTTTACGAATGTTGGGGAAGCTAAACTTGGAAGAAAATGGAAATATTTGGAAAAAACCGAACCTGGATTTTTTTTTAATCCAAAAGAAAAACGCGGCTATGGTTAATTGGTTAGTCTTATATTATTGTCATACAAAATTTGTATGATAACAAATTTTGTAACGAAAAAATTTAACGAAAAAAACGTTATCATATTTTTGTGTTAATCACTTTCGTGATATCGCAACTACTCAAACTCACTTTACTATATCTACGCTGAATTCGGGACTTGAACCACCGACCTCCAGGTTACTAGTCAGCCACCTTATCGATGAAGCTACTGAGGTCGGTTTGGTTAGTCTCGTATTATTGTCATATAAAATATGCTTTACAATAGCTTCATTGCGCTTTGAATGCATCGGTTCTCGTAGGATCATCGAACTTAAGCAACGTCCAGCGAGGTGAACACTTCGTGATGCTGGCACTCCGGCCGCACGCAGGCTGGGTGAGATTAATGTGGATATCAGGTTTGAGAATTTCCTGCGAATGGAGGGTAAAATCCCCGTCGTTTTAAGACCATGTAGGTAGTTGAAAGCGACGTTAAACCCAAAAAAAAAAAAAAAAAAAAAACAATAAACTGTTATGTTCTAAACCGGCCTCGTCTGCTGACTGATAGATTTCATAGTGGATCCATACTACTGGGTTGGGTGGAAGAGATTGCCACAGGCAATAACCCCGCCCTTTAGGTAGGACATTAGTGTTATGTTTTTTTAAACTTACTTATTTTGTCATTTGTTTCTTTTTTCTTAATTTTATACTGTTAACATTGTACTCTGTCCTCCTAATAAAGCATAATATAATAATAATAATAGTACGCCCATAGTACTCACGGGTTGCAGGGCGCCCACAGAGCAGTTGGCCACGCCCTCGCTCTGTTTGTACTCGAGACACCGCCGCCCATACTGAGAGTAGAAGTCGTCATTGGTCGGCACCACGATGGGGTGGCAGTTTCCCGACAGGGACCTAACCGCGTCCCCTGAGTCGGAACAGCACTTGGGCCCTGGGGACAGGAGGAAGTGGTGGTCGATCAACCACTTTCTTGATCAGAAAAAATTCTAAGGATTTAATGGCTTTAGAGAAAAACCAAAAGTCCTCATGATGCTTGATTGCACATAGAAAAATGTGGTTCAGGACGAGCCAACTTTGAAATAAAGTTGGCTAGAGATCATCATTCCCCCCTCCAGCTGTAGCCAAGCTGGCTACAACATCAACCGCTTTCTATAAGAACAAATTTTGAACTATTTTTACTATCTGACCTGGTTGCAGGGTTTTCAGTGACACCTTTACCATAAATTAGCACTTTAAAATAATAATACTCTTTAGTGGAAGATAACCACCAGGCGAGGTTAGTACTCAAAGTATTTTCTACCACCTAACCCTCAGAGTCTTATTAATCTTGTTATTCTGAGGTCACAAACTCAAACTAATGAGGAAAAATCCATACACTGGGTGTGATTCGAACCAACAAATCCCTTCTCTACCTGAATTACCAGATTAGCGCGTTAACCACTTAAGATAGAGTCAGTCCAGTTATTACTACCGGTCTGTTCCGATAGCTCAGTGTAATGGGGAAAAATTCATGAACTGGGTGGGATTCGAATCAACGGATCCCTACGCTACCTGGATTACCAGCGCGTTAACCCCTTGACTACCAGTGCAGTGATTACCAACCTGAGGACTCCTGTGGGTTGAGGGTCACATCATGCGCCACCAGTTGAGAGAACTGGAGATACATCCGGGTGTGAATGTCAGACACGTTGGCGTCAGGTAGGAAGATCCGACTCAGGAGTCTGGCACTGGGCAGCTCAGTGCCATCTGCTTGCGAGCGGCGGTACTCACTCACACCTGGGAATTAAATTGAGTAAAAAAGGAACACTACAACTAATACGATTTTTTTGGGTTTAAGGTCGCTTTCAGCGTGGTAATATCACGAAGGAGGTGTTACCCTCCATTCGCAGGAAACTCACAAACTTGCTACTCACATTAACCATCACGAAGTCTTCATCTCGCTGGACGCTGCTTAACTTCGGTGATCCTACGAGTATTGGTATATTCAAAGCGCCTTCAGCGATGGCTCCAAAGCAAATTGTGTGATTGTACGTAAAGTTTTCGATACAATTTAATAAATTCCACATCTACAAGTGATAAAACAGAAAATAAGCCATCGTCGCGGGTTGATGGCACGTTAAATAATCCAGGTCTCCTTCAGTCACTGAAGTTAAGCAACGTCCAGCAAGGTCAGGATTTGGATACGTGACCATTCAAATACCAGCCAAGTCAGACCAAAAGACTTTGAATATGCGGGTCCCACTCATATCTCGTTAGGAAAAATTCCTTTTTTATTTAAACTTTATTTTTTTATACAAAACAATCAACAATAAATTATTAACAGAGATAAAAAAATTAACATTATTTACAAAATAAAATATAGAAATAAAAGTTATGTGTTGTGTGAGTAACAACCAGATGGTATCACCAGAGTTAAAAGAAATACATATACCTAAAGGATTTACAAAATTAAAGTAGGCTCATGCTGTGCTACCAACGATTTTTTTTAAGAGGATGCTTTTTTTAACTCAGAAAAACCAGTCTCCGGGTTAAAAACTATGACAATTTCTTTAGTAATTTTTTTTTTGAAAGCTTACCGTCCTCATAGTAGGGCTCCATCAATCGGACATGGGCCGTGTTGACGGAACCCCACCAGGGCCGTCGCAGGTTGTTACACGTTCCGTCCACAGTTCTGTACTTGGCGCGTGCGTCACAACCGTAAGATTTCCCACTGAAACACCGGTCGGCCACATTCTGGCCACTGTCGGACTGAGCTTTGAACCGGTCGATGTTGGGGCTCGAGTTTCTCGCTGCAGATCCGGCGGAGTTGACGTTGCCTTGGTAACCGTTGCTATAGTAACTGTTGCCTTGGTAACCGCTGCTTTCGTAGCTGTTACTATGGTAACCGTTGGAGGAGTAGGACTGGCGCGAGTATCGGGAGTAGCCGTAGCGACCCCTGGCGGGGTCAGGATCCCGCTCCTCTAGTGCGGGCTCTTCTGCTTCGTTGGATTCCTCGATATCATACTGGAAGGAGTTTAATATAATAATAATAGATTCTGATTCTGATCTAAGTAAGGGTTGGGTGGAAGAGATCGCTATAGGCAATAACGCCGCCCTTCAGTTAGGACATGAGGTCTAAACGGCAAGTGCTAGGGACTTGAAATTTGTACACAGGTCCGTCTTTCGTTGGAAATGGTTATAGAATGGGTTACATATAACTAATTTTAAGCACCGCTGAGCTAGGATAGAAAAAAGATGGGTGACTTAAAAAAACATATGGTGGCGCCTAAACGGCATCGACAAGTGCCAGGGACTTGAAATTTGCACATAGGTCCATCGTGCATCTTTTCTACCGTCTCGTCGATTGAGCTACTGAGGTCTTTAACAAATGATAAAAAAACACAAACTTACCGTTCTGCCAAACTGCAACGCACCACTCAGCACTAGGGCGATGACACAGAACTTCAATGCCATCCTAATTGTAGGAATTAATCCTACCTAATATTTAATAATAAATTACCTATTAATAATAAAATTAGGAATGAATTTTATTATTTATGCACATGTATTTGTTAGTTATACCTTAGTGTTTTGTAATTCTAATGTAGTTAGTTATAAGCCAACCGTTGTAACATTTTTCTATAAATAAAATACAACTATATCTACCTACCTACCAACAGAAATATTTAATAATAATAATAGTAAGCCAGAGTTATCATATTTGTGTTAATCACTTTCACGATATAACAACTCCTCAAATCTACTCTGAAACTAAATCTACTCTGAAACCGGGACTTGAACCACCGATCTCCAGGTTACTAGTACGCTGCCTTATCAATCAAGCTACTAAGGTCGGTTATTTAATAATAATGATAATAATAACAATAATAATAATCAAGTAGGAATCTAATAATGAATTACTTTTAATAAAAAATTACCTTTTTCATATTTCAATAATAATCAAGTAGGTCTCTTGTTTATGTAAAAGGGGCTAGACTGTTCAGGAGTACCGACCTCAGTAGCTTGATGAATAAGGCGGCCGACTTGTAATCGGAGTCAGTGGTTCGAGTCCCAAGTTAAGCAAATATTTTGTAAAGCGAGTTTGAGTGTTGTGATATCACTATTGTGATCAACACAAAAGTTGATAACTCAACTTAACTTAAATCGTTCAGAAGTAGAACTAATAATACACTATTCAGATACTAATACTTGAACGTAACTCAGAAAGAAAATGAGTTCTCGGTAGAATAGAATTGAATGAAATGGTTCTTTTTATTTGTACAGTAATAATATTTCTTAATTTTATATCTCCTAAGCTTATGGAAACTTCTGGGAAGTTTTATTTTAGTTCATAGGTACCTATTTCTATTCAATAAAAGTAGTAATAAAGGCATTTAATATTTTCAAATTCGTGTAGAAATGGTCAATTTTTTTCAACTTTGAAATGATGTATTATTAATTTCTAAATTTAAGTTGAAATGAATGTAGTTTATTGTTAATTTTTCTAACTTTAAATTGAAATAATCTATTGTTAATTTCTAACTTTAGGTTGAAATGAGTCTATTATTGCATGATTTCTAATTTTAAGTTATTGATGTATTGTTAAGTCTAACTTTGGTATTGATATGATTTTAATTAATTGAAATGGTTATTGATTTGTAATGATCTATTATTGATTTCTAACTTTAAGTTGAAATGATGTATTGTAAAGTCTAACTTTGGATTGATATGATCTGTTGTTAATTTCTAACTTTAAGTTGAAATGATCTATTATTGATTTCTAACTGTAAGTTGAAATGATCTATTGTTAATTTCTAACTTTGCGTAGAAATGATCTATTGTTAATCTATAAATTTGGTCAGAAATTGAAAGAAATGAAGTCTTTTGTTAATTTTATTTTACAACTTCAGGAAGAAATAATGTCTATTGATACAGAGAGGGAGCTCAAAAAAAAAAAAAAAAACAAATTACTATGTAAAAATTACTTTATTGGAATCATTAGATTCTAATAAATTCAGCTCAATACTTTCTATACGAAAAAAAACGACCGTAAACAATACTTTCTATACCTTTAGGTACTAAGAAAGTAAACTTTCAGTTAATAGTTATTCAAAACATTGAAATGAAATAATTACAAATAAAGCACGAATCTTGTTAAAAAAAAAAAAAAAATATCTAGTACCTTCGATCTAAAAAATGGCCGAACTATACTACGGCCGCGTTATGGTGTGGTAATGAGAGACCCGTCTGACCACACAAACCAGAGTGGAATGAGCCCACTTGGGTAGTCCCAGGGTTCACTTTCCCGGTGTTCTTATCACACCCACAGCAGGCATACTTTTGATAGCAGTGAAATCGATAAAAAAAAATGTATCGATTAATATGTACCTCAACTATCGATTAATAAATATTAGCCTCTTCGAACTGAACAATAAGCTGTATTGCCCTAAAAGTACTGCCACAGGGCAAAATAGGTATATTAAAAACACAACCAAGAACAGGTTTTAGTGACCATAACAAACCTACACTGTTGTTTAACGTAAATTTTCCTCTTCATAATAAAAAACACACATATCTTCCGATTTCTAATATTAGAAATTTCTCGGAAGTAATAAGTTATTTGGGGAAAAACTTGAGTTTATAATATTAGAAGAAGCTATAAAATTTAATGTTAGGTGGGTACAGCTTATAGAAATAATGTGGATATTTTTAGTTTGTACTAGATAGGTACTTCTTCTGAATAAGGTTTTTCAAAAAAGAACAGGAAAAAAGTTCATTTACACAGGTAATATCGATATTTATTCTAGTTCTGGGCTTAATAGGCTTTACTTATAAAGCTTTGCCCTTATAAGATTTACTATCATTATTATTATTTGGTCGCGTCTTGACGCCTGCAAACTGAGGACGTCACTTTCATTTAACTCAAACTAGCTACTGAAATCACCTCACCAAGTTGAGTGGGGCCGGAAATAGCCAGCATCACGGGGTTCGAATTTGAATGGTCACAAAAGGCACACAAGAAATATGGATAATGGTTTAATGACCCATCCAAGTCCTAAACCTTGCCAGAATATCGGACGTTGCTTAACTTCGGTGACAGAAACGCGAACTGGTGTATTCAACGTGCCATCGACGCTGTCTTTTGTATCTGATCATATTGATAATATCGAATTTAATAATATCGATATTACCTAGTACTAATGTTATCGATAATAGGTACCTATATTGATAAGAGTTATAATAATAATAAAAAGCGGTATCGGTTTTGTCGATATCAGTCATCTGGCTAGATCAAACAAAATCCCAGATGATTTGTTTTTCTAACACTTCACATTCGAAGCATGTTCGGTGATTAAGGCCATGTTCCAGGGTTAAGTGGCAGAGAATGCCTAAGGCATTAATCGAGGCTGCAACATGAATGGGTGACCATTCAAATTCGAACCTTCGTGATGCTTGCTATTACCGGCCCTGCTCAAGCTGGGTGAGTTTAATTTGATAAGCTGGTTTGTGATTTTCTAGAAAATCACGGTAAAGTTTATATCTGTAATTTTTTTTGTATTATTTTGTTATTGTTCTTTTTTGTAAATTGTTCATGCACCGTAAAATATACAATACCTAGCGGTATTTATTATTATTCAAAATGAGTGGCTGCTTTAATGTTAGCAGCGACCAGTGGCAGAATTATAGGCAAAAAAAAACAAGATATTGGGATATGAAAAATACGGAAAAGTCCTACAAGTCTGTGCTACCCACTAAAATAGTGATACAATAACACAAAGAAACACATTTATTTATTATTTTGTAGTAATGTACTCGAAGGACCGAAGACTGTCTAATTACAATCGACAGCACTAAGTAAACAAGAGAGATAGCAGAAGTGCTAACGAAATCAGCGGCCAATGTTAATCAGATTGAGGGGACCGCGAGTTCAGTGGGTATCAACGTTGCTCACACGTTGTAAATCAGAGGTCGCCAACTTCGTGGTCGCGTAGAATGTACCGGTTCTCGTAGGATCACCGAAGTTAAGCAACGTCCAGCGAGGTGAAGACTTCGTGACGCTGCATTCCGGCCCAATCGAGGCTGGGTGGGGTTAATGTGGGAAGCAGGTTGTGAGTTTCCTGCAATTGGAGGGTAACACCCCCGATTCCTGCGATTGGAAGGTATGAAGGACCATGCAGTTGAAAGCGACGTTATACAAAAAAAAAAAAAAAAAAAAAAAACAAAAAAATCAGAGGTCATGAATTCCCCACGCGTTTGATATTAAAGTCATTAAAGATCAAGTAATTCTCCCATTGGATTTTGACAACACAATAATACGCTTGGGCTTACTGCTGGTATAATGGGACTCATTAGTCCTAATCGGACAGTAAAATAACACGATAAATTTGGCGCGTTTGGCGGTTCTGCCTAAAATTCTTCACCAATCCATGTTCTCTCCATGTCTGACGTTGCTTAACAACCTGTGATCAAATCTTGCAATCACACCACTGGTTTCGGCACCCACAAGTACTTAGGTACTTGTACATCCATCTCTTATTTTATTTTTAATCTCTTTCACCAATCCATTGCTTCCTCTTCCTATTGTAGTCATGACGTTTCCTTTAACAAACCTATATCAAATCTTGTCAATCACACCACCTTGGTTTTGGGCAACGCTATACAAAAATTACCTTATAGTCACATGTAGTGACATACCACCTTCTACCTTATATTTTATTTCGTTAATCTCCTCACCAATCCATGTTCTCTCCATGTCTGACGTTGCTTAACAACCTCTGATCAAATCTGGAATCACACCTGGTTTGGGCACCCTACAAGTACTTTAGTCACTTGTACAACGACCTCTACCTATATTTTATTTGTTAATCTCTTCTTTATCATCACCGTGTACTTCAGACTCAAGTCCAAACCTCTTGAGATAGCTGTTCAATTAGTTTGCTTACAACTTACAAATATCTATCTGGTATCTCAAAAATCACTTGAAATTATCTGAAAAAGGGTGTTTTTCATCATTATTTTGTTTGCGAGATATTGGTCATCAGCTGCTTCTCAAGCCCTCTCCTTCAGGTTAGGCATGACCATAAAACTTTTCAGGACATGCCTTTCACTTGGAGTTGGTAATTTTCCTTATCTGTTTTCAGATTGTGATTATGGAATCACTTCAAATTATCTAAAAAGAAATTCAGTTAGTTTTTCTTTTTGAGATATTGTTCAATGAGTTGTTTTCAAGCCCGATCCTTCAGATTAGGCATGACCGTAAAACTTTTCAGGACATGCCTTTCAGTTGGAGTTGGTAATTTTCCTCATCTCTTTTTTGATATTGTGATCATAAAATTGACGCTCTTCAAACTGGCAAAAAGTGTCAATCAAATGACTACACCCCACACTGTGTCAACTCTTCTATTGTTACGAAACTACAGAAGGATGAATAATGTTGATGGGCATTGAAATAAATATTGTGTTGGATTCGGTGACATTGTTTCTGTTTCAATGTTGTCTGGCACATTTTAATAGATAAACCTAAATATGTTGTTATTGTCTGTGATATTTTTTTTTTTTATTACAGATGAGTGTTTCATCAGCCTTTTTTATTCCGTAGCCATGAAACAGGAGCTACTGTAGACGCTAGTGGTCTGTGTTGTAGCCTGCCCATCCATAGTATGCCTCCCCTCTGATGGACGAGAAGTGACACAACACTTCCCATTTTAGGTGCTGATCAACACGAGCGCACCGGAAGGTTAGGTAATTGTACCCGAAGTAGCAATTGTAACCAAATTAAGAATACAATTTTTGTCGGCAGGGGGGATCGAACCCGGGATCTTCCGCATGGCAAGCGAGTGCTTAACCCCTGAGCTATTTGTAAAAACACTTCAATAGCAATAGTAAAAATGTTCATTATGTTGTTGTTACAATTGAAATTGAATATTTAGCATATTTATGTTTGGCACATTAAAAAGAAGTGAAATGAAATCTTCTACGACTCAAAATAATTGAGTGAGGAGAAAATTTCAAATTTATGGATGAAAAATATTGAAGTGTATATTTTCATTCATCATCATCATCATAGGTGGCGTCATCGTGAACGGTGGTAGCCAGACAGTACCACTGTCTTTACAAGGAGGCTAATAATTGACAAGGACCCCCAGAACCAAGCCGATGCTGGTCTACTCCCTGCTTATAGTCCCCCAGCCAGACTGCTGGTCTACTCCCTGTTATAGTCCCAGCAGACTGTGGTCACTCCCGCTATAGTCCCCAGCCAGACTGCTGGTCTACTCCCTGTTTATAAGTCCCCAGCCAGACTGCTGGTCTACTCCCTGCTTATATCCCAGCCAATGTGGTCCACTCCCTGCTTAATAGTTCCCCAGCCAGATGCGTCTACTCCTGCTTATATCTTCCAGCCACGCTTCTTCCGTTTAACCCAGCCAGACATTACTCTTTTCCTTACCTACTTTTCATTACGAATCAAAAACTTAACAGAGAAAAATTGTTTCTACGTTCAAATCTAGAAAAATAATTGTAAATATAAAACAGAAGACTTGGAATTGGAGGATTAATAATATTCCTTTTGGATTTAAATTTATTGTTTCTGATATTTCATCAACAAAAATTATTTACTAAGAGTAATCACTAAGGTCTACATGCTTATATCACTGTACTATACACAACATTGATAACATTAGGTAGGTACAGATCACATGATCAAAAAATTATTAATGTTTTTATTTATAGTATTAAAAATGGAATTGGAATAGTAAAAGTAAACGAGTAAAATATTTGTTTGTATTAAAATTAAAAATTGATGCCAACAAAAAATTGCTATATTCAATCCGATGCTGAAAGAAATACATAATGATGTATAACTTAATCAATAAGTCATTGGTTTATTGATTTTAATTTAATTATATATTAATAAATAATTATGTAATATTTATCATTGTTATTACCTTATGCATCATAATATAAGCTATTATAATGATAAAATTCATTTAAGTTTCTAAACATCCTGTAAAAGGATGGGTAATGAAAATTTTAATTTCATTAAATTAAATTTATTTTCATACAACTTTGAGAAAATATAATCACAACAAATATGTAAAGAAACAAAAGAAAAACAATATTAAAAAACAACATTATTTCTGAAATAACAAAACACAACGAGCGCAACTAATATAACAACAAATAAAAGATCTCTGTGGGTGAGTTTTTCATATTATGCATTTGTTTAATAAACTGCAATAAATATTGTACTATAAACGGGACATTCTATGTTAACTAAAGCACATATTATCAGATCTTCAAAATTTAATTTTTATAAGTCATTATTTTTGCCATGATGGGGTCCAAATGACAAAGAAGCATAGTTTCATATTATTTATTATATGTAGTTGAAAAAACATTTAAAAATTATATTTATTTTGAAAGTTGAAATTGGAAATATCGTCGGCTAGATGGTAAAACTGATCAAGTGACAGTTGGTCATTTTTCCGATTTTTCGTTAATCTGGTCGGAAATTAACTTTGGTAGTATTATATGCGCGGAAAAAAGCGAAAAAACAATTTTTACCTGAAAGACTGGTGGAGAAGAAATCAACATTTCATGATTCATTTGGTGAAATTAAGGTTTTATCGATGCAATAAAGTAGAATAATTCAATTGTGAAAAATTCAAAACAGTCCACCGGGAAGGTTTCTTCAGGAAGGCCCGCCACGACAAAACTTTGCGCGGCTCTCCTGAAAAATTGTCCAAATGCAGATGGTCAGTTTTACCTTCCAGTCGACGATATACAGAATGAATTTTAATAAAATACCATTGCTGTATGATTTTTTTTTTCTCTCATTATAAATTTTATTATAATAAATATCGACCTATTTTTAATGATTAAGCGTAAATATTATTTTTTCCATATTGTGTTATTAATGAAATTCAGTATTACTGATTCTAATTATTTTTATTATTATTTTGAAACCTTTACAATTTTACAAAATGAGATCATATATGTTTTTGTCTCCTCCAAAACTGTAAATTGACATAAGCTACGCTTTCTTCTCGGTGAGAAAAATAGTCAAACAACATATTATTATTTTTATCTTATAGAAAGAAACAATAATTACTAAAACATGCTTTTAGTTATGCGTATTCACAGGTATCTTATTTATTGTAAGCTTTTCGTAAGGTGTGCTAATTTTGAAAATCAATTTTAAAAAATGAAGATCTACAAAAATTAATTTAGAAAGAATTTTTAGGATCTACAATAATATTCGTTCATAGAGTTTTTTAAAGGTCTATTAAGTACACTAATTTGGAAACCTTTTGTTTATTTTTAACATGTCTAGGGGGATCTAACAGATGCATTGTGATATGTATCTTTTGAATTTGTGGGAAATTTTGGCTCTATATTTTTTCTAGTGCTATTGAGTAATTATAAATAATGTGTATTAAATGCCTTTATTTTTTTTCTGAAACTTATCACGTAAGAAAATGAATTGGAAAAATGTACATTAAAAAATCGTTTGAAACTCTACTATTTTATAAGAAAAATTCTTCGACTTTTTCAATTAATTTTTTTTTTTGTTTTGTGAAATATATAATATTTATTAAGTATGTAGTTTTGAAACCCATATGCATGATCTCAAAAAGCATTGAATATGTTTGACCAATATCTTTTAATCAAAGTTCATGTTAAAGGTAAATTGGGAGAAAAGTTCTACCTCGGAAAAAGTACAGCGTATAAAGAATAGACCTAAAATTTTGAGCAAGTGCAATAAATTGTCTGTTTGACACAAATACATGAAAGAATTAAAAGGATCTTGAAATCTGTAGGTGATTTTTTTCAGTATCTATAGCCGCGTTTTTCTTTTGGATTAAAAAAAATCCAGGTTTGGTTTTTGCCAATTATATTTCCATTTTTTACCAAGTTTAGCTTCCCACAATTCGTGAAAGAAAAATATGTTTCGGTATTTTTAAGATAAACAATGGAAAAATGAAAACTTAACCTATAAAAGAAATGGAGGCAATAATTTTATAAATCCATTTTGGTTAACCAAACTGGAAGAAGATTTCTCCTCTTTCCTTTTTTTTTTTTTTTTTCAAAATGACTTTCTTCCAGTTCGTCTATTTCATTCTAGTTGAATCCACTTTGGTTAGAAAGAAAAATACGGCTCATTATTCTCGTAACTAAAAAGGCGAGAAAAAAGAAGAAGAAGAAGAAAAAAACAACAACATAAAACAAACTTTCATTATAATTCTCTAACAATAAAACGTAATAAGCTAAATTATTTGTACTTAAAAAACAATTAATCAATTCAAACAAGGTTCAGTGAAAGAAAATACTTTAGGCATAAACTGAGGTCCAAACAACTATGTCTGTTTTTCTTTTAAATAGGCTACAAAGTTGAATACTTTTGAGTATATTTTATTATATCAAACGTATATTTTTTTATTATTTAGTTGTTTTCAGAGATAGTTTGAGTGGTAAATCATTAGATAAATTAATAAACAAAATCGTCCTTTTTAATTTGAAATTTGGAAGAAATTATCCTGATACCTTGTTTTTTAAGTGCTAAATTTACAATATAACTCTCAGAAAATATTTACTCATGTTGTCTTTTGAAACAAAACAACTACAAAACATACAATACAAAATGGACACCAAAAACGTTCGCAATTTGAAATAGTTTCATGAGTACATAAAACATAATAGAATGTTAAGTACCTAATCAAATAAAATTGTGAGTAATTTGCATACTAAGAGTATCTAGCTCAAAATGAAGAGAAGAAATATTATGCATAGTTAAGGAATAAGAAAATATGAATAGAAAAATGATACAAGAAAAACTAAGCATAGTATAACAAAAAACAACAAAATATTGTACATAATATATGATTTGTAAATCATTAATTGTATAGCAATCTAAACAGAACAAGATCATTTTTAATAGTAAATAGGTACATTAATTTAAAATGTATAATGTATATACCTACCTATATATTTAATTCAACATAGGTTGAATAAAATGTGATACATGAATTAATATGTTTATTAAATTTCACTTTCATATTTTTTTAAAATTATGATTGCTAATAAAAATGAGATTCTGTGATTCCCAATATTTTTTAAAAAGATTTTAGATCTACACGAGATAAACTGATGATGCCTTCAATACAAAAAACTGATACCTTCATATTTTACAGATCGAAATAAAACTGCGAGAAGAAAGAAAACTTTTCTGTTGATTTTCTTTTAAATCATCCATAAAATTATCCAAAAATCCATAAAAATGTAGCGGTTCCTAGTTGTGACTTTGTAGCTTAATTGTAGCTTGTAGCATAATTATGTGGCTGTGAGAAGTACAATCAATTTTGTCAAGACAGTGAGTAATATACGATTAATTTTCTTAACTTTTAGGAAAAATCGTTCTAGATATCATGGTTAGGAAAAAAACAACCCTAAACTTGAGGATTTTTCATTCTAAACTTTAGGAAATTTTATTCATCATAAACTTTAGGAAATTTGTTTGCCAACTTTTAGAAAAATTGATCGTAGCTCAGTGAGAACTAATCCTATTATTTAGGAAAAAACAACCCTCAACTAAGGGAATTTTCATCCTAAACTTTCTGAAATTTGTATAGGTACCAAATTTTAGATAATTAATCGTAGGTCAGTGAGAACTAATCCTAGTGTAGCCAGCGTCGATGGCATGTTGAATACACCGGTTCCCTTCAGAACACCGAAGTTAAGTGACATCCAGCGAGGTTAAGACTTGGATGGGTGACCATTCAAATTCTAATTCTCGTGACGCTGGCTTTTCCCGGCCCCACTCAGGCTGGGTGAGGTCAATGTGAGTAGCAGGTTTGTGAGTTTCCTGCGAATGGAGGGTAAAACCCCCGTCGTGATATGACCATGGCAGTTGAAAGCGACGTTAAACCCCACTTAAAAAAAAAAATCCTATTGTAGTTAGGAAAACAACCCTAAATTTGAGACCTTTTTTACCATAATTTTTAGGAAATTTTCATCATCCTATAGGTACTTCAGGAAATTTTATTCATCCTAAACTTTCTGTAATTTGTATAGGTACCAAATTTTAGATAATTAATCATAGCTCAGTGAGAACTAATCTTATTGTAGTTAGGAAAACAACCCTAAATTTGAGACCTTTTTTATCATAATTTTTAGGAAATTTTCATCATCCTATAGGTACTTCAGGAAATTTTATTCATCCTAAACTTTCTGAAATTTGTATAGGTACCAAATTTTAGATAATTAATCATAGCTCAGTGAGAACTAATCTTATTGTAGTTAGGAAAACAACCCTAAATTTGAGACCTTTTTTATCATAATTTTTAGGAAATTTTCATCATCCTATAGGTACTTCAGGAAATTTTATTCATCCTAAACTTTCTGAAATTTGTATAGGTACCAAATTTTAGATAATTAATCATAGCTCAGTGAGAACTAATCCTATTTTAGTTAGGAAAACAACCCTAAATTTGAGACTTTATTTATCCTAATTTTTAGGAAATTTTCATCATCCCTAAACTTCAGGAAATTTTATTAATCCTAAACTTTAGGAAATTTGTTAGTTAGGAAAACAACCTTGAATTTGAGACCTTTTTTATCCTAACTTTTAGGAAATTTTCTTCATCCTAAACTTCAGGAAATTTTATTCATCCTAAACTTTAGGAAATTTGTGTACCAAATTTTAAGAAATCTAATCGTAGCTCTCACTCTCTTGCTGGACAAGTTTGAATCTTCGCGGGCTCTTCAGACAGACAGCTCCACAACAGCTGGTATCAACGTTGTTGAGGATTCTGCCCTTCTTCAGCAGATACTTCTTGATGTAGCGACACACCAGGGCCTGGGGTCGCATCTGCCACTCCTCCAACACCTCCTTGGGGAAGTGAATCTGTGGAGAAAGATGGACACTTGTTAGAAACATTAAAAAAAAGGGGCAATAACTTCGATTGTTATGCCGGGTCCACACTAAGCGAACATGTTAGCTAACAATGTTCGCGAACAATGTTATTTCAAACAAGTCGTAAAAACATTTTCTAATGCCGGGTCCACACTGCGAAAATTGTTAGCTAACAATGTTCGCGAACAAAATGTGCGGATAACATTGTTCGCGAACATTGTTAGCTAACATGTTCGCTTAGTGTGGACCCGGCATTACAGACCTCTCTTTAAATAAATGTTAATTAAAAAAAGAAAATAAACTGGTGTGAAGATCCCAGGACTTTCTATTCATCATCATAGGGTGGCGTCATCGTGAACGATGGTAGCCAGACAGTGGAGGAATGACTCGACACTTCTACCACTATTTTTTTTTAAACGAATTGACGGGTATAACTCATGTTTATTTTAACGAATTGATGGGTATATAACCCATGTTTAAAGGGTTTTACACTATCTTTACAAGGAGGCTAATAATTGACAAGGGCCTCCAGAACCAAGCCAATGCTGGTCTAGTCCCTGTTTATAGTCCCCCTTTCTATTACTTAAATGGAAATCAGGCAATAGTAAGAAAAAAAAAGAAAAAAAAAGCAGACCCTCGTTCCAAAAAGCACTCTCACCCTCATAATCCCCCTTTCAAATCTTTCAACAGCTACACAACGCACTCTGTTTGGTTGATTTGAGCAAAAAAAAAACAAACAATTATTGCGTTGTGTGTCTGTTGAAAGGGCGATTTGGGTATTATGAGATTAAATTATTAAGTATTATTAAACGGGAGGATAACTTGTCATGTTCTCAACTGAGTTTTGAACCTACGAACTCTGGATTCTTTGGATTCCTAGAGTGCCGCCATTACCACTTAGCTACCAGGACAGATTTCTTTGGATTGACAGAGTGCCGCCTTTACCACTTAGCTACCAGGACAGACTATGACAATGAACAGAAAAGTGAGAAGTTGTATTAGTTGTGCATGAATTTAAACAAATATTACCTGATCCGATTTGAGTCGATCCAGCAGGGTGACGCACACGACGGCGGCTTTGATTCCCGCGTGGTGTGTCAGCGCCGCGAAGGCCAGGGATTCCATCTCGATGTTCACCACGCCGTGGTCCTTCAGCGTGTGCAGGTGCTCCATTTTTTTCTGCCTCGCTGAAATCACAGAACGCTCCGTCCATCCGGCTCTGACCCTCGTAGAAATCTGTGGTGCACATTGTCTTGCCTGCGGGGGGCGAATGCAAGATATAATAATAATAATAATGCTTTTTCTTTGTGCTATTATGTCACAATTTTAGTGGGTAGCGCAGAATCATAGGACTTTACCACTTTAATTTACAATATCTTGTATTATTTTTTTTGCCTATGATTCTGCCACTGGTCGCTGCTTCACATCAAAGCAGCTACTCATTTTTCCTCACGAGGTATGAGTGGACCCCGAACATCCAAGTACAGAGCAGAAAAAATCCTCCCCCGCTGGGAATCGAACCCAGGTCACCATGTGTGCAATGCCTAGCGCGCTAACTCACTCTGCCACAGTGACTAGAATGGAAGATATACATCCAAGCAAATTATTATTTTTTTTTTTTTAAACTTTATTAGGAGGACAAAGTACAATGGTGGTAACAGTATAAAATTAAGAAGAAGAAGAAGAAGAAAAAAAAAAAAACAAACAAATGACAAAATAAATAAGTAAAAAAGAAAATAACAATATAATGTCCTATCTAAAGGGCGGGGTTATTGCCTGTGGCAATCTCTTCCAACCAACCCTTAAATTAATTCGCCAGCGCTGATGGTTAGAAATTGGAAAATAAAAATGGAATAAAAACAGCAGGCCCCCATTTCAGAAACCACTCTCACTCTCAGAATCCCCAAATCTACATTTCAATCCTCTTCCTCTTGATATTAATGATAATACTCTTCGAACGAAGGTAACCACTGGATTTTCTGCCACCGAACACCCTCAAAAATCTTATTATGATGTGGTTCATATGCTCAAATAACTGTGGAAATCCGTTAATATGCCTCCCCTCTGATGGGCGAGAAGTGACACAATACTTCCCATTTAGGTCCTAGGTCAACACGGAGCGCACCGGAAGGTATCCCTAACATACAACTGTAACCAAATTTAGAATACAATTTTTTTGTCGGCTCGGGGGTTCGAACTCGGGTCCTTCCGAATGACAAGCGAGTGCTTAACTACTGAGCTAATTGTGCGCTCTTAATGAAACAAAAGGACTCACCACTGAAATCATATAACATAGAGGGAACCTTACCTATCTCGAGTTGAACAAATTTATGCGTCCAACTTTGAACAGCTGATGGTCCCTCTTTCAACAAATCCCAACCTCTGATTGGTTCAATTTATTTGAATTTTTTGTTTACCTCATGCAGTGGCGGATATCTAAACATTCTTAATTTTCACGTCAGATACCAAATCTTATATTACTACATAATAAGTAGAAAATAAGGAAAGTAAAAGAGGAATCAAAGACAAAAATAACTAATATGTAAGTATGAAAAAAGTAAAAATATTATTTTAGAAGAATTAGGTTGTTTAGGTACCGGGTACCCACTCCTTCGCGAGAGAAAAATTACTACAACTCCGGCAATGATTTTGAAATCAGCTGATGGTCCCTACTGGACGCAAATCTTGATACATCGGGTTCCCTCTATGTTATATGATCTCAGTGGGACTCACCGATGAGAGTAGGGAACAGGTCATCAGGCTCAGCCAGAAGCTTCAGTTCTCTCTGCAGCTTCTTGTCCAGAAAGGCAGGTCGCTGAATAACCTTACCCAGGACAGGCTGGAAGAGGTGGAGAAAGAAATTCATTATTGATCAATGTTTACATGAATCTTATTTAACTGGAGAATGTCTTTTGGTCTGACATGGTTTGTACCCCATGTCAGACTAAAAGACAATAACACAAATCGGTGGAGCTATTGTCAGGTTTCGAGTTATGAAAGTAACCTAGCCGTAAAAATTAGAAGTAAGAGTCTATAATAATCATAATAGTAAATCTTATAAGTAAATAAGTCTGACTGGGAGACTATAAACAGGGAGTAGACCAGCATTGGCTTGGTTCTGGGGGCCCTTGTCAATTATTAGTCTCCTTGTAAAGACAGTGGTAGAACTGCTGAGTCATTCCTCCACGGTCTGGCTACCATCGTTCACGATGACGCCACCCCATGATGATGAAATCTATAAGGGCAAAGCTTTATAGTTAAAGCTATTAAGCCCAGAAATAAAAATGCGCTCACCCGGATTAGAACCCTCGACCTACCGCGTCAAGGCCCCTGAGCAATACTCCAGGTAAATTGTAATCTAGAGCCAACCCGACTGAACTATGAGAAAGAAGTTGTTTAATGCCAACCCAGGACGAGCCAAATTTGAAATAAAGTTAGCAGGAGACCATCACTCCCCCTCCAGCATCACTCCCCAACAACAATAACATTATTATAAATAAGTAAGTCAAAAACAAGAGAAGTCACACAAACATTGCTCAGCATTGCCCCATCAGGCGAATTCAGGATGTTGGGAACATCATTAGCGATGCAGGTGTTGACATCTTCCTCTGCACAGAGAGCGATGTGATTGACGCATTCAATTTTATTATTTAATAAGCTTATGTATGTATTTTAAGTATTTTTTTTAAAATCTAATCTATACTTATAAAAGAGAGTTTCAACTCACTGACTGACTCACTGATTCATCACTGTTTCTCCGAACTGGTAAGTCCTAGGAAGCTGAAATTTGGTAGGTAGCTTTGTCTTATAGTCTAGATGTGCAATGAGACGGGATTTTTCGAAATTCCCACTACAACACCTGCCATTGGCGAAAAAGGATTTTTTGCTTTCACCGCTATTTCTCCGCACGGCCATACCTCGGCCCGCAAAGCGGGCGACAGCCCGCTAGTAGCTTTGTCTTATAGTCTAGATGTGCAATAAGACGGAATTTTCGGAAATTCCCACTACAACACCTGCCATTGGCGAAAAAGGATTTTTTGCTTTCACCGCTATTTCTCCGCACGGCCATGCCTCGGCCCGCAAAGTGGGCGACAGCTCGCTAGTATTAATTAAAAAAATGGAAAAAAAGTCCAAGTTACTCACCAATTCCAGTGTCGGTCTCAGGAGACCGTCGACCGCCTCCTCTGAGATGACCACCGTCCCCCCCTCTAGTCCGACTCCGCCACTGGTGCCTATCCTGAAGAAGATGGGGTCCTGAACCTTAGCGTGGTACATCAGCTTGATCACTTCGTGCAGCAGGATGCCTACTGAGGGGATGCCCATGCCGTGCTGGAAGAGAAATGAGGAGTAAGTGGATTCATGAGTGCGCGACTAACTTTTTTTATTTAATTATTTATTTAGAAACTCTTTATTAGTAGAACATAATATGTTTATTTATATATTTAGAAACTCTTTATTAGTAGGACATATATACAGACAAATAATGGTAAAAATTAAATATAAAAATTGACAATATTAATTATATAAACATTAATAATATTAACTCAGTGGTTAAGCACTCGCTTGCCTTGCGGAAGGTACCGAGTTCGATCCAGGAAGGGTTGGGTGGAAGAGATTGCCATGGGCAATAACGGACTGCTGGTCTACTCCCTGTTTATAGTGCTCATACAGTTACTTAAACGTAACTGTAGAATCTCGATAACTTGAAATCCCGATAGTTGAAAAGTTCCGTTGATATGAACGAATTTTTACTCATTAATTTGAGTTTGTGACCTAATAATAATAAGACTCTGAGGGTTAGGGGGTAGAAAATGTTGTGAGCATTAACCTCGCCTGGTGGTTACCTTCCACTAAAGAGTATTATTATTTTTATTATTAAAATTTGTTGATGATTGTTTTGTAAAATAAAATAAAGTGTAAGTCAGTGGCATGGATCATACATACAACTTTCAATAAATGTGATAGTGTACAGAAGTCTTTCTTCTTCTACTCTGTCTTATCCCGCTCAAGCAGGGTCGACGTGTACAGAAGTAATGGAGTAAAAAAAAAAGTACTTACACTGATGGACAACACGGGCCCCACTTTGTACATGGAGTAGCGGTAGGAGTACTCGCATATGTCCTGCAGGCGGGTGCCCGTGGGCAGCTTGTGGCCCAACTCCTTCATGATGAAGTGGGCGAACATCTCGCAGCGCTTGGGCGTCCCGGACATACAGACGAACTGGGGGGCAAGAAATTATTATTATGAAGGAGATACTTGTATTTTTATTTACAGTTTTTCTTAGTTTATGTGAGGAGTAAATTCATACTTTCTCACATAAACTTGGACAATAAGTATTAAAATTTACTGGGGGGAAAAGAAAAAAAAAAAAAAAAAATCTACTGAGAACTTAAAAATTTTCGGACTAGATGGCAGGATTGCAAGATGACACTTTTCTGAATATTCCATTTCACTGATTTCCGGATGCCAACCATTTCAATGTTTTTCAAGAAATTATATGACGTCACACCTTCACTTGACATTACTATTGGTATTATTTTGATTGATTTTAATTTCCATGTCTTCTTCATATCCTCTTTAAGGTCTTCGTATTTACTGATTTTTTCTGTTTCTGTTTTTGTGATGTTGTGGGTCAAAGGGACAGCTATATCTATCATTAGTGCTGTTTTTTCTTGTTTGTTGATGTAGATCAAATCAGGTCTGTTGTGGGCTACGGTTCTATCTGTTAGGATTGTTTGGTCCCAGTAGAGTAAGTGAGTTCTTGATTCTAGCACGGGTTCTGGTGTGTACTTGTAGGTTGGGGGAGGATCACTAATGAGTTCGTGCTTTTTTGCCAGTTCTTGATGGACTATCTTGGCGACTTGGTTGTGCCTACTTAAATAAACAGTATCGGCTAGTGCAGAGCATCCTCCCAATATATGTTCTATGGTCTCATTATTTTTGTGACATTTGCGGCATTTATCGATTACATCTATTTTCAAGATATTCTTTTCATAATTGCGGGTTCGGATGACTTTATCTTGAATGGCTGAGATGAAGCCTTCTGTTTTCTGTTTCTGTTTTTATTATATATATTATTATTATAATATATATAATATAATAATGCTTTTTTTTTTTTTTTTTTTTTTTTTTTTTTTTTTTTTTTTTTTTAAAGATGAGTGTTTCACAGCCTTTTTTGTTTCGTAGCCATGAAACAGGAGCTACTGTAGACGCTTGTGGTCTGTGTTGTAGCCTGCCCATCCCGTAGTATGCCTCCCCTCTGATGGGCGAGAAGTGACACAATACTTCCCATTTAGGTGCTGGGTCAACACGAGCGAACCGGAAGGTATCCCTTACAAACAACTGTAACCAAATTTTGAATACAAATTTTTGTCGGCGCGGGGGTTCGAACCCGGGACCTTCCGCATGGCAAGCGAGTGCTTAACCACTGAGCTATTCGTGCGCTCAGTGTGTTATTATGTCACAATTTTAGTGGGTAGCGCAGAATCATAGGACTTTACCACATTAATTTACAATATCTTGTATTATTTTTTTGCCTAAGATTCTGTCACTGGTCGCTGCTTCACATTAAAGCAGCTACTCATTTTTCCTCACGAGGTATGAGTGGACCCCGAACATCCAAGTACAGAGCAGAAAAAATTCTCCCCCGCTGGGAATCGAACCCAGGTCACCATGTGTGCAATGCCTAGCGCGCTAACTCGCTCTGCCACAGTGACTACTATTATTATTAAACATATTGGATCAAGTTTTATTTACATAGAATACATACACATGGAAAATGAGATTAATTGAACAAAACTTGATCAAGGGCGGTGCTAATGCCAACGCCACATTCTCTTCCGTACCACCCTTGATAAAAAAAGTAAAAGAGAGAAAAAAGAAGAAGACAATTTTAGTTACATAAATAATAGAAAAAAAAGAAGAACAATAAAATAGATTGCGGGGAACATTAATTGCTTAAAAGGAAAAAAGTAAAAGTCCTCACGCTGATTCATCGCACATAGAAATATATATTTTTTATTTTCTTACATACTTTTTTTTCCAAATATAGATCATAATATACAGGGTGGGGCAAAAGTCCGGAAACCCCTGAATAACTTTCGAATGGCTTCTTTGGTAAAATTAATTTCTTTTACGGTAAACCGGGCTAATAAGACCTTCTTTTAGAATGGGGTCGATTTTTGTTACCGGCCCCCATGTCGGGGACAGGGGGGCCAACTTCATTTTTTTAAATACGAACCCCCACCTTGCGATACATTTTTGGAAAGGTCTTTAAATAAGAAATACATTGGTGCAAATTTCATTTTTTAAATATTAACCTGTTTGCAAATGGCGTCCAACCTTGTGTATGCAGTAAAGTCTGGAAACCCCTGAATATCTTTCGAAAGGGCTTTCGCAGTAAATTTAAAATTGTGTACGGTAATCCTTGGTAATTAGATCTTATATTAGAATGGGACCGAATTTTTTTTACCGGCCCCCATGTCGGGGCCAGAGAGGCCAACTTCATTTTTTAAATACGAAACCCCACCTTGCGATACATTTTTGGAAAGGTCTAATTGCCCCAACTTACTGTGAACAATTTTAAATTTACTGAGAAAGCCCTTTCAAAAAATATTCAGGGGTTTCCAGACTTTACTGCATACACAAAGTTGGACGCCATTTGCAAACAATTAATATTAAAAAAAATAAAATTTGCACTTATGTATTTCTTATTTAAAGACCTTTTCAAAAATGTATCGCAAGGTGGAGGTTCGTATTTAAAAAAATGAAGTTGGCCCCCCTGGCCCCGACATGGGGGCCGGTAACAAAAATCGACCCCACTCTAAAAGAAGGTCTTATTAGCCCGGTTTACCTTACAAAATTTTAATTTTACCGAAGAAGCCATTCGAAAGTTATTCAGGGGTTTCCAGACTTTTGCCCCACCCTGTATAATAGCTCCATCTTCCGTTGTGTGTTGATTTTTTTTCTTGTACCTCTGAGTCTTGTTCCAACTGCTCTTATCAATAGGTATATTGTGGTTCAGGACGAGCCAACTTTGAAATAAAGGGTTCTTAGGATGGTTCATCGCACGTAGAATTATGTGGTTCAGGACGAGACAACTTTGAAATAAAGGGCTCTTAGGATGGTTCATAGCACGTAGAAATATGTAGTTCAGGACGAGTCAACTTTGAAATAAAGGGCTCTTAGAATGGTTCATAGCACGTAGAAATATGTGGTTCAGGACGAGACAACTTTGAAATAAAGTTGGCTGGAGACCATCATTCCCCCTCTAGCTGTAGCCAAGCTGGCTACTACTTCAACAACAACATCAACTTGTAAAGGACTGTCCGAAGCTGGCAGTATTAAATCCCGACGGACATGGCAAGAGACTGGACATTTTTATTATTATTAGTAGGGTTTAACGTCATTTTTCAACTGCATGGTCATATACGCCGAGGTTTTACCCTCCATTTTGAGGAAACTCACATACCTCCTACGCACGTTACAATAGATCTTCCGAGGTCGCAGTGTTAATTGCTTGGAGTTTCATATGAAACCCTGCAACCAGGTCACATAATAATAAATACCCACATTAACCTCACCCAACCTAGGTTGGGCGTCAGAATGCCAAACTCACCTTGAAGTCACCAAACATCTCGCCCAGATCATATGACTGAGACCCTAGACCCAGATGTTTTAGTCTATGAGTTCTAGGTTAGGATTCCCTACCATTATTAACCTCACCCAGCCTGGGTAGAGCCGTGAAATGCCATACTCACCTTGAAGTCTCCAAACATCTCGCCCAGATCATGTGACTGAGATCCTAGACCCAGATGATACAGGATGTCTTGATCCATCAGTTCTAGGTTAGGATTCCCTACCATTATTAACCTCACCCAGCCTGGGTAGAGCCGTGAAATGCCATACTCACCTTGAAGTCTCCAAACATCTCGCCCAGATCATGTGACTGAGATCCTAGACCCAGATGATACAGGATGTCTTGATCCATCAGTTCTAGGTTAGTATTCCCTACCATTATTAACCTCACCCAGCCTGGGTAGAGCCGTGAAATGCAAAACTCACCTTGATGTCACCAAACATCTCGACTAGGTCATGTGACTCAGATCCTAGACCCAGATGATACAGGATGTCTTGATCCATCAGTTCTAGGTTAGGATTTCGCAGCCTCACTGTGGTGTCGAAATATCTGGGGGGAATAAAAAAAGCCAAAAATTAAAGTTATCATATTTGTGTTAACTTTCGTGATATCACATCTCCTCAAAGTCGCTTTACTAAATCTACGCTGAAACCGGTACTTGAACCACCGACCTCCAGGTTACAAGTCCGCCACCTTATCGATCAAGCTACTGAGGTCGGTATCTGAGGGGAATTGTTAGTTATATAATTATTTACATACCTGAGGATAAACGAGTAGATATAAATAATTATACTTATGTTTTGTTTTTTTACTGGTATTATGCGGGGTCGCTTTTTGACTAACTTTTTTTAATATTCATCCTAGATGGGGATTGTAACATATCAAATCCAAAGTTTTTGAGGTGCTGATTACGAATTTCATATTATTTTTTTGGTAACTGTTATCTTTCAGTCACCAGTGGCGGTTATTTGTGAGGGATAAGGCAAGTTGTGTGGTCACACCACTTTATTTTGTAGCCATGAAACAACAGGTACTGTAGATGCTTATGGTCTGTTTTATTCGTATCCCGTAGTAGGCCTCCCCTCTCATGAGCGAGAAGTGACAGAATACTTCCCATTTAGATGCTGGGTCAAAACGAGTGCACCGGAAGGTGTCCCATTGAAAAAAATGTAATCAAATATTGATTTTTTTTTATCAGTTCTGGGGTTTGAACTCGGGACCTTCCGCATGGCCAGCGAGTATCGTACCACAGAGCTAATCGTACTCTCAACCACTCACACAGTTTGCAAGAAAAAGTGTAGGAAGATCAGGAAATGATTATTTCATTAAAATTGTCAAAGAGAGGACATTTAATCAACTGTGTGTAATTTGCGTCAACAACATCTCATAAAAAAACACTAGACCATGAGTCAGTTTCATGAATGAATACGTAGGTACCTCAGCACAAAATTAGCTAATCAGCGCAAAATTAGCAGTCTCTTTCCATACGCAAAAATAGATCGATCCCCCGAGCCGACCAAAAACTTTGTATTCTAAATTTGATAAGATGTGCCTTACAAAGCACATCTTCCGGTGCGCTTGTGTTGACCCAGCACCTAAATGGGAAGTATTGTCTCACTTCGCGCCCATCAGAGGGGAGGCATACTAGGGGATGGCAGGCTACAACACAGACAGCCGACCTCCGTGGCTCAGTGGTTAAGAGCATTGGTTACTAACCCGGAGGTTGCGGGTTCGAATCCCGGCTGGAGCGGAAATTTCTGACCGAAATTTTCCGTTTCCGGAATGGCATGGATGTAAAGGTAAAGTGCCCTGAAGTAATGCGAAAGCGGTTCCGGGGTACACTTACTTGAAAAAAAAAGAAAAAAAAGGCTACACAGACCACAAGCGTCTACAGTAGCTCCTGTTTCATGGCTGCGATATAAAAAGGCTGTGAAACACTCATCTGTGTTTCACAGCCAAAAAAATGCTTTGACAATGTCTCATAAAAAAACACCGCATCATGATTCAGAGTCATACATGAGTAGGTAAGGACCTAACTACCTAATTATATTTTACTTCCGAAAATTTTCTAATACTAGAACTCTATACTCTATTATATTAAAGTGGTGTTTTTCAACTTATTAGCTATATACACCTCTAATATATACACTATACAAGTTATATACACTAGAAATTAGAAGTATTGTATTCCTTTTTTTTAAATAATAATATTTTTTTGCTCCACTAACTTTTTACTTATACGCTTATATCTCGTGAACAGTAGGTACATCCGATTTTGATAAAATTTTGTAAGTATATATCTGCATAAGAGTTTTACATAGTGCATTTGAATTTTTAAATATAATATGATTAGGTAAGCCCTTATATTTGAGAAAATCCGAAAATTCAACATGACAGTACAGAATTTTTTGAAGAATTTAATATGTAGGAAAAACAGAATACTACCATATAAACTAAATTTAAAGACAATCGGCTGAAAAGTTTTGGAGATACAAGTGATTCAGTATAAAATCTCCAACATTGCCAAGTGCTGAATACACTGTGAACCAATCATGAAGAAGTATTGTGTCCATAATTGGCAGTGTACTTAGTTATATGTCAGGTTATCAGTGTTTCTCAGGCCTTACACTCCGATGACCCTGGTTTTTATTTATCCGTTCAGTCGTCTGGAATAAGAGTTTTTCTTGCAATATATTTCCAGTTCCCTGGATTAAAACCCGCGTTTCACTATATGAATGAAAAAAAAACACTGTCAATTATGGACACAATACTTCCTCGTGATTGGTTCACATTGTATACACGTGGTAATTATGAGATTTTATACTAAATCACTTGCATCTCCAAAACCGCTTAAACCGACTTTGTTCAAATTTTTATATGGATTTACATTCTAGATTTTACAAAAAAATCTGTATCGACAAGTCGTGGACCTTATTTTTGACTTTTTTGTCCAAAATTTCGGTTTTCCTTAATATCAGAGCTAAATCAAATCAAGCATTTACATTATATACATACAAAATTTCATCAAAATCGGGTGTACCGTTCACTAGATATAAGCGTTTAAGTAAAAAGTTAGTGATCAAGCGCATGGTTTCTATCACCAAGAACCACTAGTGCGAAGTTGATTAATATAAAAAGTGACCGTCACCAGAATGTGTCCTATATGTCTCCTATATAAAAAAAAACGAAAGACAAAATTGCCGTGGTTGTATCTGCATGTAATCAGCTGGCTGGGGTACAATAGGGGGCGGGGCACTAGGTTGCTGGGAGGGTGTAAAACGGGCCTGACAGTGGGTATTACCCATCCACCTCAGTGCGTGGATTAAATATGAGTGACCTGGTACGCAAAACCATGTTATCAATTTAATTGATTGATAAAGAGAATGATGGTTTCATGCAGGTAACCTGTGCTACGTAAAAGGTCGAGTGGTAGAGAATGGCTTAGGCATAAACTTTGCCCCGGATTTCAAACATTAAAATGGGTCACTTGCAACACTAGAAAAGCTATTTCCGCCATCGAAACCACGGAGAAGACAAAAGTAATTAAAAAAGACTTTTAAAGTTGCGGAATCGGGAAAAAAGCGGGTACGTATTTGTGACGTCATATAATTACCGAGTTGAATTTCTCGGAGCTGGATTTTTGTCAAGTGAGTCAAGTTGGATTTTCAGTCGAGTACATGTTCTTATGGGGCTTTTTTTCTACCAAGGATTTCATCGTGTTCTGGGCTTCCGACACCTTTCATCATCATAGGGTGACGTCATCGTGAACGATGGTAGCCAGACAGTGGAGGAATAACTCAGCACTTCTACCACTGTCTTAACAAGGAGGCTAATAATTGACAAGGGCCCCCAGAACCAAGCCAATGCTGGTCTACTCCCTGTTTATAGTCCCCCAACCAGACTGCTGGTGTACTCCCTGTTTATAGTCCCCCAGCCAGACTTCTGGTCTACTCCCTGTTTGAAGTCCTCAACCCAGACTGGGGCTCATAATAAAGTCCCCTTAAATTTTTGTCAGGAATCGTTTTGTGTATTCAGAACTTACAAAAATGATTTCAAATTTTCACTGTTTAACGTAAAAAATTTAACCATCCCTTACGATGGAATCTCTTTCGAAAGAGCCAAGTAACTTTGCCTCAGTGCTGAGCACACTGTCTCGTATTATTTGGTTCATATTAGAAATCCAGAATGTTAGGTATATGTAATTTTATATAAAACTAGGATTCTTTTACATATACACACTGTCTTGGGCAGATGTCTTTGGAGAAGTGTTTTATATATTGTGAAAATATAATTTCATTGAATTATTTCGACCAGCCTCCGTGGCGTAATGGTTGTGACTACTGCCCGTAGTCCAGAGATCCCGAGTTCGATCCCTGTTTGGATCAGACTTTTCGAAGAAAAATTCTGTTCCCTCCAAACACGTGAGGCTGTCATTTCCGGCCCTACCCAGGCTGGGTGAGTTTAATGTAGGTAGCTGGTACGATTCCCAGCGAATGGAGGGGAACACCCCCGTCCTGATCAGGACGTTAAAACCAAATAGAATCGTTGGCGTTAGGAAGGGCATCCAGCCATTAAAAACGTGCTCCACCCTACCAACCTCAACCATGAGGTTGAACAATGCCGACCCCAAAAGCAACATAAGCTAATATGGGATAAAGGCAAGGGAGAGATATATTTCGAAGAAAAAAAAAATGTGCAAGTGGTTCATTGATAATTTTATTATGGATTAAGTAAAACAGGATTTTTCCTGATTCATGTGAGATGTTGACCGCATGACATAACAATGGCGCAATAAAAAATGATGAAATACAGGGAATTGTTAACGTTTTTTTTTCATTTGAACCTTATAGGTAGTTAAAAAAATACATTGTCAATTATGGACACACTACTTCCTCGTGAATGGTTCAAATCTTGTAAACTTGGCCATACCTATTCTGTACAATTCTGTGAATGTTTGAGTTGCCGCTCCTGTTTCCTCTCCTGATCCTTTCTTACTTGAGTTGATAGTTCTTCAACTTCTTGAAACTCATGGTAAGATCATTCCTTGTCTCTTTTTTGCCTTCTCGAATTTTTGCCTTTTAACCCCCTAAAAGGGCATTTGCCTTTTATATATTGTGAGGTTTTTTTTACTAAACCATTAAATTTGTATCTCCAAAATATCTCAGCCTTTTTTTTTTTTTTTGAAGAATGATGTTTCTTCTACAATCTACAATCAAGATTCTTCAATTTTTTTTCGAATATAGTGCAAGTTGAATGTCTTATTTTTGCATTTTTTTGGTTTTTCTTAAATATTAGAACTTAAAAGTAGTTCACTGAAGTTTCTATGTAAGAGTTCTCTATGTTGCATCTAAGTTTATTTATTTATTTTTCGAACACAACACCTACTTCCGTTATCTTATATTTATTAGTAGTATTAGGAAGTACTATAAAAACTAAATGATAACCCCTGTCAAAAGAGGTCATGCAAAACAAACAAAGAAAGAAAGGCATTATTTTCATTCATTCGGATTAAAATAACAGATGATTAAATAAAAATGATGTAAAAAATAATAATAAAAAATGGAAGGTACCTATAACTATAAAAATCAACACACATGTATTCACTGCGTGATCCCTTCTCATTTAAATCAGGAAATTGATAGAGGAAACAATTTTTTTTACATGATATTAAAGGTATTTTGTAGCCTTCTTTATTTGGTAGCCATGAAACAGGAGTTACTGTAGACGCTTGTGGTCTATATTGTAGCCTACCCATCCCGTAGTATGGAGGCATACTACGGGATGGGCGATAAGTGACACAATAGCGCGCGATTAGTTTAGTGGTTAAGCAGTAAGCACTCGCTTGCCGTACCGACGAAAATTAGTATTCTAAATTTTGTTGTTTGTAGGGGATACCTTCCGGTGCCCTCGTGTTCACCCAGCACCTAAATGGGAAGTATTGTGTCACTTCTCGACCATCAGAGGGGAGGCATACTACGGGATGGGCAAGCTACAACACAGATCACAAGTTTATACAGTAGCTTCTGTTTCATGGCTACGAAATGTAAAAGGCTGTGAAACACTCATCATAATTATATAAAAAAAACTGTACACAATTTGTTCGTCAGCTCTGAGGAGGGATCTTCCGCATGACAAGATACTCATCTTACCACTGAGCTATTGGTACCCCTGTTCTCCTACACTGATTCTGACTAATGACCACCGGACCCAGGGGCGTATACAGGATTCTTTTACGGGGGAGGGGGGCTGGGCCAACCAAGTAGATTCTCTGCCACAGGGTTAAGTGGCAGAGACTGCCTAAGGCATTAACGTCGCCCCGGATTACAAAACAATTATTGTAAAATTAAATATTTTTTTTTTCTCTATATTTTATTTTTTAAATACTGTTAATTTTTTTTATATCTGGTAATAATTTATTGTTGATTGTTTTGTATATAAAAAAAAATAAAGTGTAAATAAATAAAATAAAAATAAAATAGCTATAATTATGTTTTCAGGTACAAATACCTACAAGTGTTTTCTGTATGCCATTGAATAAATAAGAAGCACAGGCTTTGATGATAATCACAATTGATATTACACTCGCATTTAACATTTGAGGGATTTATCTCAACAACAACGACAAAAATGTATTTTTCCTATAATATATAAAATTCCTATAAAATATGTAAAATATTTATCCTATAAAATATATAAGACCTGTTTGATTGCTGGAGTATAGGGACTTTTCAGTCTTACCTCGGCAGTATAAACAAGGTATATTCTATTCTATTCAAAAAAAAAAAAAAAAATAGGTCGGTTGGAATTTGGGGAGGGCGGGGCTATATCAGGCCAGATCCCCCCTTGCGTACGCCACTACGCCCCTGACCAGACCGCCACTGGAACTGAACAATTCCAAGTATTCCGAGTTACTCATGGTTTCTGATCTTGAAATTCTTGACCAGAACGAAATGCATTTCATGCCGAGAGAACATGAATAGGATGCCATTGACCGATTTACACTATCAGCAATACGGTCTTGTTGTAATGCTACTAGAACTATGTACTTATCTGCCTACATAATTATTAGTACAAACATACATAGACATAACATACTTTAAAATAAATTACAGGTAATTAGCTCTCGTAATGAGCGCCAGCCTCCGTGGCGTAACGCCAGCCTCCGTGGCGTAACGGTTGTGACTACTGCCCGCAGTCCAGAGAGCCCGAGTTCGATCCCCGGTCTGAGCAGATTTTTCACACAGAAAATTCTGTTCCTTCCGTACATGTGAGGCTGGCACTTCCGGCCCTACCCAGGCTGGGTGAGGTTAAGGTGGGTAGCTGGTACGATTCCAAACGAATGAAGGGTAAAACCCCCGTCCTAATCCACAGGACGTTAAATCAAATAGAATCGTTGGCGTTAGGAAGGGCGTCCAGCCGTAAAAAATGCATGTGCCAAAACCAACCAACCTCAACCATGAGGTTGAACAACGTCGACCCTGCTCAATAAGACGCAGAGTAAAAAAAAAATAAAAATGACTGATTGCAGTTGAATCTCGAGGGCATGTGTATTTTTTTTAGTTTGGATTTAACGTCGCCTTCAACTGCATGGTCATATTACGACAGGGGTGTCACCCTCTATTCGCAGAAATCTCACAAACCTTAGAGTCGAATCTGGATAGAAGAGAAACCTGGATATAAGAGACTCCTGGATATAAGAGACTCCTGGATATAAGAGAGACCTGGATAGAAGAGAAACCTGGATATAAGAGAATGATTTCAAAGTCAAATTTACCTGTGTAAAAGGGAAAATAAACTCTTTATAAGCAACCAGTCTGGAACCTAGATGCATGAGGAAAGATTTTCAATTCCTTGAAATCTCTATGGCTACGTTCGACTGATGCATTGCAATAGATTATTACTTCCGATAAATTTCTAAAATTAGAAATCGGAAGTACCTAATGTGTTCGTTTTTGTTTAAAAATATAATACTTCTTTGCTCCGATTTCGATTTTTTTTCATAATTATTTCTGGACGTTTCAATCTGTGAAAAGATGGCTAAACATGGTAACCCGCATTTTTTTCGAAATTGAGTTATTAACAGATTCCTAATGTACTCGACGAGCTCTATCTACTGGTAGCATCAAAATTTCGCTACGATGTATAGTTTCTTGGATAATAATTTTGAAAAAAACGTGATAAGTGACATTTTCGAAAGTTCAAAAGGTGGTAAAGCATGTTCAAGTATCTTAACAAGAAAAAATCTTTTACTTTTCAACAAATTCTATCTTTCATAAGATGGATAAACTTGATCAAGTCCAGTGTCATATTTTGCCGTCTGACGAAATCGTATTATTGCAGTATAATGAACTGGGCAAAATATGATAAAGGACGTTATCAGAATTTGGTATCGCACAAAATTTTTACTTTCTCAAGAATTACAAGATGGCAGAATAGGAAAATCATTTATCAAGTTCTACCATCTTTTGTACTTGCTACATTTGTAAACTTTGAAAGCGGCATATCATGATAAATGCACTTCACAATTTTGTGGGAATCATCAGCATTACAAGATATTCATCGCTTGTCATTATTATACTAAACTAGCGGGCTGTCGCCCGCTTTGCGGGCCGAGGCATGGCCGTGAAAGCAAAAAATCCTTTTTCGTCAATGGCAGGTGTTGTAGTGGGAGTTTCGAAAAATCCCGTCTTATTGCACATCTAGACTATAAGACAAAGCTACCTACCAAATTTCAGCTTCCTAGGACTTACGGTTTGGGCTGTAGAGCGATGATCAGTCAGTGGTCAGTGGTCAGTGACTACTTTGACATTTATATATAGAGATTAAATTGGTACTTGTAATGCCGCCACTGGTCGCTACTCCTATCAAAGTAGCTCCTCATTTGTCCTCACGAGGTATGAGTCAACCCCGACAACTAAAGTACAGAGCGGAAAAATTCCGACCCCGCCGGGATTCGAACCCGGACCACCTGCGTGCAAAGCCGAGCATGATAACACTCGGCAACCGTGACTACTCTTCTTCTTCTTCTTCTTCTCAGACTAATCTACTAAAAAGACTACTCAGACTAATAAAGTAAAGTAAACGTACTACCTAATTAGTACGTTTAACATAAATTGCCCTCATAAAAACGACTCTTTCACTCATTGTACACGATGGCAAAATAAGACATATAATTATCCTTGTTTGTCTAGTTTGTAGAGACTTTCATTTGATATAAAAGATGGCAGAAAAAGCAAGGGACTTATCATAATTTACACTTTCGAAAACGTCTTTTTCACAGTATCTGTAAGATGGCAAAACATGTTAGCAGGAAGAAAAAGTTACATATTTTGATTCCTATTCAATATTTTTTTAAAATAGATCTATCACTATAAAGCTCGAGAACATTCTGCCTTATGTTCCAAAAATGAAGCTTTAAAGTTTTAATACAAAAAATATAAAATTATTTTTGTAAAAAAAAACGAAAAAACACCGTCCTGAAAAATTTGAAAATTGCGGGTTACCATGTTTAGCCATCTTTTCACAGTCATAACCTCCTGAGCAACTTTGGTTTTGTGTCTGTCTCTCGGTCTGTCTGTCGGTAAAAAACATTCTTTGTTACGCTCAAATCTCAGAAACTACTAAACGATTTTCGACGAAATTTTGTACACATATATTTATAGGATACATTCTGTAGACGGTCCCATTTTAAATTAATCAACTTCGCACTAGCGGTTCTTGGTGATAGAGACCATGCGCCTGACCACTAACTTTCTACAGAAACGCTTATATCTCGTGAACTTATATCACCCGATTTTGATGAAATTTTGTATGTATATGCGTATTAGAGTTTTACATATTTATTTTCTAATAATTTTTTTATAAACTATAAACAGGCTGGGGGACTATAAACAGGGAGGAGACCAGCATTGGCTTGGTTCTGGGGGCCCTTGTCAATTATTAGCCTCCTTGTAAAGACAGTGGTAGAAGTGCTGAGTCATTCCTCCACTGTCTGACTACCATCGTTCACGATGACGCCACCCTATGATGAATAAATTTTTATTTAGCTCTGATATTAAAGAAAATCGAAAATGTTGGACAAAAAAGTAAAAGGAAAAAAATCTACACAAAGGTCTACTTACTCATCTCTGTCCTCGTCCACACTGTTGTGCACAGAATTAGATCTAGTAGATGATGACGTCATCTTGGAAGTTAACTCCTTCTGGTGCTACTCTCCTGTTACTCTTGAATCCTGTTACTTCTTCCAAGTGGTGGAATCTAGATTGTAACTATTTCTAGTGCTACTCTCCTATTACTCTTGAATCCTGTTACTTCTTTCTAGTTGTGGATCTTGAATTGTAACTAATTCGGCTACTTGTCTCCTGTTACTGTTCAATATTGTTACTTCTTCTGAGTTGT